>BMAU01019041.1:712500-1312500 GCA_019973935.1 Trichonephila clavipes
TGTCTGCAATGCTCAAATTAATAGATAACTCAATAAACACAATTGAAAAACCTATATAAATATCAATTTGTTCTTTCATTTCATTTAAAAGTGTTACTGAATGAATTGTTAATTTTTTCTTAATTTTTTTAGAATAAAATTAGAGTAATTAGATATTGAGCTATGCTGGCAGTCTTGATAAGTCCAAACACTTTTGTGTTCTTATGAATTCAAACACAGTGATTGTATAATATTTCAGATTTTAAAATAGTTTAAATTTTTTAACCAGTTTAATTTTTTAAGATTTCGAATAAAACTGCAATTAAACGGCAATAAATAACTATGTTTCCCTGAAATTCAACATTGATAAAAGATTTCACTGAAAGAATATTTCTATATCAACTGACAAAAATGATTTAATGTTAGTTCAGCTAAAATAAAAGCCTTATAAGAGCTGTATTTACTACAAAAGTAATTTTCTTTAAAATTACTTTAAATATTTATAAACTTTTAACCATTATCTTACCACTATTTTTATTAAAAAAAATTTTGGATAGTAAATTCTATGGAGAATTCATTTACATGAAAAAGATATCAATTCCTTAAAGGAAAAATGCTTATGTTATTCTAAAAATTAATACCATTGCTCATTAAAGTTAGCACAACATATTTTTAAAAAGGCAAGTTTTCGAATATTTTGACAAACACTTTATATGTTGTATTAATTTATTGACAACCTCTGTATTATGAAAGAAATACAGTATTGAGGATTAAAATGTTCCTGTGTTATATCTTGTTCCTGCTTTATAATTTCCATGTTCCTTGTAAATTGACCGTATTTTCAAACCTTTTTATTTATTTATTTTTGCTCTTGACTTATTCCACATTAAAAGTAACACAAAGGAAATAGTATAATGGGAATATAAAGGCAAAACGTTTTCAAATTTCTATAAAACATGCCTTATTATTTTATTTTATTATACTCTATTATTATCTTATTATATTTTTAAACTTAAATTTTCAGTTACACACATAAACATTCATTTATGTAAATATATGCAGGGTGTTCCGTAGCTTTACGATAAGATGGCACGAGGTGAAAAGTGAGGTCATATCTGTTCTGAGAAAAATAAAAAATAATAATTTTCCTGCACTTCGCTAAGTGAGGACGAACACATGTTTTGAAAATTTGGAAAGTTGACACCGTTCATCACATCATTAGCTGCTGTGACCATAAATTTCACAATTTTAAGATGACTTTTTTTCACTAACATCATCTTATATAGCCGTATTATTAATTACAGTCACAAGTCGGACAAAACGGTTTGCTTATTTAGTTAAAATTAATCTTGTTTGTGTGAGTCGGGGTTTGAGAAAAATATGCATCTACCTTTGACTCCCCATAAATATGAAAACTATTGCGAACTCAACCTCAGGCAAGTTTCTGAAAAGTTGGCCCATTTTGTTAAGATTCCAAAATGATACAATATTTGTTCTTTTCTGTGTGTAACAATCACATAAAATTTTTATGAGCGCAAATTCTACAATTTCACGGGGATTTTTTTCACTGACGTGATTTTTCATTGAGAGTGTTTTTAACAATTACAAGTTTTTTTACAAATAGGAATAGAAACAAAGTAATAGTAAGAAAATTTGGAAATAATAAATTTTCCTTTTTACATAGTTTGTATATGCTTAATCAAAAAATTAATTAAGTCTTGAAAGTCTTGTTCATTTAACTACAGTGAAATGTCTTGAAAAGCTGAACAATTATCATTTTTCTTTAATTTTAGGCTTCCGCTATTCCTGTTCACAAGTATTCAAATACAGAAAAATAGAAAGAAAAATTTTATACACTGAAATAGCTATTTGTTTCCGCTATTCGCCCATTTGTCTGCTTATCTATGCCAATGTACATCGGAATATAGAAGCTAGGACATTTGGTAATCTATAAGTATTTTGACATTAATAGCATAATGCACGCACTTTTCACACAGATATATGTCTTATAAATAGAAACGATCTTGATGTCTCTAATTTGAGGACATTACTGTAAATCAACTTTGACTTCATGCTAATGCCAATGATTTTCGTATCGACTACAGCTTACTCTATGATGATGTTGCTATAAATTTAGAATTGTTTTGACTTCTTAATGTAATTTATTTATTTTTATTCGAAATTTTTCAATTAAAGCTGTGCTATATCTCGTAAACAATTTCTATATTTATTACGTCAAAAGGAAAGTACAGTGTAATAACCCAAATTTACGCAATAGATGGGATTGAGTAATAACCCACGTAAGCCGAATTTGCGTTAGTCAGGGTATAATTTCGTGTATAAAAACATACAAATTATTTACAGTGTGGGGACTGGAGACAAAAGAAAATAATAATTTTTAAGAAAGTTTTTAGCAAAAGCTTAGATAACACAAATACAAAATAGCAAATCGAAATTATTTTGATGTAGAATATTTCATAAAATCTATATGGTAGTCTGCAGGCTCAATGATTTTCTTTTTCTACCACAAAACTTCCTCATAGCAAACTAATAATATTTTTATTCCATGTTTTGTTGAAAAAAATACACTCTTCGTTGAGAGAAAATTATATTTTCTGAAATGTGCAACCCTTTTTCAATGAAACTGAGGCCCTCTATCGAATTCCCAACCTTCATTCGATCTTCTTATTGAACTGGTATAAAAGGCTCAAGTTTTTCAATATTTTGCTCTTGCTGATGCATTTCTATGAGCTCATCAATTGTCAAATTTGAAAGGAATTTCCAAGTTGCCAACAATTCTTGACCGTCAGCACTATACAGCTTCTAAATTTATTTACCTAGTAAAATCGACAACACCTTCAATTACATTACCATTTCATCAGGCTCTGGCAATGATTTGTAATGAAAAGAAAAGATGAATTTGTGACGGATCTGTACAAGTTTTTCCCAACTAATCCTCTTGGGAAATCTTTGAACTATCAATTCGCGTTATTAACCACCAACCCTTCGGAAGAAGATAATCGTTATATGTAAATTAATTTACTTTAAATAGGTGAGGTTTTCTAGCTTGAAGGACAGAAGGAGAGAAGAAATACACCAGCCAGGTGAGAGTGCTACTGAAGGTATAATATTAGAATTATACTTATTTGATTCTTATTAGGAGGAAACTTTAAAGTGACGTTTTTCCACAAAGATTGAATTGAGATTGGATTAAATCGGATGATAGGTTAGATCCTTAATTAAGATAAGGATCAATTTTGATAGTTTACTAATCACTCACGTTTTACTGTCGTTGTTCCACTTTCACGGTTAACATTGAGACATTCTCTTAGTATTATTAGTTGAAATTGTGTATGTTCTTTGTGTGTAAATAAATAGATTAGAGTTGAATCATGTCGAGTGTTTCTTCCCTTCCCCCTACACATTTAGTTGCCCGCGAGAGAGATGCAAGCCTCTTACAAATTGACGAGATGTGAAGATCGAGAATCTCCTAATTTACGTAAGTCGAGGTATCACTGTACATAATAAGTTACATAATTTTTTAATTGATATTTATGAACGTAAATGTATAGTAAAACGCTATAGATTAGTATTTCGCATTTTGTGAATTATTAAAATCTTAAATTATTACTACTGAATTAAAGACAAAATTGAATTTAGAAGTAATCTTTCTATGTAATTTAAGTTGAATGAGTTAAGATGTACGAAAGATACACCCATGACGTACATGTTAGGTACATACTTTTATATTATAGATGTGTATTAAAATTTAATCTATAGGAAATTTATGTAACAATTTTTATTTTCAAAAATCTAATTTTGGAATGAAACGGTACTAAAAAGTATAACTAAATTTTATTTGAACATGACTTTCTAATTTTTTTAAGTATTTTAATTTATATCATTGTTTAAATTATGAAAACGATTTCAATAGACCTACACCTTTGAAATCTTATTAAATGATTTATGAATATATATTAAAATATTGCTTCAATAAATTATGAATTATAGTCTGCTTAGGATAAACTTTCTTTTTATTGCTTAGTTCATTCAGATTATTCTAAAGAAGTAAACTGCTTAGAATGAAAGGAGTAGCTTTTCATGTTATACTTATAATTCGATCTCAAACTAAACTATTTGAAAAGATAAACTTTCAACCATGTTTCTCTCTCTCTCTCTCTCTCCTTTGAATAGAGAAACTAGTTTAGTTATTTTAAATTTAACGCAAACTCAATTTGCCCTTTCATTAAGATATTTATAGGTCTTTAGAACGTCATTGAGCAAACATTTCATATGGGAAATATGGTGAATGTTTATTGAAGGAGATATAAATGTTACTTGTATGCTTAATGAACGTCAATGTGTTTTACAAAAGAACGTAAATCCATTATAGCCTCATCTAACTAAAATCTTTTTTCTTTAATAATTCTCAGTCTCTTCTTTAAATGAATATTTTCCTAATTGCAAGTAACTCATTTTTATTAATTTTGTCCTAATATGATTTTCAAATGAAATTCAGCACTTTTGTTGTGACCACCGCACCCTAGCAGTTATTGCCACGAGCATCCGTAGAAGGGACTAATGGCGTGTCTGGGAACATATTGAAAAGTCTTGGTAAACCACTGATATAATCTCATCCTTGTGACAAAGAAGGAACTTTATCACTAATGCAGCGACCTTTTTAGGGAAATTTAATTCCCTACCTATTTCCAATCAACTCAAAAAGCGGACAGGATTCCTTGTTATGCAGATTAGATAAACTATTTAAGTCCAGTAGGAGATTTGGGGGGCGTTGGAGATAATTTAATCTCAAGAAGAGTTGGATTCCGTTGGTAATTTTTTTTATTGATTTATAATGAACATAGTTTTGAAAAGTCGAAAGCAAAAGTTTAAAAAAAATTAAATTAATCGTTACTGAAAGTAATTAAATCATTAAAATACTTAATTTGATATATAAAAATAAAAGTTAGATATATTTGTTAAAAGTCTTTGACTATTTGGATAAGATAACAAATAAAGAAATTTACACATGACTCCTATTTATTATAATACACTGATATAATACACTTATGAATGTATCAGTACTGTACAATGTATATTTTATCATTAATTGAACAATATAAAGTTAAGAACAAGTTTGATAATTATCAGTGGCCCCATGGGTTTATATTAACACTTATCTTGATAATTTGTACGGTTTATAAATAATTCCTTAACTGCTAATTTAACGTGACGTGATTCGCTTCCCAATGCCACAGTTTTCCACGCATGCGCACTTATATGATGTATGGGGGTTGAAAGAAAAAGAATAAATAAGCAAATCAGCAGAAATAAGTAAATCCTCAGAAAACACTGTTAAGGCGTTTTGTTGCATTCCAAAACCTTCGGAATAATTTTATGGATAGCACAGCACAGAAAAGATCGCACTTCGGAAATACGTATATACACGTTCAGAAAATTCATGCTTTGGCTGAGCGAGACGTTTATATACGTCAGCAGCACATAAGAGGTTAAAGTCACATTGTAGCTTCAGTGTCAAAGTATAGTATTATTGATTTTAATACATTGTCATTGTATAAAGGGGGCGCGAGGAAAATGAAGATTAAATATTGGGTCACGTATATTGAAAGTTTGAGAAGCTCTGGGCTAATGCATGATACATCTGGAGTGCTAAAAGTTCTCCCGGTGACATGTTTTGGTAATCTGGAGAGGGGGTACCATTTCAGACTTCGTCCTTGTCACTTGATCTAGGCTGAAAATTACGCGGTCCATCTCCAACATCCCTGGTGTTATATTACAGTGTGATGTTATTCCGGGATGCTGATGTAATACACTTTTAAGTCTATCAGTACTGCACAATGTATTTTATAATTAATTTAACAATACAAGTTTAGCATTAACCAGTGACCCCGTGGACTTGACGTATAAATTATATACATAAACTTATATACAAACATTAACACTTATCTTGATAATTTGTAAATAACCCCTTAATTGCCGATATAAGTTGCGTTATTCGCTCCCTAATGTCTCCGTTTCCCATATAGGCGTGCGTATGTAATGTATTGGTGGGGGAGGGGAAGAAAAGGAATAAATAAGGAAATCCTCTGATAAAGTAAATCCTTCACAAACGCTGGCAAGGTCCTTATATAGCATTCCAAAGCCAAAGGAATAATTTTATGAATAGCAATGCACAGAAAGATCGTACTTCGGTAAGACGTATATATACGCCTGGGGCATTTAACGCATCGGTTGAGCGAGACGTATATATACGCTGGTGGCACTTAAGAGTTTAATGGCATATTGTAGCTTTAGCGTCAAAATATAGTGTTATTGAGGGCAATACATTGTTATTTGTATGGAGTTGTTGGGGGTTCGATGAAAATTATGGTTGAATATTGAGTCGCAACTGTTGAAAGTTTGAGAAGCTCTGTACTATGGATACAAAAAAAAAATCTACAACAATTTCATTTTAAAATAAATAATTTTATATTTTTATATATAGGTAAGACATTGATACCAGTAATAAACTTACTTTTTAATTAGTGATAAGGATAGCAGAAAGTAGAAAACATATTTTAATCAATTTCCAAACATTCAAAGCCGTTAGTATTTATATGCTTTAAGCATATTTCTCTTACATTGAAGACAAAAAACGATAGTTTTTGCATATTTTGTCCAATTGACAAACGGTAGAGTGCCCTTTTCTTGGCGGGTTGGTATTATTTTTAGTAAGTTAAGTTAGTAAGCCTTCTTTATAGTTTTTTGTTAAGGTCTGGGAATTCTGATCACATATCACACTTTGGCTGCACTAGTTCCATTCCAATCTCCTCTAATAATCCTGAATATCTCGGTTTTTTATCAGGAAAAACTGACTGATAGATAATTGAAGCATTAATTCCAGCAGTGTTAAGAAGATAGTAAAATATTTGCAGTAACCAACGGTTAGATATTCTCGATGAATCTCATGAACTACACCAGTGATTCTCAAACTTTCAATACTGGCGAACCAATTTTCAATCTTATTTCATGTCACGCCCCCCTATACAATAATAATGTATTTACTACAATAAAAATGCACTTTGAGAGAGAAATGCTGAAGTTACAATACGATCTTAATTATAAACCGTACAAATTAATACGATAAGTATGTATATTAAATTTTGTATATATAACTTTTAAATAATATATATTTTAAGAAAAAATTACTTAAAATATATATATTACTTACTTATCATTATGTTATTTTTCTTTCTCTAATTTTTAAATTGGAACAGATTGCAAAATGATATATTTAATTAAAGATTTATTTCCTTCAGCATCCATTTCTTAAAGTACAAATATCATTAGAAAAATAGTCTAGTCTATTATGCTCTCTATCATATCCATCACATCTGGCATTTTCGGGTAAGTTTGCGTGAGTCTGGGTCGGTTGCGTGGTATCGGACATCTGCACAACATGTAAAAATGCTTTTCCTCGTACAATTCCAGTCAGTTTTGGTCGACTCGATACTTGTATAGCTACCGAATCTAGCTTGAATGTACATTTTTTTAATTTGCACGTTAATTGTAATTCACACGGTAATTAAGTATTTACGGCAGAAGATTAAAACAAAATCATACATACATTTTTAAGTCGTAAGCGAGCATTCGACGATAATAAAGGATTAACAAGTACACAGACGAGCATGGTTCCGAAAATTAAATCACGGAAAGATTCTCAAAAATACTTAAATTTTGGATTTACCACTACTGAAGTAAATGATGGGAAAAAAATCCCCAGCTCATTATGTGTTAAAACTTACAAATCTAAAGAACATGTGAAAATTGTTTTGCAAACATGTAAAATCATTTAGCCATGTTGGCAAAGAATTTTAAAAAGTATTTTCTTGATAAGGACAACTTGGTAGCAAGCTACGAGTGGATTAGGGATCTATTTCAAGATACTCCAGAAGGGCTCTCAACACTTCCGAAGAATAAATCTTCATAGATTTCACATCCAGTGAAAAATTAAAAGGCAATTTTGTAATAAATCACTCTTTGAATTATGGAAAGAGGTGGATGATGAGTTTTCTGTACTGAAAACAAAAGCACTTCGTATACTATTACCATTTTCAGCATCCTACCTTTGTTAAACCGGATTATTTTCTGTAGTGGCTGCTTTGAAAACAAAATATAGATCTCAGCTAAATATAGAAAAATAACTCAGAATGTCAATTTCTGGTATTAAACCTTCCTTTGAAAAACTTTGCTCTACAAGACAAGCCCATGGAAGTCACTAATAATTATTAAACTTGTTCTTAATTTAGTATTAAGAAATTATTTATAAAATACCTTCTTCAGTACTGATATATTAAACGTATACTGGTTGAAACACCAGCTCTTCGCACGAGTTCATTTTTTACAAAAAAATAAAACATTATTCTTGATATAATAGCTGAACAGTAAGGAAAGTTAAACTGCGTGCACGACATTGTATACAAAAATATAATATGATTTTTTTAGATAAATGCTATAATTGTAAATAACTGTTTAAAAGAGCTGTAATTTTAAACCTCACAAAATTAGCATTTAGAATTAATGTTAAATAATGAAAAAGATTATAAAATTCCGATGAAGAATAATTGTGTTACTTTTTTAATATTTAAAGCTAGAAGACTTCAAAATGTTTTAACCCGGAAGCAGGCGCGCACTTGATACTAACGCTAATGGTAGTGCGGGGGGACTCAAGTAACCCCAATCATTTGTTTGTAATTATTTTTACTGTACACGATACAAATCAGGATACCAGTAATTAATTTAATTAAGAGAAAGTATACTTACCGGCTTTCAAGGACTATTCAATTTTTCTTTGATGATTTGAGAAAAATCCAATAAAACCGAACAAGAAATTATTTAAAAGTGTAAGACCTTAATAAAGGACGCAAATCAGAGACACTTTTTACTAATATTACAGATATGTTACTTTCTGGCAAAGCTGTCATATTTTGTTCAAGTTATTGTAGTTTTAATGAGATTTCATGATTGACTGAGTGAATATTAACGTCGCACTGTTCAGCTACACTAGGGCTTTTTTAGACTGACCTCGCAATTTTGAACCATGGTCAAGTGACGAGGAGGATACTAGAGCTGGCCTCTTTTAACTACCACACCACTCCAACAAGAGGACATTTGACCTCTTAACAGATTTAACGTGCATCTCTTCCCTAGACGGTGGGTCTTTAGTGGTACTAGGCTCGAACTCGTGACACCTTTGATGATCAACAAATAGCAAATTGAACTTTTTCTTTCTTATGTCTTTTTCACAAGGCGAATTGAATCTTGTGGTACACTTATAGCTTCATATTTTAAGTCGATGGAGTTCTTTAGGAAGCATTTGAAAATTTTCCTTTCATTTCATGTTCAACGCGTTTCTCAATCGTGAATAATATGCATTCTTTCAGCAGGTCCTTCTTCTGCTTGATCAGTTACAACTTCCTTCAATAGGGATCACAGATGCTCCGCGCCACCGCTCCCAGTTTAAAAGTGTATTCAGAAAAAAATACGGATGATCTAAAAAGGATTATGATGTTTTTCACTGTGTTTTTTATGTTTCAGAATACTCATAAAAATATAAATCTTGACCAAATAATCCTTCAAACCAATCAATTATTTTCCAAATATCGTAAAACTTTTTATTATTTACAATTTTTCTAAGTGAAAGACAAACACATAAAAGACGGGAAGGAACAAATGTAGAACTAAACATACCAGTAAGTTTGATAGTCAATCAAATTATCAGCAAATGTGTTATGCAGTCTGATTGAAAAGTGACTCATGCCTTAATTTTCTTTTTCTACAACTAATGTACAGTATTTCAATAATAATTACAGTGGTGAATTGTTTATCTTAGAATTTTTCTCAGGGTCTGGATTTCTTTTTCTCTTTTAACGAGTAATATTTTATGTTAAAACGTAATAAAAAAATCTCTCATTGAGGAAATACAGCAAATTAAACAAAATGTTTTTTCCCCTTTAATTTGGTTTTGGGATCAAAGATAGCTATTTGATGACAAAAAACGCCAGATGATAAACATAAATTATATCAGTGTTGATGTGTATTTTTTTTGGAAGAAAGTATTTTGTTTTACTTCTTTCCGGTTATTTTTTTTAAATCTTAAAATTTTCGATATGCTCGTGCCCCCCAGGGGGCGCACCCCACACTTTGAGAAACACTGTGTTAGGTTTAACTTTCAATCTCCTCTGTTAGTAGTGTCTAGTTTTTCTTTTCGTTTTTTTTTTTTTTTGTTTTGTTTTGTTCAGCATTTGTGCTGAAACTCTTTCTCTCAAGGAAAAGAATTAAAAACTTTCTTACAATATTTCATAATTCGAGACAAATATCATGTTTGTCTTTTAAAAGCAAAAGTTGCTGACAATCGTTTAGAAACTTTACTTTCAGATCTTCGTCAGCGCTTATCCCGATCAGTTCCAATTGTAATGTAATTTCTTTTCAATGGTACCATATAAAATGGCTCTTGTTATAGTAAAATTTATGTTGTCACCTTATAAGTGTAAATTAACCTGGTTAATTTTAGTAAATAAATCTGTTTAAATAGGTAAAATGTGGTTCCCACTTGATTAAATTTTCGTTTAACATTAAAGTTACCATCTAGTATAATGAAAGTTATTGTCATAGACCCCCTCCCACCTACACTTCATGGACACCCCCAAGATATTTTTTCGACGACGTGGACCCCTTGCAAGTCCTGGGGGCCGATAGAGACGACTTTGGGAATCACTTCTCTAAATCATAATTCCGAATACCATGTTTTGAAGCACGTTTTATTTCCTGCTTTTCTGAAGGATTTAAAAGATTATTTTGATAGATTATTAGTGGTTCCTCCCTAAATAGGTTATACTTGAATTTTTGAAAGATTTATTGCTAACTTCTAGTAAAAAAAATATAATAGCTTACATCTGCCTAGCAAAGTGATTTCAACTTTTCTCTAAACTAAGATGCAATTTATATAAATAATTAAATATGCCATTCATCTGAACACGTGATTATGTTTTTATGTAATGTTCTTCCCTGTTTCTCTTTTGTATATTTAATGAGAAAAGCGAATAATTTCCTCTCTGGCAATGTGGAACTTGAGCGAGTCGAACGTTATTCAGATGCTAAAATGAAATAAGGGATGATGTGAGAATATAATATGAAAAATGAATTTTATTTTCACATCGATATTGCTTTTGCAGAATATTGGGAAATTATAATATGTTTTTTTCTTAAATATTTATACAGGAAATTTCATTTCCATGCAATTTAAAAAGATACAGGAATTATAAATATTTGTAAGCAAATTATGTTAAGGCAACGAACACGTTAAATCGGGCGAGACCCTGAGGGGCATTTAGTCACCCCAGTCTCATGAAATCTTTAATTCTGAGTAAGCTATCTATTTGCTACCAATGTCCTTGTCATTATCCTCCTATATGAGAGTTTTTCATGGTAACTAAAATGTATTTGTCACATGTCTTCCTCTTTTTTGGGAGTGGCAAATATTTTCTTACAATCTTAAGGGACTTGGGGTAATTGAGTTCAACACGTGGTCACTTATATGTCCAAAATTATTTTCTATCAACAGGCTCATTTTCCCTTTTAACGACTCAGGGCTTTGATTGCTGCATTGTACGACTCATTGCACTTTATTAATGTAAATGAACAGAATAATAAAAAAAGAAGTGGGCATATGCTATTCTGTTGGATGAAGATGAAATAGATCAAGCAAGGGAAGAATCTGCTGAAATAATGGATATTAATCATGATAGTAATATTAAATTTGAGAAAGGCGATGGACATGAAACTTTTGAGTTGAAGGGAAAATTTTTAAACGTAACCTAAAATCTCCATCAAAAATATATGAAGCCACAAGTGTACTACAAGACACACTGTGCCCAGTCAGAAAGACACCAAAAAGAAAAAGTTCAACATACTATTTGTGTTTCTCATTTAAGGACAATAAAACTACGATAACTTAAACAAAAAAAGATAGTTCTGCCTGAAAATATCATTCAGGTAAGGTTAGCGAAAAGTGTGTTTGATTTATGTGCGTCCTTTATTAATGTAAAGCAGAATTGAAACATTTTAGTTCAGTTTGATTGGCTTTTTTCAAAACATTATCAGAGAAAAATTGAAAAGTCAATAAAAGTAGGTAAGTAAACTTGCTCTTATTTAAATTATTCATAGGAATTACGATTTTTATACGTGGTGACTCGATCTCTCCGCGTAGCCATTAACGTTACTATCGAGTTCACGACTGTTTCCTGGTTAAATTTGAATATGAATAGCTTTGGTCGATCTGAAGTCTACAAATGCCTTTAAATTTCATTTCGAATTATTTCAGCATAAAATGTCATCAAGAATTTGATGGAAACATATTAATATCCTTCCAATTTTATCTTTTTACAGTTTTCATTTTATATTTGATTCAAATATAATAATAGATTCATTTTAATTTCCAAGGATTTATCTCTTCCTTTTTCGACGAAACTCTTCAAATTTTGTCAGGTGGACGAAACAGGTTGTGTGTTCTGAGAAAAGTAAGAAATCTTTAAAAATTTCATTTTATTCTATAAAATGAGTTATCAGATACATATTATAAATGTGACATGTAGGCTGAATGGATTTTAATGAAATTAATATAGCTTAAATGCTATAATTTATATAAAGCTATACTTATAAAGATATTGTAAAGAGTGTCCAAAATATAACGATATTTGTCAAGTAAGTAGGAAAAATTCTGTCATCTGCAAGCAATTCTGGCGTGCGCTGCGAAAAAGCCCACGTCAGCATAGATCTATATTTTATTTGTGAAGGAAACCTTTTTGTTTTGGCTACGCAAAGCGCTAACTTCTAATTAATTCCTGTGATCCGCATAATCCCTAATTTTTTTTATTTCAGAATAAAACTAAGTTTTGATGGAAAAGGTTGTTATAAATCACTCTATATTTGAATGTTTTTTTAATGATTTTATTATGCACATTTGGTAGTAGAAATTCATCTTTTTTCAAAATAAATACTTTTATTGCTTCTGGTACTTACAGCAGATAAGCTTTGTCTTTCACACTACATCATTTGGACCTATTTGCATAGTTTGTTTGTGGTTAGTAGTTAATTATAACGCTATAATTTTTATCGAATAGGCGAATATTGCATTTTTAAGTATAAAAATAATTATAACTACTGTACTGTATTTTTTTGGAGTGAGTGAATATTAACGTCGCACTGTTCAGCTGCATGAGGGCTTTTGGCAATGGACTACGTAGTTTTGAACCATGTTCAAGTGACATGGACGACACCTGAGCTGGCACCCCTTCTCCTAACTACCACACCACACCAACTTAGAAGGAATATTCTACCAATAATTAGCAGGAATATTCTTTGAAATCCACTCTTCCAAGATATATGGCAGCACGGGTTTGATGATGAGTATTTTAGCGGGGAAGGCGAACAGTTTTGCAGCCGATATGCGTTTTCAGCGGATTGCAAATAATATTATTTTTGTCCCGAAAAAATAGTTTATGTCAAAATTTAAGTGTCTTATGTTTTTGTATGTTAATGAAGACCTTAGAAAACGATTCGACTATTTATTTTAAGTGAACGGTGTATATAATTAATTCTACAGTGGAATATCTTTAATTAATGTATTGACTCTAACGGATTAAATTTCCCAAAGTGAAGTATTTTGTTTATAAATATCCCTTAATTTTAAATGTAGTGATCCGAAAAAAATATTGCATGTATAAAAACTGCAGCAAGTCATAATGCGGTAGTTAAAGCATTAACGTGCATCGCGTCCCTACACGGCGGATCTTACAAAGCTCTAATAAAGCTCGAGCTATGAAAGTAGCTAGACATTTGCAAACATGACTCTATCGTTACCATTTCGCTGTGTTTTTCATTAAATCGACATTATAGCAATTATAATTTATTATAATTTTGCAAATATTACAATTTTAAATAAATACAACAGAAAGTAATATTAATGTATTACACTTTCAGATATAAATTATTTACACTATTTTAAGCGTTCATTACACAAAACTTTTAACAATGTGTTACTTTTGCTGAGCAGAGATCAGCTTAGGGAGGTATTTTCAAAAATCGACCTTCAAGAGTTTTGCGGGGAATTATAAATAAATAAAAAATCATTTTTATCAGATATTAGATCTACATACTTAAAATTTTACAAAGGTGGTATTTTTTTTTGTTTAGCTGAGATATGCAAAAAGCTTTTTTTGTTTAATTTGCAATTCACGTAAATTTAACTCATTAAAAACTTCTTTATCCTTCAATATGTGTTTAATTTTTCAGTTCACTCGTGTGAAGAACGAGTATACCAGCTAGTGTAACTATAACACAGAAAATTATTTAAAAGAATCAATTATGTTATCATTCGAGGTGAAAGATTTATTATTAAGTTTTCAAAGGAAATAAGTGCACTTTATAAGAGACAATTTTTTTCTGACAAATAAATTTACAATATGCCTTTTTAGTCTAAATTATTTAAAAACATGCTAATAATGTTAATTGATATAGAAAATAAATAATTTCCGTTGTTTATATGTGTGTTTTGGCTATATCTGTACAGTTGACAGTTACCGCAAACTAAAAATTTTTGTAGCATTCTGCTTAAAAAATATAGCATGTTCAAAAGAGCTTAGGGAAAATAAAACTAGTATTAATATTACTTTGACTATTTACTACACTAAATTGATAAATTTCAAAATTGCACTTCATTTTAAATTAAGTATTCACGTTAGATAAAAATACATATTTAACACTAGAAAAATTGAACTTATATACATACCTATAAACATATCTATAAGCATTGTACATACCTATATTGCCCCTAAACAGTCAAAATGACTGCATTATGAAAGAATGATTAATGTACAAAGAAATTTGTTTAAAAAATTAACTTTTAATATTTTTTTATATTATTTACACTCATATAACATGTTGTTAGTAAATATTAACAATAGAAAAAATGTACTCCACTTGGAAAAAAATATATATTCTAAAAAATTCTAAGATATTGTGCATTGTATACATAATTTTTTTCTAATTGAAATTAAAAAGCAGTCAAAATGACTTCCTTGGCTAATCTACTGCTAAAAAGACCAATTTAAGTTGCAACCAAAAAAAGTACTCCATCTGAAAATAATTAATTTGCCTACATGAAGATTTTTTTTAAAAAAATACGCCCTGTCTTATTTCTAATATATGATTAAAAAGAATATTAAAAATAATAATAATAATAATTTTTAAAATGAAATATGAAAGAATGATGAAGTTTACCTTTCGACTTTTTCCACAACTAAAACAAAATGACGCAACATTTAAAAGTGAATGGGAAAAAAGTGAATTATTTGGATCTAATAACATTCTGATTGACTGGTTAAAGAATTTATTATTTGTTTTTCTGAAAGATAAAAGTTCAAATCTAGTAAACGAACATGTATTTGAGGACATCGAAATTCTGGACATTGATGAATGATTTTGATCAATTACATTTCGAGGATAATTGAATTGCTTAAACTTCTATTTCCGAGGAAATAATTGATTTTTCTGAAATATTCTCACGATTCTAGACCTTCCTACAAGATTATTCATCAAAATTAATAATCAAAAATCCTCCATGAATGAAGTTAATCATAATATGGTTTGCCTGTTAGTTGTTTTGAAAAGAAATTAAAATATGGCGAAACATTTTTTTATACAAATTGAGTTAATTCAATTAAAATGAAAAACAATTCTCTTGAAATAATGTTTATTGTGAATTCTGTATAAACATAAGCATGATTCATTTCCTATTAAAAAGTTATTTCATGAAGAGCAAATGTGCTATTTAAAATTTCAGAGAAATAAATGGCAGTTTACATATAGTTCTGACAAACTTATTTTTTGATCATGTTTACGAACTTAACATGCCTTAAAAAGTTATTCAAATGGCATGCCATCAAAAATTTCTTTTTGTTCCAAGATTTTCAGAAAAAGTAAGTCTGTTTATCTTAGAATTTGTTTTTCTTTCCGTAAAATATATTTATTTTATTACTAGTAATTCTGGTTGCGTTGTTTGAAAAGAAACCCCATTTAACTCACAAGATCTTCTTTCCACCCTTTTAAGTCTTTCAAGAATTAAGAAATAAGGAAGAACTAATGGGAATAAGATTGAGACAGAGTATCAACACTTATACTTTAATTTACTTTATTGCCAATTTTTTGTTTTTTCATGTGCGGTTTGCTTGAACATGAAACAATTCAGTTTTTACTACACACACACACATTCATAACCTTTCAAAAATCTACCATAAAATAACAATTAAAATTTTTATAGTTTATACCGTAGTCTCTTTTACCTGCAAAGAATAATATTACTCTTCTAGATGTTATATATCAAGTAAATCATTTGAAAAAAGTGAAGAAGTGAACAGTACTGAAATTGTCAAACAAGCGACTGAAGTAAGGATAATATAATATGAAAGAAATTTTTTAAAAAAAACACACATCTCTTCTCAGACATATTTCAAACTTTTCAAAAATTAAAAATTAATTTGGTACGTTTAGTTTTAAAAACGTGAGACCTTTTTCCAAAAAATTGTATTAAAAGTTTAACAATTTTGCAGCATCCTTGCGAACAAAATTAGAAAAATTACACACCGCGTCGGAAAATAACAGATTTACAATTACACTTTCAGGGAGCCATATTTTTAGATGCCAAAAGGAAACAGTTTCTTACTACTGTATTTTTAAAGCGTAATGCATTGCTGTTGTTAAATTTATGATAATTGCTATTTAAAAATAAGAAAAAGCTTGCATATGTTACGAAATGTAATACTATCAAAATATATTGCTTTCTGGAAGAAATTGAGCGTATTGTAATTTATTCATGATGCAGTTCAGATACAAAAAGTGACGTCTCTATGGACTGCCTAGGAATGTATATATATGCAAAATGATTTTGTTTATGAAATGGCTGCTTCAAAATCGTAAAAGTTATATATTTTCTAAATACTCCTTAGAGAAAAATTTTGAAATCTTAAATTTTATAAGAAAATGTGATTTACCATTTGAAATTTTATATCCAATAGTCATCTTTTATTGTCAAGGGTGTACTTTAAAATAATAAAGGTTATATATTTTTAAAACTAGTGTGAGGGATTCTGAAAACAAAAATATTCTCCAAATTTCGATTTACAACTGAAAAGTTTTCTAAGAGAGAAGTTTGAATTTAAATATTTTAAATTCATTCATCACTGAATTTAGTATATGAATTAAATGCATTTGTTAAGAATATAATAAGTACCCTTATAGAACATGAAAAGCAAACCATTTGCTTCATGAATTGTTTGAAATATATACAAAATTTAACTAAAATTATGCATTTAGAACTGGAACTGTGTGATATTTACGGAATTAAAGAGAATTTCAAAATACATTTCACAGTGAACTAAAATAAGTGTTTATCTTAAAACACTTTTAATAATAAAGTACTTAAATCAATGATGTTGAATACGTTTACAGTTAACTCGAAATATAATTCTCTATATATGGAAAATATCAGGGTTTTTTTTTTTTAGTTTGTGGATTGAAGGTGGGGTTTTAAAGTAAGACACTGCTTAAGTTTTTAATAACTACATTCACTATAAAAACATCGTGTAGCTGAACAGTGTGACATTAATATTCACTCACTTACTCACCATAAAAATCATATCACTCTTATAACTAATTATAACATTATATACTATCGCAATTAATCTCAGTTTCTCAGTTCAAAATTATTGAAACTTAGCTGCTATAAATATGTTATAATACATTTCAACTTTTTAAATTACAATTAGACCTTATTTATTTCATAGTTTCCAAGACTAAGGTGGTCTTATAATCTCGTTATGGACAGTAATACTATAAAAAATGTACAAGAACTATCATTCGCATATTTTTACATTTTAATTAATCATTTATGGCTTTAGAGAATATAAAGCACAATTGTGTTATATTTGTTTTGAAAAAATTTTAGCACCCAGTTTTATTTTAATATTTTAGCCTAAAAACTTTCATTATCACAATATCATGCTACGTTTCTGGAATAGTTTTAAATTCAATTTTAGGAACACGATTTGTGTTTCAGCAAATGGAATAACAGAAACCGAGGGGGTGGGGGATTTTCCATGCTTGCAAAAATAAATCTTCCCATTTAAGTATGTTTGAACATCTATTATATATATATATATATATATATATATGCTACTTTAAAATTCTGTAGCTACAGTTAATATACTGTAAAAAAATTATGAACAAATATTATATTTTCAAAAAGGTACTCATGCCATTAGCAGAATTTGTAAGAAAGGGTTTCTTTAATTTTTAATATTTTGTATGCATGTTCAATTATATCAAATATAAAGTGAAAAAAAAACGTTTAAGAAAATAATTCTAATCTAAAATATGCTTAATATTTGTATTGATTGATAATAAATGCGATAATATTAATTATAACATCACTTCATATTGTCTGCAATCTTTAACCTGCATAGACATGCAAACCCTTTATTTTTTTAAAAAAATCTTTAAATTTTCGATATGCTCGCGCCCCCCTTGTAGGGTTATCCCGCCCCTCCAGGGGGCGCGCCCCACACTTTGAGAAACACTGAACTACACACATTTCTTCAAGGATATCAACACCGTCTTTGACCAAATTATAAAAATACACTATTTCAAGTTTCATCACTTCAGGTTTGGTTTCTTTCAAAGTTTCATCATTTCCATGCACAGAAGAAATAAATGGAACGGAAATTTTTTCTATTTTCTGCAATAAGAAACCAATGTCCTCGGGGTTTTATAATGAAAGCCAAGAGTGGACGATCCAGGCTTTCGTTTACCGATGAAGGATAACGGTATATTCCCTATATTTTTCGGAGTGTGCCAACCGCCGTTAATTTCTTTTTTAACAATTCTTGTGCAAGTAGTATACTAGTATACCAGTTGTCGCAAAAAATGTTACGTCCAGAACCGTACAGTGGTTGAATGAAACGTCTTTAAAAAATATAACAAATTGGTTTCGGGGTGTTCTCAGCTCTCAGATAAACTTTTGAATGTCATTGCGTTCCAATCATGCGATCGTGAGTGATTGAATCAGACCAAAAGGTTTAATGACGTAAAATGTGCAGCTACAGAAAACTTGGGGCCCTGCATATTCCTTTTGGTATCCTGGGAGGCTTTGTTTAATGATCGGGTGTACAGAACACCCCCACGTGCTTGAACCTGTCTTAATATAACTCTCACTCAGCGCATTTGTACAGTCTATTTGCCATTTGTTGAATTCTTCATATTGTTGCGAATTTTGTGTAAAGAATACCTAAAATAGTGCAAATAATTTGTATTGTATGTGTAATAAACTTATATTTTCTCTGCTGTATTTATTTTTTGCTAAAATAGTAGTATTCCGAAGCAAAGCAGTTCCTTGCATTATAATGCCGATTTAATGGAAACTTGATGAAATCTTGGTGATAGAGCCAAATTGGCGACCATTTTGGAGATTTTGGTGACGACGTTGGTGACCAGTTTTAACGAGTTCACGGCCATATAGATTCTGAAGATTATGAGAAAAATCTGCTAATATCTCACGATCTATGACGTAGGTGGATCTTTCTCAAAAACTTCTTAAGGCCAATAAATAGGGAGTCGCTCGCCAAAACTGAGTTAGTCTTGTTTTGATCGTTGAAGAGTGGTATTGATTTGACCGTGAAGAATCAACAGCAATTAGTTATTACTTCGACTGTCGTGTAGGATGAAAGAGTGCTTGTGAATATCCTTTCACAGGCTTGAATTTTAGACACTGACAATTATGTCTGAACGCCGCAGAAGATGTGAAGGCATTTGAGATTTATTTTGTGAATATAACTGCTGTATTTCAAGGATTTTTGCTGTATTTCAAGAATACTAAAATTCCATCGCTTTTGAAGAACTTCCTTTTTCTTTGGAACTGATTGCATAAAATCCTCGAACCCCAATCTACGTTACAATTCCAATAATGTCAAAAAAGCAGCAAAAGAATTTTAACAAATAATCAAAATTTGAAAAGGAATACATTTTTCAAAAAAAGAAGAAGTTCGACATTTTCCGCTTTATTTTTTTTTCTGACTGTCAAAACCGTGTTTCATTACTTTCATCACGGGTGAACGAGCGGAAACTAATGGATATTTGTGCATGTATGTTTTTGTGTGTGCCTTCCGTGATACAATATCCTACAGAAGAAGTAAATATAAGCTTAATACCGGATATTAAGAATGTTCCTTATAGTAAATAATCTTTTTACTCTGATATATGCAAGAAAAAATGCCAAATGCAATCGGAAAGGTTACAGGTAAGGTTTATTGAAATCATCGGCAAGAAATGTTACTTAGCTTATATAGATATATTAAAACACAAAGAATACAAAGACACGTAGCACATTAAGTTTTTACGTTTAATTTTTGAATTCACCTCTGTTATACTCTTAAGCAAATGTTATGACTTACAGTCTTAAGCAAAAGAAACATTCTAAAGGCATTATTTATTTCATTTCAAAAAAATTTGAATAAAAAATTCACTTCCTTTCTTTCCTTTTTTATGAAAATATTTTTAACAATTTCTTAATAATAAAAATTGTCTATCTTACAGAATATAACTCTAATAGACTCAATGGAACATTTGGGATTTATTGAGAATTATAGAAATTAGCATAAAAAACTGACTTGACAATATCAATTTCCCCCATATTCATATTTAGTTTTTAAGAACTGCAAATAAAACAAAATAAATGTGTCAAATTAAAAAAAAGAGTGACTTTCGATAGATTTCGAAACAGGCAAAAAAAATCCCTTACATTTCAACATGACTAGATTATTCTCCGAAACTTATGCATAATAATTTAGAAATTCGTTTTTGAAAACGTTTCAAGATTAAATTACACTAAAGAAATGTAAGAAGATAATAAAATGAATTTGAAACGCAATCAAAACATTCAACTGTGATTTACTCGAAACACCAAAACTTTGTACAAAAATATACCTAGTGAATTGCTTTGTATAGTTCTATAAAAAGTTTTGTAAATTAATTCAGAATATTAAATTATTAATAAGGTAAATTATCTCGGAACATTTATACAACGCACTACAAATGTCAAAAAGTTTGTCCTTTCGTAACGAAATAGATCAAAAGCTATCGAATGGGATTAAATCCACAAAAAAACTCATTAAATGTTCACAATTGTTTAATGTACTTCCAGACTTGGTCTTAAGAAACTGGTTTCCATAATTCAAATATATTAATTTAGAAGTAGATTAACTATATTAATCTATTATTATAATAATTTAATTAATTTTGAGCTAATAATTTTTATGCTAATTTCGTCCAGATTCAATAAAAAGCAGGAAATACATTGCTAAGCCGTTTTTTCAGGACAGAATACAGAAAAACGTGTGGTTACTTTCTCTAGAGGCTTCTGAGTTTAAGGTTTAATATTGGAGTATACGAAACTCTAAGTTCACATTTAATTACGTTTCGCATTCAAGGTATTTGAAGAATTTATTTTTTGTTAGAAGCATTTGAAGAACATCTTTTTTATTAGAAGCATTTGAAGCGTTTATTTTTTAATTGGAGTATTTAATTTTTTTTAAACATTTATTTTTATAACGAAGCAGGGCTACTTCTGTAACAGCTTAAATTGCTGTGTGTTACAAGCAAATATATTCTAAAAAAAGGAATTATCATTGTATATCTTCTAGTTTTACCTCATTGATATTTTATACACATTATTGTTGATAGCTTATTAATATAATTTACTAAAACTCATATCTGAGGATTAAGAATACTACGGCCCACACATCTGTGTGTATGTTTTAGTATATTTTTAAATAATTTTTAAAGTTTTAAGTTATTTTATGTAGTATAATTTAACTACACAGTGAAAAATGGTTTTAAGAAGTATTTTTTATGCAACTGAAAATGAAACATGTTTAGTAAAACTAACCCATTGTTATATATTTTCACAAATATAAGCAACAATCAACACGCATATTACTTTCTGATGTTTATAAATATACAACAACCTTAATAACTCAAACTGTCTGAAAAATTTATTTAAATAAAAAATTTTCAAATTATAAAAACAGCGCTCAGCATCAGTAGAATAAGAGGTATTTTAAAGCCTGCTAATTCAATGCTTATCCAAATACTTCATCGCGTTCCCCCACCCTTTTCTTTCTCCTCACTTTAACTGACCATCCATCGTCTGGATAGGAAGGAGTAAACTACCCTCGGGTCAAAACGCCCAGCGTTCCTTCCACTAATTCAGTTAACTGATGTGAATCTGGGTTTCATAAAAACATGTCTGCGAATTTTCCTGGGAGTTTAAGTAAACAATACTATTTAATTGATGTTTTTATTGGTTTTACCATCCTATATATTTCATCAAGTGACTTAATGCTCATCTAATTTTCCTCATTTTTTATTTCAATACATGTATTTATTTTTTTCTTGTTAAATCTGATTTTTCTATAGTTGATATGTTGATAATTCATTACTGTGAGTTATGGCTAAAGGCAAGATTTCAATTGAAAAAAAAGTATTTTTTAATACATGTTAATTATTTATTATTGTACATCAGAGATAATTTATTCCATGCAAAATTATAATAAAAGCATTCAATTTTTTTCATTTATGTTCCTAAGAATCATGTTCTTGTTTTAAGAATCTTCTTGAGCTAAATACATTGACGTAATTTTTTTTAAATAAATGAAAATTTGTAGAAATGAAATGAATTTAAAAAATCTTAAATAAGGCTCCAACTTAATGTATTTGTACTAATCATTGAACAACTTTGTTATTATCGTAATAGTATGATTTAAGAGGTTACCGGGAATTCCAGAACTTAATGTGAATTCACGATTTTGGCTGTTAGTGTAATTAATTAGCGAAAACAGAATTTAATTGTTGCAAATTTTTAATGATATCTCAAAGAAGACAAATCAACTTATTTTTAAAAAGCAAAAAAATTTAAAAATTAGAAATTTGACGATCACAGAAATATAAATGTATCAGGTTGTAACAAATTGACAATTACAGTCTGTAGAACACAGCTAAACAGAATCATTACTGAGACAACAGCCATAAAGTAGATAGAATAAGACTATAGGTAGACAGTAGTGAACTCTGTCAATAATTGATCGAACTAATTTGATAGTGTATGCCATTTCGTAATTTGCTTCAACAATTATCAAGCTTCAAAAAATTATTGCTAGAAAGTAGTTTACAGAAAACTCAGAAATTGTAGTCTGATACCATTGCTGATGTTTTCGTTCCATTGACTTATGTGCAAGACAGCATCCACTTGCAATAGAATCAAAAACATGGAAGCTGGACTGTGCGATGAATCATGATTCTCTGAGAAATAGAGTGATTCTCCATCAAGCAAGCTCTACAGAAAACGGGAAACAGCTCATTATGACGAACAATTAATCATATGATTCATTACATCAAAAAAAGCACCAATGGTGTGTTGGTGACATTTTGGTGGTGCCAGGAATAATAACTGGTGAGTGGAGATTTTCCATCACGTTTTCGAAGGATTTTCTGTAGATGGAATAACATACAGTGATTAAGTTCTAAGACTTTCTGGGGTCCATCTTTTCCTAGATGCTGCGGATCCAAAATTCGTACCATGGAAGGCAATGTCACTACACATTGTTTCCAAATCGTAGAGGAGACATTCGGTTGAGTATGTTTGTGTTTCAACAAGTATTTCAATGAAACATTTTAGATCGTAAGTATCCACTAATTATCATTGCTGAATTTACAATCACTCTGCTACTGAAGTTGCAGAATATTTCAACGCAATTTATCTATGTTTTCTTTCGTACCATCAAACTACACTTTAATGCTTGTATTACAGCGAGAATATTTTACATCCCCTATTATTCAACTTCAGTAATTTTTTTCCTTGCAGAGTCAGAAGAATTTTTTTACTATTATTTTTTCTCCACTTCAAGTTTATTTACACAAAGGAAACAATATATTTATTTTAAAAGAGTTTTTCAATTATTTCCTTCATTTGTAGTAGCGTTCTAAATATGATCCATTTTATTCTACTTTCCTTTTTATTTTTCACCCTATTAAAAAATAACCATGTTTGTTAACTATTGGATACGATTGTATTTAAACACTTGAGTAATATTGCCATGTTTTGTAAGCATTTCAACGAACGAGTGGTCCAGTGGTAACTGTTGGTCTCAGGTTCAGAACCCCCCGATTGCTACTCACTGGTTTTTTTCATTTAATTTAAATTGACTTTCTGGAATTTTTCAGAGTTGCAGTGTATGCAAACATTAACTGCACTTCCTAAAACGCTTTGTGAAACAATTTATTGAATATATTCCCTATATTTGATTCAAAAAATTGCAATAAACTTTAAAAAGGACCAAATTTTCCAAAATTTTCTGTGTGTGTGTAACTGATTTTTAAAAACATTTTTTTTTATTTTTACAGATTAAAAACCCTTATTATAAGCCTTAAAGTAATAAATTAAGAACTTATTTTCATCTTACACTACATGATTTTACCATAGGATTAAGGGACATGTTACGTTCTAACCACTTTTGAAAGTAATATTCAATAAATTGTTATGTTCTTAAATCAATTTTAAAATAGGACTATAAAATTTTAAAAAATGATGCTATTGTATGTAAAAAACTGAAGACTTTTTTGTATATTTCAATGAAATATTTATTTAAAACTCTATTTAATGCTATGGTATGAATGTTTCGCCTTTGAAATGATTTTAAAATTACGTAGGAAGAGAAATACTCTGTTAATAGTACTTATGAACATGAGTAACTCTTTGAAGTCTCAGAACGATTTTTCAAATTAAAAGCGTAAAATGAAAAAAAGATTACTATTTACATTCTACTATTTATGTTACACAGTGCATGAAAATATTCCCAGAATATTTCAAAAGAAATCCTTTTCAGTAATATGCGAAATTATAGTAACCATGCAATTGAAAAAAATGCAATTTAAGATTTTCATTCTGTTGAAAACAAGTTTTTCCTTGAGCAAATAGTATAAACTTAAAATCTTGATGAATAAAAATATATTTTTTCTCTCAAATTAATGTAACATTTGTCGAGTTTTTCATTTCGTTTTTGTAAAAGAAAAAAAATTGAGTCATTTTTTTCATTTATGTGTCAAAGTAAATAGTCATTAAAACGTACCATTTTTCTTTTACATATTTTTTCTTTTTTTTTCTTTTAGTGTAAGCTTACCTTTACAAAAGCTAAATTTAATATTCAGGATATTTGACTCCAATGATTCAACTTAAGAAACCTATTGCTTAGTTTAATGAAAAAATTAAATTTTACTATGAAACACGAGTTTGTTTTATTTGCATAAATTTGAATTTAGTACAAACAATAAAATTTAAATTGTGTGCGCCAATTTATATTAAAAATTAGTTATGTAACTGAAAACATTTTAATTGTTTAGTTAATATAAATGTAACGATTGAAAATATATTTATTGTGCTTGCTAGCGAGCACAAATAGAGATAAGGAAGTAAAATTCTTAATTTCTTAAGACCTCTCAGAATTCTTAACAGATATCCGTTCACTCGAAAAATATCATCCTTCTTTAAAACAAAGTCACTCAGAAATAGAACAAAACAATAATTTGAAAATTTCACCATATGATAGTCATTTATTATTTCTCAAATTTTCAGGGAGTTTGAGAAAAAATTTAAAAAGTTATAAAGAAATAAAAATTGGATAATTTTTCAAAAATAGGAAAATTAGTATTTTACACCGCGCCAGATTATGAAGTACAAAACTGATCAAGATTTACAAAATTAATTTCATTTAGTATAAAAATATTCAGTTTTGAAGTGTACAAACTTTTAAGAAATTTAGAGAAAAAAATATTTTTAATAGAAGTACAAAACAAAAATTTTAAATTTTTAAGAAAAAAATAAATTTAAATTCAAATAAGAAAAATACCATTTTTTTTTTTTGAAAATTAATGTTTAAGCTATGAAGAGCCTTATTTTGAACACGTGTACAAAATTTCAAATTGATATAAACAGTTTCTGAGAAATCCTGCGTGGATGCTAATTTTTTTTTTTATTTTGCGAAAACTGAAGTTAAAAATAAGAAAGAGATAGGGTTTTCGTTTAAGTTTCACTACTTATTTCTTAAAAACTTCGAAAGTTTTCACAGTATCAACACAATTTTGGTACTAAAATGCTCAGAAATGTTGTGACTTAAACATATTTTTTTCAAAAATTGAAAAATTTACAATTTAAGAGTCCTGTGAGCTCCTAAGGTTCAACTTTTACATACGGTAAAAGTTAAAATAAATTTTTAGAGTAAATAACATTTATTTTCCCAGAAAAATATTTTTTATAAATTATAGTACTTTATATATCACATTCTTAGTAAATAAGTAAACACACCCATTATGCTATTTTCTCCGCAATGTTTGTAGGAAAAAGAGTTTTACAGTGAAAATACTCTTCCCACTGTTATCTATACCCTTCTCTCCCACCTCATTCCATAATCTTGATTACTTTAATAAGCTCCATAATTATACCACCTTTTCAATTATGAATAACATTTCATGGATTTTGTTATTAATGTGATTTTATACTTTTAATAGCAATAAATTACGCGTCTGTAATCTACCTTTCATGTCAGAAATTGTCTGTCGGAAATTTCTTTTCACAAATCACTGAAGTAAATTAGCATTGATCGTTTGAAAACGTTCCACAAATGGAACGAAGCAATGGATCATTTCTTTCTTCATTTCTATTTCATCGCCTTTCTCTCTGTGATTGTTCACGAAAAAGTCACTAAATTAATTAAACAGTGAACAGCTAGTATTGATGTTTGTTATCTACGCGTATTTAACTTTTTTAATCTTTTTTTTTCTCATTGTAATGGAGAATTTAACAAAATGCAATTACTTAAATGGCCATCTCGCTGGGAGATTTGTCCAACTGATAATATTTTTTAAACGCGTTCATAAGCACTTAAGAGACAGAAGGAAATGAAAAGAGTGGTTTTAATCTTTAAAAAACTTATTTCTTCACAGTTCAAATAATAAGAGATCTAGATACATTATTTTTTCTCTGCGTTTCAAGTTTCTCATATTTCTCTTTTAATTAAAGAAATCGTGTATTATTTGTTCTTCTTTCTTTCTCTGATAAATTTAAAAGTAAATTTTTATATTCATGTATTACGTTGGATAAATTACATTAGTCTCTCTCGTTAAAATAAAATAAATGTTTTTGAAATCTAGAATAACTTATTTTATTTTGATAAAATCTACAGCATTAAAAAAACTTTTTCATGGAAATGTTAAAATATAAATCATATTTGTTTTAATAAGATAACGCTAGAAATATTTTGAGAGTTTAAAGTTATGTTTGTGCATATATTGTATTTTTTATTTGATGACGATTGCAGTGATATTGAAGCAAAATTTAAGTTTGAATTTTAGTTGTAGCCAGATAGCTAAGTATTTATGGTCACAAACACGTGTCTTGTGTTATTTTGGTCAAGCCGTAGGTATCTTTGTACTTCTGAAGGTTCTCTATTTTTTATTATTAGACCCACCGCTGTTTCTAAATAGAAACACGTTAAATCTGACAAGGTTAAAACACCTCACACAACAGTGGTGTGAAAGAGGAGAGTAGCAGGCCAGTCCAGGGATAATTTCTGTGCTGTATTTTATCCCTATACAACAGCGTTTCTTAAACTGTGGGGTGCGCTTCCCTAGGGGGCGTGATAAATCTACGAGGCGGCCGCAAGCATATTGAAAAGACAAAAACAAAAGATTATTTAAGAAAATTATTAATTTATGGAAAGGGAACAAACAAAATACATTCTGACAGAATAAAAAATAAAATACACATTTACACTGATATAACACACTTATAAATGTATCAGTACTGCAAAATGTATTTTATAATTAATTTCACTATACTAAGTTAAGAACAAATTTAAAAATTACCAGTGACCCCATGGGTTTGACATACAAAAAATTAAATACAAAAATTAACACTTATCTTGATAATTTGTATGGTTTATAATTAATCCCTTGACTTCCGGTTAAAAGTTACTCAAATTCTTCCCCAATGCCACCGTTTTCCACGTAGATTCGCGTATGTGATATTTGAGAGGGGGAAGAAAAGGAATTTTGGTTGAGCGAGACGTTTATATACATTGGTGGCACTTGAGGTTGAAGTCGTGTTGTAGCATTAGAGTTAAAGTATAGCCTTATTGAATTCAATACGTTATTATTGTATGGAAGGAGGGCGCGATAAAAATTATGATTGAATATCGGGTCGCACACAGCGAAAGTTTGAGAAGCACTGCGATACAAGGTTCCCAAATTCGTGGTACAAATTCATGCACCATTCGGCGCAACATGGTACCGAATTCAGGGTAGATACAGAACATTGTAACAATCATTTATTGTATAAGAATATACGGGCAAAAGTGATCTGGTGAGGCACAAACACAAAAATAAGAGACTGAAAGAAAGACCAAGTGTTTATTTAAAGTGTCGTTGACAAGCGTAATGTTTACGATAGCTGTTCAAAATTGCATCCACTAGTAGCGATACAGGCTTGACAGCGTCGATGCAGCGATTGGTGAACAGGTTCAAAGATCTCTCAGGTATTTCACGCACACGTCTGAGTCACGCCTCTTCTGAGTTAAGAGAAGTCGCATGAATTAGGTTCTTCAAATGTCCACATAAAAAGAAAATGAAGCTCTATAAATCAGGAGATAGGGACGGTCAAGAGACTGATTCACAAGGTCCAATCCATCGCAACCCAAACGTGGTATTCAGGTAAGTGTGCGCATCGCAATAAGGCATCATCTATCAGGAAACTGATAAATTCTTAGCGCAACTTTGCCGTTACCATTTGCACTGCCGTACATGTAATGCATGTTTGCTTTTTCGGCATATGTAAGGTATCCCATTGTGGACGTCATCTTTCAATTGCTAAGGGCGCTTTCCCCTACTGAGATGCATCATGATGAATGGTGGATAGACATCTACTGCCCCCTACCGGCAACGCAACCAGCCGATAACTACATTTTTCTTTTCTTTTATTTCCTCTTATTTGCAAGTAACCACCTTACTTGCGCTCTTCCATTCTTATGCAATAAATGATTGTTATAGTGTCCTGCATCTACTCTTAAAGTTTGCACCATGAATTCGGAACTAACCTGCATAAAATTTGACTTTGATAAGTCTTGTCCTTCTTGGTGGTGTATGTTGTGGTCAGCAGTGTGTAAGTGCATGTCAGCGTGTAAACTTTCCAAAGTTAAAATGAAACAAGTATTTCATGTTGTACTTCTATAAAGTACTTGACAGATCTTGATTTGTTTATTGTAAAGAAAAAAAGAATTTTACTTCATTTTTCAACTTAACTAAACCCAATTTGTACAAGCTAGAAGAAACAGCAGTATTCCGGTTACCATACTCCAAAGATGTCGTCATACAATGGCCCAAATGCTGCAATTGCTTTTTAAACAAATGAAAAGAAGAGTTTAAAAATTTGGGCTAACGACTAACTCGATTCGCTATGGTTTTACTATTTTCGCTATTTACAGTCTGCTATTGGTGATATATATATTTTTAAGATTATCAATAATTTTCGACATAATCAGACTATGTATGTAGACAAATATTTTCTTTGATGAAGACGTTAGTCGAATCGAGTAAAAATCTTTTTTCGCATGACTTAAATATTGTAAAGCATCTTTGAACTATTTTGAAGAGCAGTTACAGTTAAATATTCATCTCACAAAGTAGTCTTGCTCATACCAGTCTTCTTTACCAATCCACGTGGCCGACAGATAAGTGGAAAACTGATATTAATTATGCATTATTCCTATTCTTTATTACATTTTTTCATAAAATTACTTAAATTTTTCAGATTATTATTTTTGTCCAAAAATTGTCACTTTAATGTGATTATTACTATTTAATATATAAATCCTTAGTTAGATCACTAAACGCAATAAACACTGATCACATTTACAGATGTTATTTGACAATTTTCTCAAATTTAGGTAATGTTTCAACAACTAGCTAAAAAACCTCATGTTAATTAACTTTTAAAAGGCTGTATATAACTGGACATAAAATATGCGTTTAGACTGCTTCAAGGATTTCACCTTTCTAAGCATGTTCATTACCTATTTTGACTCTGAATTCTAGGTAATTATTAATTAGGTGTACATGCTAAGGTGGGAAGTTTAAGTGGATCAGCTGGAAAATTAGTCCATTGTGCCATAGGCAGTCGCAGGCCTTCCGAAAGTTAAGGAAAACACAATTGGTAAATATAGTGTTGTTGAATCCTTCGATGATAATATTTACCAACAGAGGAGCATTAGGCTGTGAAAATGTTTAGAAACGTATTGGGTGTCAGAAGGTATGTTATTATTAGAGAGTTACCAAAGTAATAAGATTATATCTGGTTTTAAGACTTAGAAATGGTATGAAAATTTAGACAACGAGATTCACTCTTAATATCTATTTAATCACTAGACCACGGCTCAGAATTACAGGTTTCAAGCAGACATAATTATTTTTTGATATGTACTTTGATCACCTTATTAGTTATCAACTTTGTCATTAAAATATCATTTTAAGACAATATTCATCGTATGTTGGCTTATGAAATGTTTTGACCTTCAAACTGCGAGCAAAACTAAAACTACTAGGTAATTTGTTATTTTTTTTACAAATTGTTATCTCGACAATTTCGTCCATCATAAAAATTTGTAAATAAACCCATACATTAAGTTCCCATAGACTAAGAAAAAAGTTCTAATATAAATCTTGAGTTTTTTACAATCTACCATCTTTTTAGATACATTTTTTGCGTGAATTTAAATTAAGCTGCTAATTTTTTTTCCACTTCAAATGTTTTCACTCATTTCCAAACTTTCAGAATAATTTTTTCTGTTATTTCCTGGAAACAAATCATGATTTTTTTTTTCTTTCGGCGCATGAAATTTTATTACCTTTTATCTTATTTCATAAGACCGAATTCTTTGCTGCAATCGGATTGGCTAGGTCTGATTCACTTAACTCACAGTATTCCTCTGTAATTTAATTAATTCCTTGGACTTTTATTCCAACGTAAAGCTTTTATTTTTAAGCAATTAAAAATTACGCTCATTTTCATTTTTTAAAAATATAATTACCTATATGGAACATGTTACATAGTCATCTAAAATACCCTGACTGGATCCTGACAGAGATAAGTGCTCCACTATAAATATCCCAAAAATATTTGAATTGCGAGTTCCTGCCCCAATAACCATTGTATTGTTTAGAACTGCAATGCTAATAAACATTAAATCATTTGAAAATATATTATTTATTTTGTTTTTTATTTGATTCCTATTGCAGGTAGTCGGACACCTTAAGGTATCCGACTATGTTCGGAACCGTGATTTTAAAAAAGCGCATAAATCGATACTTTTCATGATATTTAGTTTCACGTAGATTATAATACATGTATAGGACTATTTTAAGGATAATACATGTATAGAATATAATACATGTATAGGACTATTTTAAGGACATTTTGACAAAAAAAAAATTTAAATAAAAATATTTCCGCAAAAAAATTACCTTGAATAATCTTTTTTCAAAATGTTCTCCTTCTGTGTGAAAAATTCTTCTTTTATAATAATATTTTGCCTGTATATAGCTCAAATCTCTGTACAGAGGCTCAAGTATGATTTTTGAAAAATTCACATTATTTTCAGATTACAACCAAGTGAAATAATTATCTACGTTTTTTTCTTGAAATTTTCCCCCTCTGTTCTTGTAAAATATAGATAAACCCATTTCTAAGTTATGTATTTCAAAAATTCTGGCTGAGCCTCTGCACAGAGGTCTGAGCTATAAACAGGCAAAATATTATTATAGAAGCATTTTTCACAAAAGGAGAATATTTTGAAGATTGGTCATTATATGCTCATTTTTTGTCAAAATATTGTACTTAAATCATTTTTTATTGTAATAATATTCTTACAACAATTTTATATACATTCCCTAATCCAAGTGACACTACATATCATAGCTATTTTCTATTTATACACTTTTGCAAAACCACGGTTCTGAACGTATTCGGAGATATACCTTAAATCCTCAAAAATATTACTCTATTTCTAACTTTTTATACTAAAATTAAATAAAATATAAACTGTGGATATATACCAATTTAAATGTATATTCTAAGTGTTCTATGTATATTCTAAGTAAGTATTCAATGTTGTACAATTATTCTATTATTATTTTATTGCACTTCTGTTATGTATTTAATTGTTATTCAAATAGTTATTAGCATATTAGTTAATTTTTCATAAGAAAGTTTATTGTAAAATGATTAATTTTTCTGTTCTGAAAAGCTGAAAAGTAAGTTAAATGTCGTAAGTACGCAGTGGCTATAACGTCTAGCAACCACTCAGGAATAAAACCCCTGATCAGATATTTTCTGTGACTAAATAATGTTTATTGGGGATGAGAACATTATATTTATCAAGTACTTTATCACAGAAAAGAGTATATTAGCTTTGTGCCCGTTAACGGGTTAATGAAAAATTTATTTTATTGGTATTATACGAAGTATAACAAAAGATGAGTTACAAAATGTCCTGGGTTACGAAATTTTTAAAAAATAGAAAAATTAGAATTAAAATTACAAATCGTTGTGAAATTGTTCGGAATGTTCCTTGAAACAAAACACTTATCCACATATGTTACATAAGTGAATTGTCATTTTTGTTCCATTTCTTTAGCTTCATCATCACACTTAGATAAATCAGTATTAGAGTCACTGTCGTATTCATCGGTTTCCAGAAAATCTTATCATTCAGTATCAATTTCGGTGAAATCCAAGAAAGATGAAATATTGGCAAGAAAAATTAAAAATAAACAACAAAAATAGTTATACAAACTTTGGAAAATGAAACGAAACACGAACGAACGTGGATCTTGGAGTCAAATAAAAAGTAATTTGTGTGTTATAACGTCACAGTATTCTCGTAAATCTGGGGTTTCTGGTGATACTAGAAAGTGTGCATTCTGGTAGTCATGGGGTTAAAAATAACTAATTTTTCAATGATACTGGTAATCGAAGCAGCTTAATTGAAAAGACTTTTCATATGCGCATTATTCTTTTAAAAGAATTTAATAATGTTTAAACTCCCTAAAGCATATAAAACAATTATGGCATACGTTCTTTAGGAGATGAAATTTTATTTCATGAAGTTGGAAGTATAAATTTAGAATTTGATTTTTTCAATAAATATTGCTGATTTATCTCTTTGGAATCTTGCATGCGAAATGTTCTCCGCTTATATATATTTAAATTAGTACTACACACACATATAACGTATTTTGATCAAAACAAAATAGATTTGCTTTTTACCTAAAGGAAACTATAATTATTTTTCATTATTCATTATTTTCATTCAAACATCAAATAAAAGATGCATTTGTTAATAAATAAAATATTGTTTTTACAGAAAGAATTCTTTATTCTCGAAATCTTATAATTTAATGTTACTTAAGGTTGAAATAAATTTAATCACACACACATTCCATAAAATATTGACTTAAAAACTTATTTCACTAACAAGTTAATGTAGGGGGAAAAAAACTTAAAAAGATAAGAAACTACGAATGAAAAGTTTGATTTATTTTCAAGTGTTTCTCTTTCTTCGCTTTGGGTCACTGTTATATCCACTTTTAGATTTTTTTCCCTTCTAGATTCATCTTTTCTTGTGTTTACTTTTTTCTAAAAATATGATTCTTAGAACTAAAATGCTTTTAATGGCATTCGAATGTAAAATCTAGAAAGCTAAGAAAACATTCTTTCATCCATTAGTGCTTACTCTCAAGGGTTTCTTTTACAAGGAGTGAAGTAGAATAACAATAATTGATAGAAAAGAAAGTCACAGGAAATATAAAAGTGATACATGTGTTTACTTGACACTCTTCTAAAAATTCTCTTTTGCTGTCACGTGTTACATTCCTAAGGGAATAAGTAAAAACTTCATTCGAAGTTCTCGCGCGCTGAAAGTATAACATCGGAATCAATCAATCAGAATAAAATTTGTTCGTATCATAACATGCTTTACAATAGCTCGACCGAAATATCTAACGTACTTCACTACTATATATATCAACGAAACTTTCAATTAAGTAGTTGAGAAATGAAATTACCTGTGTGTTGGACTCTTTTAAAACATCAACTCCAACATTATATAATTTATTTGTGTTTTTATTTTTTTAACTCCAATTATATGATCCATCTAAACTGTCCAATCACATTAATGTGACCACCTGTCAAATGCTTGAACAACCCCCTTTCGTAGAGAGAACTGCAGCTAGACGTGCAGAAAGAGAGACAATTAGGTTTCGGAAGGTGTTCACTGGGATGTTGATCCCAGCCGACTCCGCGTTGGGGCCAGCTGCGTTAGAAAATGAGGGTGAGGATCCGTGGTACAAACAACCATATCGAGTTGGTTTCATAGATTCTCCGCTGGGTTTAAGTCAGGTGAATTTGCTGGCAAGGTGATGTGGTGGTCATATTAATGTGACTGGACTATGCACTACAAACAGTTTGAGGTATTTAGTATTCAACTATGAAAAACAATGTTATTCTTCTTTATTTATGAAAAATATTTTCGTATTACTCGGAAAAAAATATATTTAGGGTAGAGATGAACTTTAAGGATATTTTTTTATCTGAAAAAATTTCATGTTTTTTTTTTTGTGAAAAGAAAATCTTTGTTTAAAAAAAAACTAATACTCATCAACAGAATAAAATAGTCTTTAAAAAAATATTTACATTGAAATTAAACATGACAAAACTAGAATTTCATGATTAAAAATTCATTGAAGTCGTATTGGGATGTATTTACAAAAAGCATTGAAAAAGAGTTAACAATTATTTTCTAAAGCGAACGAAACTTTTGTTAAATTTTTATATTATTTAGGCAAAAATTTATTTTCTTGCTATCATGCTGTTTTGTTTTCAATGTAAAACAAATCGCAAGGAATCATTTTTAAAATATTTTAAGAAATTAAGGAGGTTTTCTTAAAAAATTTTTGTTTGTATTTTTATTTTAATATTATAGTATTCTTTATGCACAACTGCAAGAGATGGAATTCGTTCAACCAGTTAAACATATTTTATAGATAACATATAGAATTATTCCAACGAAAGATTTGTTTAAACTATAGCATATCAAAAATAAAACCAGAAAATGTATATTGGAATATAATTATCTCTAAAGAATAAAAACATTGAAAACTCTCGAATAGTTTATTTCTGCAATACATTTCTTCAAATCAAAAATTTGTACCTGAAAACTCAAGCCAATATGTATTTTGTTCTGATCATTAAAGTACATATACACGGAAGAGCAATCAGGGAAAACGACAGTCAGCTGCTAGTTAAAACTGCTGTGGGTACATACATAAGTGAAAAAGTAGCCAAGCCAATATGTAAAGAGTGTTTTTTTCCAGGTATAGAAGTTTAAGTTGGCATTACATTCCAAGAGGGCGACCGATTTAACAGCTGTCGAGTGATTTATTCTCAGTTTGATTTGGCAATTCATCAAAACGATCATCAAGGAAGGCGTAGATTCGTCGAATGGGCCCAAAACGAGACTGCCGTTGTTCCCGATTTTCATAAGCGTATTTTGTTTAGCGATGAAGCGCACTTCTGGTTGAATGGCTACATCAACAAACAAAACTGCCGCATTTGGAGTGAAACTAATCCAAAAGTGTATGTCGAAACACCGTTACATCCAGAAAAACTGACTGTTTGGTGCGCTTTATGGGCTGGTGGAATCCTTCTTCAAAAACGATGAAGGCCACAACGTTACAGTCAATGGTGATCGGTATAGAGCCATGATTACTAACTTTTTCATTCCTGAATTGAACAATCATGATGTCCAGGAGCTGTGGTTCCAACAAGACGGCGCAACATGTCACACAGCTCGTGCCACAATCGATTTATTGAACTACACGTTTGGTGACAGCCTAATTTCACGTTTTGGACCTGTGAATTGGCCTCCAAGATCTTGTGATTTAACACCACTAGACTATTTTCTGTGTGGCTATGTAAAGTCATTGGTTTATGCGGATAAGCCACAAACGCTTGATCATTTGGAAGACAACATTTGCCGTGTTATTGCCGATATACGGCCACAAATGGTGGAAAAAGTCATCGAAAATTGGACGTCCAGATTGGACTACATCCGAGCCAGCCGTGGCAGTCATATGCCAGGAATCATACTTAAAATGTAATTCCACAAGATTATCTTTCGAATAAAAAAAAATCATGTCAATCGAATTATACATCGTTGTTTTATTGCAATTTAAAGTTCTATACCTCTAAAAAAACACCCTTTATATTGTTCTGATTATTATTGTGCATATACATTGAAGAACCATCGGAAAAAATGACTACCAGATGATAGTAAATGCTTTGCTGCGGGCACCTATATGAGTGGAAAGAAAATGAACTAAGGAATTGCCTATACGGAATGATAGAGCAAGAATCAGTTAACTGTAATAATGGGAAGATGAAAATTGTAAGCGCATTAAATCGTGAGCAATTTATAAAGTACATATGAATGGATCATTCCATTTTGGATGTGGGCACTATCAGGGACTTTCACGAGTATACTCTGCGATGATTCCAATAAAACCATCTTTGCCACAATAAAATGTCGATGTACGGCACTGTTATCGGTTAACTCGCATTGTAACATCAGTCGGTTGCTAAGCAGAACAACGGATTAATAAACACCTTAGCATTAGTACATGAAAAAGTATTAAGAGCATAAGTGTGAGTATAGGGTAAACAAAATTTATTAAGGGGGCTAAAATAAGAAACTAATACGTGGAACAACGTCTCTCACAGCCCAATGTTACCAAGATGTCCTTAACACAGCGTTTCTCAAACTGTGGGGTGCGCCCCCTAAGGGGGCGTGATAACTCTGCTAGGGGGCGAGCATATTGAAAAATCGAAAACAAAAGATTTGAAAAGATAATTAATTCACTGAAAGTAAACAAACAAAACACATTCTGATATAATAAAAAATAAAATTAACATTTGCATTGATACAATATACTTATAAATGTATCAGTACTGTTCAATGAATTTTATTATTAATTTAACAATACCAAGTTAAAAGAACAAGTTTAATAATTATCAGTGAACCTCCCCCCCATCCATGGACTTGTCATATATAAAATTATATATAAAAAGTAACACTTATCTTGATAATGTATACGGTTTATAATTAATCCCTAAACTGCGGATTAAAAGTTACGCGATTCGCTCCCCAAAACCACCGTTCTCCACGTAGGCGAAAGTATATGATGTATTGGTGGAGAAGGAATAAATTAATCCTCTGAAATATAAGTAAATCCTTCGTAATCACTGTCAAGGTCCATTCATTGCTATCCAAAACCTTCGGAATAATTTTATGGATTGCAGTGCAAAAAAAAAATCATACTTCGGAAAGACGTATATATACGTCCACAGCAGTTAACGCTTTGGCTGAGCAAAACATTTATATACGCCGGTGGCACTTAAGAAAAAGTTGTATTGTAGCTTTAGTGTTAAAATATAGTATTATTGAATTAAATACATTGTTATTTGTATGGGGGGCGCGATGAAAATTATGGTTAAATATTGGGTCGCAAATATCGAAAGTTTGAGAAGCCTTGCCTTAATAATTATGTATTCACGAGCATACTCTGCAATGATTCCAATAAAACCATCTTTGCAACAAGAGAGTGTCGATGAACGGCACTGTTATTGGTTAACTCGCATTGTAATATCAGTCGTTTGCTAAGCAGTACAACCTTAACACTAGTACACGAAAAGTATTAAGAATATAAGTATGATTAATGGGTAAAGAACACTTATTAAGGCGGCTAAAGGGGATACTAATACGTGGGAGAACGTCTCTCACAGCTCAATGTTACGAGGATGTCCTTAACAATTGTGTATTCCCGTTTCTGCATCTTCAGTTTGCCACTGTGGATCTTGTTCTTGAACGAGGTCGCTCTGTTCAGCTACACGAGGGCTTTTGGCAACGAGCCTCGTACTTTTGAACCATGGTCAAGTGACGTGTTCTTCAACGAGACAACGTACCGTCATCGTTCCTGAATTGTAGAATCGAATGCTCCGATTAACACTCTATAAACATTAAGTATATTTCTCGGCTAATTAGAATGTCCGCTGTAGACTAATGTGGTCAAGGTCACAGACTCATAGCCGTTGTGTCATGAGTTCGAGTCTGGTACTACTGAATACCCACGGTAGAGAAGGGCCACTGCACATTAAATCTGTCTACGCTTTCCTTCCGTTGGTGTGGTGGGAAGTTAGGAAAGGAGGGGGTGCCAGCTTGGGTGGTGTTCTCATCACTTGATCCTGGTTCAAAAATTATGAAATTCATCACCAATAGCATTCATGGAACATATCAAGGAAAATGTTCGATAGCATATCATAATAACTAGTTCTGCTTTACATATCAATAACTATACCAAAGATATCAACAAAAGGGATCAAATGTATCACTTACACATGCTGACAATGTAAAACTCAATATTCCACTTATAAATTAGTAATATTGTTTATTGGTGATAAAATTTCTAGCATTAATTAAATATACCAAGAATTAAAGCATATGCTATGCAAAAAATTAAATTTAAATCAAATATAATTATTTCTCTCTTTTGAGGTACGTTTTAAAAAAAAAGGTTTTTTTGGACAACTGAACAAGAATTTATAATGATGTTATAAGAAAATGCTTAGAAAAACCCTTTGAAAATGAATATAAGTTTAAGGATTCATAATTATGTGTTTTATAGTTTAAATTGGTTAAAAACGTATAATTATGTTTTTCCATATTATAATGATTCATTTTTCTAGCCTCTTTCTAAGTGTTAATACTCAAGATATAAAAATAATTATTGCTTTTTTTTTTATCTTTGTTGAACTAAATATAAATATTATCTAAAAGGATTCACTTCATTTACATGTTCTTTCAAAGACATGTGACATTAAAGTATTCATTGAAGAAATGAATAATAACTGAGAAGGGCAAATGTAGCATACAATTACAGAAAGAATTTCTGGTCTAATTTATCCAATTTTGTGTCTATATATCCATACTTTTATTATCACGGCTTTTACCGAAAATAAGTTAAGATATTCAAATCATAATTGTCCTTGTTTGACTTTCGGAATTTTACTATCTTTATAAATTTATAGTCAAAATCCCTTTTAATTGATGAAACCGTAATCAACTTACACAATGAAAAAAAAAGACTATGTGCTAAATTTTAATTTTAAGTAATTCTTTTAATCAATTTTCTGAATGTAAATTGAGTTTTTTCTCAGTATACTTGTATTTCTAGATTCAGTTTTATAAATAGAATAACAAAGAAATAAACCTCTCCTTTAGAAAGTGCGTATCGTTTCAATCATCAAAGTAGTAAAGTGATTTGTAAAAGATTTCTCAACGCGATCGTAAAAGCTGTTCCTTGTAAACATGCCATAAAACAGTTCTGTTTATGAGCGATCCATGATTTTTGCAGATATCTTGTGCATTTCTCATGGAAATAGTTTACGTTTTTATAAGGCAAGATTTATCTGTTAAAAGGGGATAAAAATAGATTGGTTAGTGTCCACTAAAACCGCTTTTAGGATAGCTTGTTATGGATTTATTATTATCATTAATATTATAGTTATATCATTACCTTGGTATATATTAAGTTGGGAAGAAGAAATCCATTATTTTTTCGGTAGATGGCTGTAGTGTCGGTATCTCGTGAAGTATCGATCAAAAAATTTTAAATTTATGCTCGTTGTCAAGGTGACATTTCACACTAAAAAAAATTATTACGCTTTTTTTTTGTTTGGTCCATTCAGTTGTGAGTTACAGGGTGTTAAAAATGGAAGTCAATAAAGAGAAATTCGATACACTTTAAAATGTTTCTTTGATAAAAGTGAAAATGCCAGTCAGGCGGATGAAATTGTGAATGGTGCCGATACTGTAACAGCTAATTACGTACAATTTTGGTTTCGTCGATTCCGTTCGGGCATTTTTGATGTTAAAGGTGCACCTCGCACAGGCAGACCCGTCGTCGAAAATGTCGATAAAATCACAGAAATAATCGATGCTGACCGGCATGTTAGTAGTCGTAGCATCACCCAGGAGCTAAGGATCGACCATAAAATAGTTTTAAAACATTTCTGCGAAGTTAGATTCAAAAACAATCTCGATGTTTGGGTGCCACATCAATTAGCACCAAAAATCATGACGGATCGAATTTCCATCTCCGAAGTCTTGGCCAAACGGAATGAAATAGACCCATTTCTTAAGCGGATGGAGACTGGGGATGAGAAATGGGTCACATACGGCAATATTGTGTGAAAACGATCTTGATCAAGGTGTGGGGAAGCAGCTCAAACGGTGGCCAAATCAGAACTAACGGCCAGGAAGTTTCTATTGTGTATTTGGTGGGACTGGAATGGTATAATTTATTATGAGTTGCTTCCGTATGGCCAAACACTAAATTCAGATATCTATCGTCAACAACTGGGCCATTTGAAGCTAGCGATCAGAAACGGCCAGAATTGGTCAGCAGAAGTGGTGTTGTGTTCCATCAGGACAACGCCAGGCCACCTACGTTTGTAGGGACTCGCCAGAAACTCTGGGAGCTTGGTTGGGAAGTTTTAATGCATCCATAATATAGTCCGTACTTGGCACTAAGCGATTACCACCTTTTTCTCGCATTGCAAAACTTCCTGAGTGATAAGAAATTGGGATCAAGAGAAGATTGTGAAAATCGATTGCTAGAGTTTTTTGCCAATAAGGACCAAGACTTCTGCGAAAGATGTATTACAAAGCTACTATTAAAATGGATACAAATTATGCTACAAAACGGTGCATATTTGACCCAAATCGGACAATCCAAAATATGTTAAATAAAGTCTTGAATTTCATGCAAAAATAATGGATTTCTTTTTCCCCAGCCTAACACTATTTTTTATTACGTTCAACTTCACTGTCCTTTTTGAACGTAAAAGATTTTGTCGATATATGAGCTTTGTTTAGAATGACGGGATGTCATATGATTACGCGTGCATCACTCGTGAGAGGTATATTTCTTTTTTGCCACAGAATGATCTCTGAAAAGTTTTTTGCGGTTAGTTTACTATTCTCCACAATGAAAATCTATCATTGAAAAAACCTGGCAGAAAGCTTTATGCAAGACACTAAGCTCTGTTTGAAGAACCTTACCGCCAGAATCAGTGACGAGAGAGGAATATGTGGATATACTAAGCTGTTGGGGTATTGTTTGTGAGTAGATCTTGGTATATATTAGAGTGACAGAGAGAGAGAGAGAGAGTGATGGTGATGTGAAAGAATAAGTGGAGAGACGGGAAAAAGCAGTCCACTGATGAACTGCAAGAACTTGAAGAAAAGAGGCAGGTGAACAGCATATATACATATCTTTCAATCTTGGGAATGGAAATGGAAAACTTATGCTATGAAATATATAATTTTTTACGCAATTAAGAAAATGTTTGCCAAATGAATGGGTGCCAAAAATCTTACAAAGAAATCCCTCTAAGCAACAAAACATAAATAAACCTTAATAGAATTTGCTTGAAACAAATATACATACATTGTCACATTTTCGAAGCCCATTCAGAAGAAAAACACAGTTGTATAAGGGCAGATTTTGATAAACTTAATTATACTTAAGCAGATTTGGTACCCCAAAAATGACCGAACTATCATTTTTTTTATTTTATCTTGTTCTTTGCGTTATTATCTTTCGATTGATATATCACTTGTGCATGTCGTAAAGTTAGAAGTTGGATAAAACTTCATTTGAAAACAAATTAGTCAATTCAACCACGCCCCGTTTTAGGAAAAAAAAAGCTAGAAAAAGCGTTTTGATAAAAAGAAATCTAATTTATAAAGAGAAATAATAACTATAAAAAAAGAATGTGTATTATATAAAGTAGGGTATTACAGAGGCAAACAATAATGTTATTTTTTTTTCTTTGTGAAATGTGTGCACGTAAAATTTCTGAATTAAGGCATTCTTATTAATAATTTCATAATTTCAGTTCTTATATCTCATAGGTTTTTCATACAGATGTAATACTTCGTTATTATGTGAAGAAAAATACTACAATTTTTGTCTTGACAGAAGAAAAAATTTTTTTAACATATTTTCCTTTAATTTTCTTGTGTGTGCATTTAATACTCTCTTAAAATTGATCATTTAAAAAAATGCATGGGTTGAAAAAATACGAAAATAAATTATTTTAAAGAAAAATTTATAACTAATATCTTAAAGTGGCATTTTAAGTTTATTTCAGCTTATTATAATTATTTTTTCAGAATTATAAGCTTTAAAGTGGTTTTTCGAAACATTAGTGCATTCAAAATGCTACTCCTTCCCCAATTATTTACCAATCACTTCCCTTTTGTCCTGCGCGTTATAAAGCATATAGCAAAATTAGGGATTCATTTTGCTGTAAACTGAATACTTTTTTTTAAAAAATTAAAATGTCAGAGATATTGTCTTTTTGGTGATTTTTTGCATGCATATCAATATTTTATTTTTTTTCTCCAAAACTAATTAAGTTATTGTGAAATCGATCCTTTAAGTTATTTAGAACATCCTTAAAAATATTGCAAAAAAATTCAGGTCAAAAAATTAATAATTACAAAAGGAATAAAATTTTTAAATTTTCCAAATTTTCTTCAAAAAATTAAAATTTTTAAAATTGTGTGAATAATAAGTGGAAAATTTCCTCTCGTATCATTTTTTAATACAAACATTATATGAGATGCTAAAATATAATTTTTAAATACATAAATAAAAAAATTTGTTCAAAGTTTACCAAGTCACCTTAACCCGGTAAACTAAAAAAAGGAGAAAATTAAAATATGTTAAATTTTCATATAGTTCCTACCACTCCCTTTATATTTAAAAGACAATTTTTATTTTTAAAATTTTACAATACTTAAGTAATTTTACACAGCCTAATTAGAGTATAAAGAACAAAATGTGTTTTTTTTTCAAATAATCATTTCCCAGATATATTCTTATTTTTTTAAGCAAATTTTTCGTGAATAGACAGATATCGTAATGTATGTACAGTATTTTTGAAAGAAATGGAGTTGTGTACGACCACCTAGATGTGTGTAGAAACTTTTAAACTTGTGTTTGAGATTCAGTTATGTGTTTTAAATTAAAAATTTGTACCTCAATAGAAGTTCTACTTTTATTAGTCTTTTTCTTTAATTCTTTTCAGATGTTTATATGAAATTGAAACACAGGTGAATTACAACACGAGGCAAGGAATTAAAGGAGTTTAATTTAGGTTTTTCAGATGATCAATTCTAATTTTAAAATTTCGAAAAATAAGATCTGTATGTCTTACACACACGCAAAATTAAATTTATTCTCTTTGTAAAATAGCTAAAAAAATTGTAGAAAACTCGGGGGAAGGGGGAATATATGTAATGAATACAGTAGAATATAAACAATGAATATATTTAAAAAAACATGTTAAGTCATATCATTGTGCATTTTCTATCATTCAAAGATACATGGACGGGAAAACACTGTTAGTTATCTAACATATTTATAACGATAATAAAGTTGAATGAAAGGTACAGTAAATAAATTAGAATTTGTTTTTTAATTAGAGAAAAAAATATTTTTACTAGCCGAATAGGGGTGCAGCGTATAAAAGTGTAAAACCTGTGATGGTCTCTTATTTCTCATCAATGACAATTCTGAATTGTAAATAATAATTGCAAAAAAAATAATTTATACACTTCTTTAAAATTGCATAATACATATTTCTTTCCTATAATTTTAATAATTCATTTAAATAAAATAATGGCTTCGAACTACAAACAGTGAAAACTAATATGCCTCTGTCGGATTTATTTTTTTGCAATAGTTATTCAACTTTTAAATATTTTTTATATTGTCCCACCCATTTTAATATGAGTATTTTTAATATGAATTATTTGCTTGACAGTTTACAAACGGTCCAGATTTTCAGATTTTAGTTTTAAAAGTAAATATCCCCATGGAAATAAGTAAACTTTTTGAAGGCTAACTGATGAGACGTAACGTTCTTGATTCAAATCATGCACTACTGAAATCCGTGCCTTCTTATTTGACACTTGTTAACTTGACGGAAAAAATTTCAGCTCGGCTGAAATTTTGAAATACTCTCTCACATAATGAATTCTTTGCTAGCCGAATTTTCTTCTCTTCTAAAGAAAGCATTAGTCTTCTAAATATTAAATTTGAAGTTTCTCTTCCAGGATTATAATATAAATTCGATTATTTTAGTTTTCAATAATTTTCATGAGGAGTTATTGAAAAAAAAAGTTATACGTACATAAAATTTCCTAAATTTCAATTACAGACGTCAAAAACACACATCAACTTGTTCCTTCAATTATTTTTCACTAGAATATTGAAACGTGATATATTTGCTAACTGAAATAATTTAAGGAAATTCTTTAATTTAAACAATATACTTTTAATACATTGTTAAAGAAATTTGTACAACGCATCTAATGGCAAAGCAGATGTGTTTTATTTTTGAATTCAAAAATTAAGAATTATACTTTATTTTGAATAAACATTCAAATAATTGATTAATACTTTAATTTTTTATTATGTTTGTACGAATGTAAACATTAAATGAAATGGCAGCATCAAATAAACATGTACTTATCAAATTAAAGAAAATTGATGTTTCTTATAAAATGGTGCGTATGGTAAATAGAATAGTGTTGACAATAATTAATTGTGTAATACTATAAGAAAATTAAAATGAGAATTCTCAGATAATTCTTCTGTATTATTGATAAAAATATTATGAAAAATATTTGTATTAGTAACTGAATTTTTTTGGGATGCTAAGGTAAAGCATTTTATTATAATGGAAATATACATATCACTTTAAATTGTGAATTCAAACAGATCTGTAATTTTTTAATGAAAAACAAGAATGTGTTTCAGTACTTTAGAGTCATATAGCGTTTCAAATCTTTCTTTCCTTCCTTCCAAAATAAATTGAAATGTAATAGCTCGTTTTTGTTAAGGTTAATTTTTTAATTTGCCTATTACCAATTCTTCGAATAATATTTCTCATTAATGTTTGCTTAGCAATTTTTGTACTTGTCAAGTTCCTGAAATAATTTTATTGCAGGGGAAAGCTGACAAATATAATATTTAACTAAATTATTGTATTTGGCTTTAAACTGTCTAAGTGTATTAAAAATTATATATAGGTCTTATATCTTTCTTTAAATTATTTTCCTCTCAATCTTATAAAAGCATATAAAAATACAATTTAAAGTATTTGTATACATTACTATTATTCATCATAACGTAGCTTACTGACAGTAAGTGATACTTAATCGAAAAAAAAATTTACTTCTTTAATAAATTGTCTTAAATTCTCAAGAAAGTAATATATCGAAGTATATAACCATTCTTTCAACAAAATTATCAAATTTTGTTGCAATCATTTGTTTACATACTTTATTCCTAACTCAATACAATTTCATGAAATATTTGCAATTGCATCTCTCGAGAATTTAGACTGAGATTAAAGATTTCAGGGAAAATATGTTATTGATGATATTTGTATACCATCATTCTTTGTGGTATACGGTACAGGAGAAGGGAAAATATTCTTACAGAATCTGAACATGTCATTCTTCGCTATATGGAATCAAAATAACTAGGAATTTATAAATTACACCTCACGGTCCATTTCATGTAAGCAAACTTCTGGACTTACCTAACTATTATTTTTACATGTAATAAAAAAGTGTGTTGTGCGTGTTTTTGAGGCTGAGTTTAGGCACACACGCATCCAATTATTTATAATTAGTTTATAAGAGAACAAGTGAAACAGACCTATATTTATTTTTAGTAATTATAAAAGTAGTATTAAAAATGCCATTATTTAAATCTATTATTTAAAAACGAGTGTGAATCTAACCTATTTTTAATGGATCTAAATCTCTTGCAAATTGTTTTAGTTTCGTATATTTCTCAGAGTGTGAAACTTAATTTAGATTTATAAAGCATTTTTGTTTCTTTTTGTACATAGAAATATACATTTTTTCAACTTTCAAAGTGTTTTTTTTAGCAATAAGAAAACAATCTGCCAAAAATTTGTTCATAAATCTATGAATAAACCATACACAATTTTAGTTTTATAAAAACATTGGAATTCATAATTCTGATTTGTGAATTGATGTATAATGTAAAAAATAAAATTTGAATGATATTATTTATGCATATTATTATGTAAAGTTATGAGCCAGAATTAATCAACAGAAAAGGTGCAGTGTTCCACCAAGATAGTGCGAGACCTCATACAAGTTTGGACACTCGCCAAAAGCTTTTATAGCTTGAATGGGAAACAATACCCCATCCACCATATTCTCCATATCTGGCACATTCAGATTATTATTTGTTCCGATCATTGCAAAAGTTTTTAGACGGTAAAACCTTCATTTCAAATGAGGAGGTCAAAAACCAGCTCGATCAGTTTTTTGACAGCAAAGAGCAAAAATGTTATTAGCATGCAATCATACTACCACCAGAAAGATCGCAAAAGGTATTGAACCATAATGGCCAATGTATAATTTGATAAAATGTGTGTTCATTATACGAAAATTGTCTTTCATTTTCACAAAAAAAGAAAAAAAACTGAAATTACTTTCCGAACAATCCAATAATAATCGAATTTAAAATCACTTTGTTTCCCTTGAAGCAAATCTAATTTAACTATCGAAAATGGAACAGTAATGGGTTGCTATTTCATTAGCATGTATGCTTCAGCTTCTTTTAATTGGATTGTATAATATTGTCAAATTAAGAAAATATTGCAAGGAAAATAACATTGTCAAAATAACGTTACCGAGATAAATGAACCTAAATTGATTTTGTAAAACAAGCTTTACTCTTTCATGCTTCTTTCCTTTCGCTAAGAAGTTTCTCTCAAACTACCTTCGTTCTTATTCATTAATTTTTCTTCTAATTACAAATATATGTTTAAATCTCCCTACCATAATTTGTTGAGCTTTTTTCTATCTCGTATTAGTAATAACGTCAGATTACCGAGCACCATTTCAAGTGAATCCTTACAATCAATGAAAAGTTTAAGCCAGGTATAGAATATTAAAACAATAAAGAAAAATAATGCTCTTCATTTATTCTTTACAAATATCACATGGCAAGTGACATTTGCCACGTGTTAGCAAACCCAAATTAATGTCTTAGCTTTGTATTTCATGAAATTTGTTAAGGATTAAATAGCAATTAAATATTGATCTTAAGAATCATTTTAAAACATGTTCGCTCAATTGAAACAGTTGTTTTTAAATTTTAAAAAATCATGCAAATATAAAAACAAAATAAAGTTTTTATTCTTATATTTAGGAAGGTATGTAAAACGCACCATGAACTTGTAAAAATATACACCTAACTCTTAAAAATATACACTCAACCTAACTCTTGAAATTTCTCCAGATTATTCACTGCAATTTTTTTAGTCAAGATCCTTGCAATTGCCAAGAAACTTTCTGACGACATCTTTAAAAAAATCGCATGCTTCTTTTTACTTTGCTGTCGTGTAAGTCTCAAATTCGTTACTCTTCATAAGCTTGCGAATATCTGGAACAACAAAGATTCCCTCTGTCAACTTGACTTCGGATATACCTGGAAATATTTTGAAACTCAGCTGGATTCAAAGACACTAGAATATTAGATCAATAAGGAACGAGGCGTATGGTCGATGAAATATTATCAGGATAAGATATCATCTTTTGATTCTTTTGCGGTTATACCTATAGATTAGACAGGAACAAAAGTAACAGTCATCAAAGTGGGTTTTGACTTACTTTATGTCATAGAGGAAGCCGAAAAACCATTCTTCTTTCCTTCGAACCAGAATCATAGATCATTGAGGCACTTTATACAGATTTTATGATGAGTCCATGATTTATCTTGGTCTCTAAGTTTCACACCAAAAAACGCAACAAAAAGCTGTTTTACATGGTCTATTCTACTTCTCATGCGGTTTTTAATTAAACTACACTCATGTCCATAAATTAAGGATAATTCAGAATCACAAAGAAATTGAACTCTAAAATAAAAATTTCACCTGTAGAATTATCACACACATCTTGAAGAAGAATATGCAATTTACAGGAAACCGCCAGATGGCGCAGATAGTACGTCACAATGACGAGAGTGTAACAGATGATATATAAGGAATGGTGGTAAAGAAGTAAAATTGTTCACGGGCGCTTTAAAAGCCTTTCAGTGCTATAACCGCATAGTTAGCACAACGGAAGCATTTGGATAATCTTTCACGTGGTAGAATTATTGGATGACTGGAATGTGGACGTACCCAGCTGGAAGTATCCGAGGAACTTGGAACTGCCCAGAGTGTCATCTCCAAGCTTTGGCAACGATTCCAAGATGATGGTAATGTGAGTAGATGTTACAGCACTGGTCTCCCCCGAGTTACAACGCCGAATAAAGACCGGTATATTTGGCAGTTACTACCAAAAGAAACAGACAAAGCACAACATAAGACCTGTCTCGTCAGCTCTCTTCAGCTACCGGTACGACAGTTTCAAGACAGACCGTGTATAGACGCTTAGGGCACATTGGTCTATATGATCGTAGGCCGGTCAGAAGTGTTCTACTTACCGCAACTCACCGTCGCCTGTGATTAACCTGGAGTAGAGAGCGTGCATTGTGGACACCACAACAGTGGTCTTGTGTGATGTTTTCCGACGAGTCCAAGTTTAGTTTGCAATCTGATTCTCGCCGGAATTTAATGTGGAGAGCGCCAGGTACCTGTTACCACCAAGAGAACACCATTGAACGACATCGTTACGGTGGTGCAGGATGGCTCGTTTGGAGAGGAATTATTCTTGGTTCCAGAACTGACCTGCATGTTTAGAGTGTAACAATGACAGGCCACAACTATCGGGATGTCATTCTGGAACAACATGTACGTTTGTTTCGGGGTGCCATGGGTACTGAATTTCTGTTTATGGATGACAACGCCCGTCCTCACCGTGCAAACATTGTAGGCGAATGCCTTCAATCGGAGGATATCACCAGTATGGATTGACCAGAATACTCACCTGACTTGAAACTAATAGAGCATGTGTGGGATATGCTTCGCCAACGAATTGTAGCCCGTCAACCCCCTCCCATCTGTCTACCAGAACTTCGGAGGACATTGCTTGATGAGTGGTGTAATGTTCCCCATGATCAGATTGATAATTTGATACTCAGCATGCCTAAGCGTTGTAAGGTCTGTATTGCATCGTTCGGGAGACATACTCCGTATTAACCATCATACTAACCATGTCATACTGTTTTTTGTAAATAGGTTCTTTTTTGAAATTTGCTCTAGGGAGTAAAAATCGCAATTTTTATTAATTATGTCAAACATATAAGATCTTTTTTGCTCTTTACCTTTTACTTAATAAATATGCTTTACAAATAAGGGAAATTTGTTTTGCTTCTGTCTCTTTCTTTGCCTGAACTTCATTATCCTTAATTTATGGACATGAGTGTATATTCAGCGTGAACGTAACAGAAGTCATCTGGCAAATTTTTGCAATGTCTCGAACTCAAAGCCATGTTTCACGAAATGCGCAGAAAAAAATACAACTGTTAAAATTTTTTCTGAGATGAAGCTCCTACTTACACAGCACATGCACTACAATAAATAAAACATGAAAGAAAAATTGAAACCTAGTTCAAAATTTCATCGTCTTACGTTTAGAATCAATCCAGACGAGTGATAATTTCTGCGTTATCAAGCCAAAATAAGGATCTAAGTTAATGATTCGCACGACTCTATTGGTACGGAAATATTGTGACAGGTAGAGAAGAGGAAGGCAAAGTAATGATGTCACAAAAGGGTATTATGTGCGTTTCACCAAGGTTTAATGGATGTCAGCCACGGAGGGAAAAAATTCAAAGCTGAAAAAAGATTTTAGTAAATGTGCATAAAAATTTAAGTCAAACTAAATTTTTCAAGAAAACGTAACGTGATGGAAAGTTTTCATTATCATTTCTGAAATCAGCATACCTTTTGTTAAAGAATTGCTTTGATTTTTTACTTAAGTTCCTAACTCCTATTTTAAAAATTGAATAAAGGAGAATATTAAATCTAGTGTCTTTTAATACAAAAAAATTCAAAATTCATTTCATTGCATTATGTATAGCACATTATGTGCAACATGGAATGAAAATGTAATTTTAAAAAATAAAAAAATTAGATAGTTAACTGTGACAAAGTAATTGTAAACACATCATATTTACATTTATATTGTTTAAGAGATAAATGGTGCAATTATAACAGCTACATGTAAAACTGGTTTTTAATCCTGCTAAACGCAGTCTTCAGGCGAACATGTAGGCTGTATACTGGCATACATACTGAATTGTTCTTGTTTTCTTTTGGGCTTATAATTATGTTATTTAGTAAGAGATAATTTTGTTTATTATATCTATGATAATGCTTTTACGATTATTAGTAATGAAGCATTGAGCTTTATCATATTTTTATTGAGAAAAGAGGGATAATATATATACATAAAAGATTATAGAGGTAAGCAGTTCTTTTTATGCCTTTGAAATTGTAATTCACACAAAAGAAAATATAATAAAATATATTTAATTAAAAGAATAAGAATGATGTTGTAGAAGAAATGTTTTCTAAAATATTATGAATTAAACCAAATCACACAGTATTTTTTGTAAGAATTATAATGTACGCCTAACATTAAAAGTTAAAAGAAATGTTTAACAATTTAGCACCCTGGAGACAAAAAAGTATAAGTAAGGCCTTCCTGTAAATAATTAGTCCTTGAATTACACAACAGAACAGCCATAGTTATTACAATAAATTGATATCAGGGCTAAATTGTGTTGCTTATAAAGTGTATTGATCTCGACTTCATTATCATTCTGACATGCAGAAAGCATTTAAATTGCAATCTATGTGTCTCGCTCCTGTAATTTAATAATACTAAGATTCCGTTTACTGTATACTCCGCGTATATTAATATTTAACTTTTAAATAACGAAAGCTTGAACTAAACTAAATGGATCAAATAGACTAAATGTATGATACCATGAATAATTTATTATACATTTTTATGCACATGTCACTGTTTATATAAAATGAATTATCTTTAGCGAATATTGATAAAATCTACATTCCCAACTATTTATTATAACAACGTTTCTCAAACTGTGGGGCACGCCCCCTTGGGGGTCATGATAACTTTACGAGGGGGGCGCGAGCATATAAAAAAGTAGAAAACAAAAGGTTATTTTAAAAAAAATTATTAATTTACTGAAAGTAAATAAACAAAATACTTTTTGAAAAAAATATATAAAATAAACATTTACACTTATAAATGTATTAGTATTGTACAATGTACATTTTTTTTATTATTAATTTAACAATACTAAGTTAAGAACAAGTTTGATAATTATCAGTGACCCCGTGGACTTGTATTAACGCTTATCTTGATAATTTGTATGGTTTATAATTTATTCCTAAGGCTTTGGAATGCAATAAAAGGTAATGACAGTGTGTCCTCCTCTCCCTAAAAAACATCAAAATACGCTCGTCTACGTGGAAAACGGTGGCATTGAGGAGCGAATCATGTAACTTTTAATCGGCAGTTAATCGTATATAAACGTCTCGCTCAGCCAAAACATTAATATTTGGACGCATATATACGTCTTTCCGAAGCATGATCTTTTCTGTGCAGTGCTATCCATAAAATTATTATGCTTCGGAAAGACGTATATATGCGTCCAAATATTAATGTTTTGGCTAAGCGAGACGTTTATATACGTCGGTGGCACATAAGAGGTTAAAGTCGTATTGCAGCTTTAGTGTCAACGTATAGTATTATTGAATTCAATACATTGTTACAGTATGGAGGGGGGCTCGATGAAAATGATGATTGAATAGTGGGTCGCGTATATTGAAAGTTTGAGAAGCACTGTATTATAAATTAAAAATGAATTTTTTATTTCTCTCTCGACTTTTCAATTGTTTAGATTTTGAAATCTTGATACGTCCGATTAATGCATTGATTTTACTTACTGCTCTTAGGTATAAATTTTGTTTTAATTATTTTCCTTCTTTTTTTTTTAGCTTTCCTTAAATTTGCAAAAGAAAGTGCCTTTCCTAGTTGATTGGAGATAAAAAATTTATCTCGTTAAAATTCCAATACATTTTTCAAAGTCTTGGGGGGGGAAAAAGATAAAAAAATTTGCAAAAAGTGAATTGTTATTTTTTCATTATTAATTGGTTAATATGTGTGTTGTTGTTTTCTTATTCTAATGATTGACTTAGATATTTTTCCATTTCTTTGCATCATTGAACAATTAAAGGGATTTTACATTCGTTTCATTCAAAATACTCATTCATTTACAAAAGTTCAAATGATTGGAAAAGGAAATACACTCATTTCAATAAAAATTTAGGCACCAAGAAAGAGCTGTCAGAATAAAATGAAATTTTACATACAACGTTGATCTAAGTAAGGAATTACAAAATCAAAGCAAAATATCCAATTATTGTACAAAAATTTCAAATGAATGCAAGTTTTAGTCTCCTGATAGGCCACCTATAGGATAAATTAATGATGTGGTACAGTCGGGCACTAAGGCATACAAGCCTATCAATTATGCCCTGCAACATCTCCTTTCACATTATCAGTACACGCTCCTCTAATTCAACCAAACTCGTAGGCAGTCAAACTTGCCGTTCTAATTGATCCCAGGTATACTCTATCGGTGACAAATCTGGTAATCTAGCAGGCCGTAGAAGGATGGAAATACAGCGAAGGAATTCCTGTGAAACCTTTTTGTGTGTATGAGCATTTCCTTGTTGAAAAATATCTCCTAGGATCCCAGACCATAACTTGCAACGCATGTGGCTGAAGAGTGTCATGAACGTATCTCTGGGATGTCATGGTGCCATGGATTAATATAGGGTGTTTTTTTTAGAGGTATAGAACTTTAAATTGCAATAAAACAACGATGTATTATTCGATTGACATGAATTTTTTTATTCGAAAGATAACCTTCTGGCATTACATTTTAAATATGATTTCTGGCATAGGACTGCCACGGCTGGCTCGGATGGAGTCCAATCTGGACGTCCAATTTTCGATGCCTTTTTCCAACATTTGTGGCCGTATATCGGCAATAACACGACGAATTATGTCTTCCAAATGGTCAAGCGTTTGTGGCTTATCCGCATAGACCAATGACTTTACATAGCCCCACAGAAAATAATCTAGCGGTGTTAAATCACAAGATCTTAGAGGCCAATTCACAGGACCAAAACTTGAAATTAGGCGGTCACCAAACGTGTCTTTCAATAAATCGATTGTGGCACGAGCTGTGTGATATGTTGCGCCGTCTTGTTGGAACCACAGCTCCTGTACATCATGATTGTTCAATTCAGGAATGAAAAAGTTAGTAATCATGGCTCTATACCGATCACCATTGACTGTAACGTTGTGGCCTGCATCGTTTTTGAAGAAGTACGGACCAATGATTCCACCAGCCCATAAAGCGCACCAAACAGTCAGTTTTTCTGGATGTAACGGTGTTTCGACATACACTTGTGGATAAGCTTCACTCCTAATGCGGCAGTTTTGTTTGTTGACATAGCCATTCAACCAGAAGTGCGCTTCATCGCTAAACAAAATTCGCTTATGAAAATCGGGAACAACGGCAATCTCGTTTTGGGCCCATTAGACGAATCTACGCCTTGCTTGATTATATTTAAAATGTAATGCCACAAGATTATCTTTCGAATAAAAAAAATCATGTCAATCGAATAATACATCATTGTTTTATTGCAATTTAAAGTTCTATACCTCTAAAAAACACCCTTTATTAGGGTAACAATGTGATGTACGCTATGGGGGCACCCATTGCACTAGTTATGGGAGTAGTGGGCTTCGGTACAAAGTAGGGATGATTGAAACGTTCACCACATCCCCTTCCGTACACGATTGTCATCACTACACAAGTTGAATCTGGATTCATCGCTGAAGACGATCAGAATCCCTTCGATTGTAGTTTAATTCCTTCGAGAGTGACACCACTCCCAACAGAGGAGAGTCAGTGGGTATCATTGGCAGTACACCAGCGTTTTTCAAACTGTGGGGTGCGTCCCCCTTGGGGTCGTGGAACACTACGAGGTGGACGCGAGCGTAGACAAACAAAATACATTCTGACATATTTAAAAGAAAGCTACACATTTACACTGATATACATTATACTTATAAATGTATCAGTGCTACACAATGTATTTTATAATTAATTTAACAATCCTAATTTAAGAAAAAGTTTATTAATTACCAGTAAGCTTATGGGCCTATCATACATGTAATTAAAAACAAAAATTAACACATATTTTGTTAATTGGTCCGGTTTATAATTTTTCCCTTAACTGCCGATTAAAAGTTAAGCGATTCACTTCCCAATGCTAACCGTTTTCCACGTAGGCACGCGTATGTGATGTATTGGGGAAGAAGGAATAAAGCAGAGCAAATAATCTGAAATAAGTAAATCCTTTGCAAACACTGTCAAGGTCATTTTTTTGCATTCCAAGGCCTTCGGAATAATTTTATGGATAGCACTGCACAAAAAAGATATCGTACTTTAGAAAGACCTATGTATACGTCCGAGGAAATTAACGCTTTGGCTTAGCGAAATGCTTATATACGCTAGGTGTGCTTATGAGGTTAAAGTTATTTCACTGTTTTAGGGTCAAAGTATAGTATTATTGCATTCAGTACGTAGTTATTGTATGAGGGGGGCGCGATGAAAATTATGATTGAATGTTGGGTTGCGTATATTGCAACTTTGAGAAGAGCACTGCAGTACACGTGTAATGGATGCCTCAATAGCAACTGTCCTTCAGCCAGACGCCCTGAGATGATACGGACTGAGGCCAGTAGCAAAGGTGTTGCTTATGTATGGATGACGGATAATGAGACAGTTGGAGTTATGCGTGCAGCTCGAGCAATGTGATGGTGTTCTAGAATATTTGTTGATTGAAGGAATCCTGAGACGGTACTGTGTAACAGAGCCCTCTCTCTCTCCCTTGTCTTTAGTCCCAACATCTCCTCTCAGTGAAGTCAGAACGGTCTAGGCAGTGGACTACTCGCTGAGCCGACCACGCGGTTTCCATCATTCTCACGGTTCTTCCCCTCTACAACTTTAACAGCTGCTCAAGCTGACTCCAATGGCGGCATAATGCATACCTAGGTAAAAATAGTCCCTCTATAACAGATTAAATACAAAAAATAGCTCAATTTACTTGTTTTATAATCTAAGGGGAAAGAGTTTGAACCCCATCTCATTCTGTATTTCTAATTATTTACATGTATGCCTGACACTTACCTTCTCATGCCAAGTTTCGTAACAATCCTATTACATCTTGATGCGCAAACGTTATGGCAATGAGTGTATATAACCGTAGTTACTTTGATATAAGTTTTGAAATTTTCTTGACAAGTATCATATATTGTTTTTTTTAAATTTTGTTTAAAGAGCATGATACAAATTCTACAAAATTTTAATGTCTCTCGCAATAACTATCAGAGCTTCTTGACAAATAATGTAGCAAATACTTCAAGTGCAAATTTTTTTTCAATATATTTATGATACTTGGATTTTTTTGCGTTCCTTATAACTTCCTTAAATTAATAAGCGAGTAACATTTCTTCATTTGTGCTTCGAGTCTGATTCCCTTTCGAAGTTTGTAAAATATCGTTTTTTTACTGACTAATACAGAGGGACATTTCACAATTTTGTATGATTAAATTAAACATATTTTACACAAAGAATATCATGACATCCACGCCTTCAAAATCTTAAGTCCAAGGGAACTTCTTGTTATGTATTAAGTGTTGATGTTTAAATTCAAATATCTTAAAATATGAACTAAATTATGTATTTATAAATTAGTTCATATATTCCTAATTTAATCATATTCGTCTTAGGCTTTCTTTTCTTTCTTGAGTCTTTATAGCTGTATTTATTTCAATTATTTGTTGCAAAAACTATCCTCTACTCTTAACTAATATCTCACTTTTTTTAGGGAACCATACGTATGTACACTGCTGGCCTTCAAAGCTGCAACATCATGAAAGAAAGCAAATACAAAAAATAAAAAAAAGATATTTATTGTACGTAAACAGTATGGCATGAAGACAAGTTGATTTGATACAAGCAGTTTAGGGATTTACAGGGATGCAAAATTAGTAAAATCAGCTGCCATCTCTAACGTGGCCGCGGTAGCTGAGTGGTCAACGTATCGGTCAAGGTATGACATATCACGAATTCAAGTTTAGTACCACTAAAGACCCGCCGTGTAGGGTATCGATGCACTTAAAATCTGTCGAGAGCTAAAACATCCTCCCGTTGGTGTGGTAGTTAGGAGAGGGGGTGCCAGCTCAGGTGTCATCCTCATTACTTGACCACGGTTCAAAATTACGAGGTCCGTTACCAAAAGCCCTAGTGTAGCTGAACAGGATGACATTAATATTCACTCACTCACTCACGCCACCTCTGGCAGCTAAAGTGGCCCTTACCAAGTAAGGCATGGAGTCGAACTGAACTTGAATGACATAAATGGGTAATCCATTCCATGCTGCTTCAAATCTATGCCACACTTCATCAACCATATTAGCTAGAGAAAGGTAGTGAGCCAATCTCTCAGCAGCCCATGACCAGATGCTTTCAATGGGTGGTAGCTCATGCCGTTGCAGAGGGGGGGGGGGCAGTTAGTCCTGTCGTTGCAATGGGTCATGCTTTCTGTACGACCTGTTAATTTCCTATTCGCCTGACCACTGGTTGGATTACCAGACGATATCACGGAACGATGTTACAAACTACTGATATGCAACAATCCTGACTATCAAATTCCGACACTTGTTGGTAAACATTTCTTTTTATCCAAAGCATAAAACGAAAATCTGAGCAAACCCCGATTTTATAAATCTTCCCAAATCCACTACACAATTATTAATTTATGCGTTTCTTTCTCCTACGACGTCTAAATACGTTGGAATCCTAATCATTTGCACAGATGTCCCAACCTTTTCTTCCTTTTATGTGATTTGGAAATTCGTGTGATAATTCCTTCCTGGTGTTACAATTTTAATGGCCGGCAGTGTATTATTGCAGTTTATATTCACGTATAAACATTTTATTTATTAATAAATTAATTATGTTTGCATAAAAATATTTCAAAAATACTTATAGCATGGCTTGTTTTTTATAAAAAATAATCTCGCATATAATCCAAAATTTTCCATCCCCAGGAAGCATTGCTGTATTCAAGTTAAATAAATAATGTTTCTCTTTGTAAAATGTTTTATGAATTTTTATATGCTTTGAAGGATAATGATGTACATCATTTATATTCACATTATACTCATTCAATTAGTCAATTGTAAGTTGCAACGGACACTTCTTTTCCTAGGCAATAACTTTTGTGACGTTTCAAAGTTTAGCTTTGTTAAATTACTGTTCATAGAATTTCTCAAACCAAAGTCCTCCCTCCCAAACCCCCTAAAAACTTACAAAAGGCACTTGTGTAGAAGTTTCATTGTTTATTCCCTTGTTAATTTCACCCCGTCATTTAAACCTGCTAAATCTTACACTTCTTAATTAAACTTATACGATGAGTTATTTTGGCTTAATCCATTTTTAATTAATTTCAAAAAGAGAAAACGTTTTATTTGCTCCAAAATAAAAATATTAGTTTTATGTATACATTCAAGTAATAATGGCATTGCGTTTTAATTTACGATGAAATAAAGTTACATTGATTCTTACAAAGAATTATTATAAAAAAAAGAACAAATTTTCAAATAAATAGATATTTCTTAGCGATAGTATCAATATTTTATTGTTTATTCCTTCAAAATGCACCACGCAAAAAGTGCGTTTAATATTTAATATCTTGGAGGATTATTAGACTTCATATTTAAAGAAGTTCAAGTTAAAAAATGTTTTAATATATAAAACCTCCACGTTAAAGAATGTTGATTAATAGATTTGATTGCGTTTATATCGATTTCATGTTAAACGTTTCTCTATTTCATGTTAGCGAAACAATTTTCTGTGATTCATGTATTCAGTTCAGCAGTTTTAGCTAAATTAAAAAACAATGAATTTTAAAAAATAGTATTATGTATCAATAATAGCGGACACATTTCTTGCGTATTTTCTGATAGATGCCATTAGGACTGGACTTGAACAGGCATTGTTGATATGTTTCAAAAGTTAATTCACTACTTTTGATTAAAACAAGACAAAAATTCAAGTTTTGAATTCGCTGGTAAACTTTGCTGCTCCTGATACTAAATTCCATTTGTGAGAGTTACTATTTAACTAAGAAATAACACTCTTTCACTTTTTATTTTTCCAAGAACACGCACACCCAACGCTCTTGAATACGATTCCAACTAATATAAAATCAGAATCTTTTATTCGTACATTCCCGTAAATTGTTTTTATAAGTTTACTTAAAGTTTAATAGTAACTATATAAAAAAGTCAGTAAACATTACGGATTTAAATTCTTATTTACAAGAGAAATTAAATATCTGTGTTTCATACACATTGAGATTTTGGTTTACACATTGTTTAAAGAAAATTTTATGCAACTAAATGATTTTTTTTTTTTTGAAATTTCATGAATGAATTTATTTTTTTATTTATTTATTTATTTTTGCAGAATTGAAGCAAATGATCATTTTTGAATCAGAAATTATATTTTTTTTATCATCATTAACGCTTAAAATCCTCTATTATTTCAGTATTTCTGAAAGAATCCATGTTGAAGCATGATATCTGCTAGTGCATTTAAAATAATCCAGTTGAAAAGAAAGGATGTAACAAAAAAAACATTTTCCATAGAAGTATTTCCAAGGTTCATAATAGTAAATAATTATGTATGTAATAAAATATATGTAAAGCACGTGTTTTTCTTTTTATTCCTAGTAAAAAATATTCTGTGAACCCTAATCATGTAATTAAATATCCTAAATTCTCAAATCCTACTTTCAAATATCCTAATTAAATCGAAGAGTAATTTTGTAATTTAAAACAGAAGGAAATATGAGCTCCATATTTAATCTGGATATGTGCTACAGAATTTTAATACTTTTACTCCGAAAATGCTTTACGAAAATTGGCATCGATTGCTTCAAAACATATCTCAAGTCGTAATTATTTCTTTCTTTCCTTTTATGCCATATTTTAATCTCAATGATTGTTTTCGGAAAAACCACGCAATTAAATAATTGGGAATTGCCATTATACTCATTATTATATGCATTTTCCGATTTAATTCCTTTCTCAATCTTATTCTCATAATGCAATGCTCATTAAATAAAGTACAATAGTGTATATCAGAGATAATATGGCATAAAGATTTATATAAACAGGATATTCCTTATTTTCACAAAGGCAATTATCAAAACCTTTAAATGGTAAATCATAAGAACTTAGATGATAACAAGTAGTATAAAAAAATTAAGTCAAATCCTACTTAAGTCAACAAAGAAAAATTTTATTTTAGTTACTTTTTATTAAATAGTTGCAATTAATATAAATATGCATATACATATGACAGAATCGCAACATGAAGAGGCAAAAAACCTTTTAAATTAACATTAAAAACTTTTGAACCACATTAAAACTGTAATCACATTTTTTATAAAAAATGTTGAATGTAATATGTACGAATTTATCTTAAAACCAGTGTGAAAGGAAAATACTCACATCTAACTAATATATGGCTATTCAGGTTAAGTTAACTGCTCATCAGAAATTTCACAAAAGCTGTTTTTCCAATGGTATTGCCATCTAGAGGAATAATATGAACTGAAAAATATATCTCTTAAATTATAATTAATTAAATTTAATTAATGAATTAATATTTTAAGAACTATATAGTAACATCAAGTGTCATATACCACAAGTTTAAAAAAAAAAGTTTGAACTTGAGTGGATGAATAAAAAGTTTTTTAGTAATGATTAAAAATCTGAACAAGATATATATATATATAAATATAAATGGGGAGAATGTGAACTAATAGTAAGAATTGCCATACACTTAATTCCCCATACTTAATGTGACTTTAAATGTAACAAAGCATTTCTTTAATACCTTTTAAATTTATTATAGGTCATTAGCAAACTCACATTGTGAAAAATAAAAATCTCTATATAAGACTCTCTATCTTATCTAATGTAGTCAATTCATTCCATACAGAGCCCGCGGTCGTCTAGTGGTAAAAGTCATGGACTTGTGGATGGCGTTGTCGACTCAGGGGTTATATTCCTAATGCCACTATGGCCCTGCAGTGTGGGGAGGGTTGATGTACGTCAAATCTAACGTTGGAGATGCGTAGAAGTTAGGAAGTTAGTCCTCGTGACTAGACCAAGATTTAAAATTATACGATCCGGCATCAATAACTCTTGTGCTATTTTGTGACGAAACCAAATACTTATTCAATGCATACTTTTACATCACATCAATTATCATAGATCAAAAATAATCATATCGTATTTCATGTTTGAGGTTTTGATCTTAAAAAATAGCATTTATTTATTAACATTAATTCACTCAAAAGTGTTAATCTGAACGTATAAAAATTAGTTTGTTCTAAATGAAAATAAGTAATATAAAAAAAAATTATGTCAATACTTACTTCAAAAAAATTGAACTTTTCATACCTGGTAGTTGTACAATCAATGTATATTGTCGCCATCTTTTTCCTTCATTCGGAACAAATTTAATTTTTTCCTCACATATAAAACTAAAATTAATTAATTCAATTTAATCAATGAATTAATGTTTGAAGAAACTGTTTTAACATCAAGTATGTCATCCACTACAAGCAATTTTAACAAGGCATATATATGAATATATATATATATATATATATATATATATATATACACTGGTGTGCACAACTTAAGCACAACAGGTGGGTTTATTGCCATAGCTTCACGAAAAATCATCTGACAGACATGAAATTCAGAAATGAGGGAGAGTATTATGTACGTAAATGATGACGAAAGCATCGGCCCTGAAAAAGGAATACTATGCATACGGTATGGAATCAAACAAAAACAAGCTTTATTGAACGCATAGTATCGTGACTCATGATGGTCTATCCAACAGGAAGAACAAGCAGATGTTCTTTAATATAGTTTATGCCCTCCCCTCACTGCAATGGTTGCTTCGCACCGTCTCCGCATACTCAGAACCAGCTGGTGCAACATTTCTTGCGGTAGGAGTGCCCATTCCTCAATCAGCATCTGTTTGAGTTGTTGGGTGTTCTCCGGATGATGTAAGCGTGCTGCAATACGTCTCCCCAAAGCATCCCACACATGTTCGATGGGATTTAAATCTAGGTAGTACGCTGGCCAATCCATTCGAGTGATATTTTCACTTTCCTGCAACTCCTCCACAGCAAGAGTCCGATGTGGCCGTGCATTGTCATCCATAAAAATGAAGTCTGGGGCAACGGTACCTCGGAACAGACGCACATGGGGAAGAAATACCTCCTCACAATAGCGATCCACGGTTACAGACCCTCTATCGAAAATGTGGAGCTCAGTTCACCCGTTCAGCATAATGCCTCCACAGACAAGAACTCCAGGACCACCGTAATGGTGTCTTTTCTTGGTGTTACTGGTATAAAACCGTGTCCCGATCTCCCTCCAAATCAAAACGCGTTGAGAATCGCTTCTGGTACTGAACCGACTCTCATCCGTAAAGAGGACACCACTCCATTGATCAGTTGTCCAGTTTTTGTGCTCTCTGCACCACTGTAAAAGGTGGCGTCGGTGGTCAACATTCAACGGGAGGCAGCGTTCAGGACGGCGGGCGAATAGGCCCCCTTTGTGAAGTAAACCGCGACAGTAAACCGCGACACTTGTTGCCCCGTTGCTGTAGAGAGTTGCTGAGCAATGACGCTTGCTGACTGATATATCGGTCGTCCCTTGCAGTTGTCGTCCTCGGGCGGCCACCACCAACCTTTCTAACAGCTGTACCTGTGGTTTGGAACGCTTTCCAAGGGCGCGAAACGACACTTTTGTTGATTCCGAACTCAGCAGCTACACTGGTGACGGTACGCCCCTCCTCCAGCTTTCCGATCATTCTTCCACCTGTGAAGTCGTCCAGGTGATTTCTTCTAGTCATATTGCACGAACTGACTCACTGGCACTTGCAGCTAATATGTTGAATTGCGTCTGCGTCCTTCATTTTATTTTACTGCTGAGCCGCACGCGCCGACATCACGCGTTTTGCGTACGCTCACGTCGCTTCTGACGTTTCGTTCCTGATATTTGCATACGCATGACGTTTCTACTGACTTACGTGTTCACTGTACTGATCTCCAGACCTCCTTTTCTGCAATTTCATGGTTATCTGCTTAATTTTTACATTGTTACTTAAGTTTTGCACACCAGTATATATATATATATATATATATATATATACAAATATATATATATATATGCACATAGTTTTATATATATATATATATATATATAGGAGAGAAGGGTGAACTATATAGTATTGAAAAAATGAGCTCATTCTTAGAAAAATACATTCACAGGGCAAGGAGAAAGGATGAAAATAGTACAGAATTTTAAACACTTATTGAAAAAAAGTGAAAAGCAAATACAATTAGGGCGTTTATCAAACAAATATGTTTACTTTGACTCCTTGAGAAATTGGTAGGAGAGTTTTTGTGGACCCAGTTCCCATCATCTAACTTAGTTAGAGGAAAGAGAACTGATACCCGTGAGCGGTTATTTCTTTTACACAGGATAATCGAATTGATGGTCATCGTCACTACGATAAATAGAAAAGAAAGATAGAAAATGTGCCTACACATTCAGACAAGTATTTAAGATAAAGGGTTTTTTTTCTGTTTGTTTGTTTGCTTACGAAAGTGTTTTTTCTATACGTCATGACCCAAAGAGGGAGACAACAATGATGACCTTCATATATTTTAGTTTATGATTCAAATATTCTACTTCCTTCACCAAGTTACAAATTTTTCTTGTTTTAGAAAAAAAAATGTTTTAACTATATTAATTTAAGTTCCATTTTTGAAGAAATATTGGGAACTCTGGCCTTATTATGTTCCTTGGTAATCAAGTAGAGTCACGAGTAAGATTCATAATTCCAAAAATAACAAATCATTCGGATTGATTAAAATGATGCTTGTTGATCTGAGTGCAATGTTTTTCCATAAAGGAATAAAGGTACTAACTCAAAATTTGTATTCGTCTCTTGATTAATGGCGAATTTTTAAATTTGGGTAGCCATTCCAGCTAATAATGCTTTCAAAAAATTTTAAGATCTATTTTATATAATCCAAATTTACAATCTTTCACTATGATATGCATTCTTATAATATTCTCTAGCAATCATTTTTTATCATAATATTCCTAATTTGCGTTTTATCCTAATGGCTTCTATGTCATTTATTTGATTTTGTTAGAATAATTAGGTGTGTAAAATGTAAAAAATGTTAAGAATTAGGCTAAAATTTTGAGAATTCTATGATATTCAAAATGTATTGATAGTTCGCCAATAAATACCCCCCTGAAGTGTTCTATTCATGCAATTCATGTCAAAATTAACTTCAAAATACTTTTTTGGACTGTAAGGAAAATAATGGAATGTAAGGTAAACATCTAATGACTAACTTTTTTATAGAATCAGCTTACACAATAACTGATATTTCTAAAATATGTGTATTTAATTCCTTTAAATACATTATTTAAATAATCCCAAATTGCGTTATTATAAAGACATAATTGATGTAACCAAATATTTTTCATGTCGGGAAATGTTAATAGATCTAATCAGCGAAAACAAGTGTAGCCAATTCCATTTATCTATATTTTAGCTAATTCTTTTATATTCGAAATGTATGTCTCTAAAAATATTTTAATAGTTGATTGAATTTATACTAATGACAAGTGCATGAATGCAATTACTAACTTTTAAATAGTTTTGGTAATTGTCATTTGTTTGGAAACTAAATGTAATTGGAAATTTTTTGCAGCTTTGAATACTTTATTCAACCTATTTCGTGGGTCTCGATCTGACTACGTCAGACAGGCGGCATTAGCCACAATACAACACATACATTAATTTTCCCTTTGATAAAAGTTCAATAAAGGTTGTAGATTACGAAAAATTAATAAATCCAATAAAAATTCCAGTACAAATGTAATATGGCTTATTAATCAATTATTAGGCTAATTTTCAACCATTCTACAACTTCTAACAATAAAGTCCTGTAGCATGAACGTAGATGAAATATTAAGGAAAGTTAAGTTACTGTCCTTCGAAATATTTACCTGCCATAACTATGCACCGCTGAAATCTGCTATGCATGTCCTTGAAACTTTTCAATGAGTCTTCTTTTGGGATGTAGTTTAAAAGCCCGTCACGTTTCCTTGAATGTCAGAAATATCATCAAATCCCTTTTTCAAAGCGAGTTTGACTCCTAGGAATAGACCTAGCGAGTATGACGGTTGTTCAATTTACCCCCCCCCCCTTTTTTTTTCCAAGAACTGTCTGAAGATATTAGCTGTGAAAGAATGAGTACTGTCATGATCAAAAACCATGAACCTTGTGCGTAATGGGGTCATACCCGACGTATCCTCTACGTTTTTCTCATCCCTAAATACTCGGTAATGATTTGTTGCACAGATTTTGTTAGGTAATTTTATTAACTTCCATCTTTCTCAGTGTTTTTGTCACGGACGGAGGTCGCCGGACTTCCGTTGCGGGCTTTGTTAGAAAAAATGTATCGACCTTCTCGAAAACGGAAGAACTACTCGTACACACACTTCATGGAAATGTGCTTGATCTTCATGAACACGTACCAGCATCGCATAAGTTACTTTCGGTGTCTTGCCAAGCATAAAACAAAACATTAAATTGATCTTTTTTTCCTTCATTTTCCTGTTCTCAGTTTAGAACCAACGTACTGAACAGGTACCTTTGTGAATCAAGTTTTACATGGAACACAAACGATGCTCGACTGAACAACGGTGGGTACAGAAGGTCGATACCTGCCTCTACGTATACGCAGCGTTTTGTTTTGCCAGTGTTGCTAAATCAGCCGTTCTGACTTTATTCACCGAACTTTATTGTCTGAGGTTGTATATGCCCTTCAATGCTTTTGTGTTTAGAATTACTCGTATGTATGAAAAATAAAAAATATTCTTATAATATTATTAATTACATAGTTTAATTTAACATTTATGCTTTATAATATGTTTCAAATTATAATAAATTGTAAGATTTTAAAAATTAATTAATGTTTTCTATAAATTTGATTCCTTTAAGACGTGTTATCGGATTCATTATGAAAGGAAAGAACCTTTTGAATGCTGATAATATTTCAATAAAATATGTTCAAAAAACACAGACTTCTTTCTAATGTTTTGAAATTTACCACATCCCCAAAAATAATTAATAGAATAAGAAGTAAAGAATACTTGCGCTAAATAAATATTTAAAGTGTTATGATAAAAAAAGCAGTACGCTAAATCAAACATCATAGATATAAGACTTATTTTATGAACGGGTTATTAATGTAAAATTGTATAATTCTCTACTTGGCATAAGTCTCCTTTTTAACCACTCTTTTATTTTTAGTTCGAACTATATTAAAACTTTTTTGTGAATGAAGTATTTTATAACGTGTCCCGTAGCTTGTTTATATTGTTACGTTGATCGTGGTTCGAAGATTTTATACACATTAGTTGCAAAGAACAAAGCAGTTCTTTAAGAGCGATGCGATTTACTATCAAAAATGCAATCCTTGAAATACACGATTCAGCAGCAATATTCACAGAATAAGTTTCAGGTCTTCACACCTTCAACAGCACTCAGACACAATTATCCGTGTCTAAAAAACAGCTAGACTAGATTATTCACAAGCACCACTCGTCCTACTCAACAGCCGATCTAATCACTATTCTACTCTTCACAGTCATACACAAGGCAAGACTACTAACCTCTAGTTAAAACAATTCCAACCCATTTTCGCTGGTCAAAACCATGCTGACTCATCCCTGGTAAAAACACACAATACTAACTTGTTTTCAGGGAGCATTTCTCTGTTTATAAGCCTTGCGAATCTGTCGAGAAAGATCCCCTTGCACCATAGGTCTTGAAATTAATTTATTTTTCCATAAATTTCCAGAAGAATCCAGAGGGATAAAACTCGCCAAAATGGTAGCAAAAGTCGCCAAATTAATCGCCATGTTGCTAACTGGGTCGCCAAAAATGATGCTAACTTAGCTCAAGCGCCAAGATTTCGCCAAGTTCCCATCGAATCTCCATTATAAAGTAAGGGGCGGCGTTGCTTGTAAATATTACAATTTTTACATAAAATAAGTATAACAGAGTAATATAAATACATTACACATCCAAATATAAATTATTTACACTATTTTATACAAAATTCGTAACAATATATACATATTACAAAAGGAAGATCTTTAAAATCTATCTAGAAATTATATTACGTAGTCTTAAAAATAGAAGGTTAATTATTGATGCCCGCAGAGAAGTAAAATATACACGACATTACAAATAACTACATAAAAACGCACGAGTAACATCACTTTTATTCAAAAGAACACTGGTAGTTACACAAACTTGGTAGGGTAGATTCGTGGCAGATATTGTCGGAAAAACCAGTTATTTATTGTTCTCAACTAGAGAAACTGAAACGCTCACTGAATATAAATAAGAATTAATCTAAAGAGATCCGTGGTACAAAAAAATAAAAAAAATTAGCAGGTTGTTGTGGAGTAGAATTTTGAAAAATGTGGTTCAAGGCTTCGATTTTTCGGCGGGGAAAAAATTTAACTGCAGGATCCAAAAACACGATTTCAACATTATCATAAACTTCAAATTTACTTTTTCATTTGAGTTCCTGCTCAGCGCTGTGTATGCAGCTTAAAATTGTTAGTTAGGAATACTTACAAACAGATGCCTTTGAAGCCTGTGTTATTTTTTATGTTTCACTTTGAACTGTGTTTTTTTTTTAATTTTAAGTAATGAGAAACTTGACCAGTTAGCTGTTCCCTAATTTTATACACTGTGATAAAAATCGAAAAAGTGTGTTTGTTATTTTCAAATGACACAAAATTAAAAGAAAATGTGTTCATTTCTTATAAAAACACAGTAATGAAATAAAAAAAACCCTGCGGCGGAACTCTTACACACCACAAGACCGCGGCTCAAACATTGAAAATTGGTCATTCTATGTTCATTTTTTTGTCAAAATACTGCACTTAAATAATTTTTTATTGCAATACTATTCTTAAAACAATTTTATATACATTTTCTAATCTAAGTGACATTAAATATCATAAGTATCATCCATTTATACGCTTTTGCAAAATCGTGGTTCCGAACGTAGTAGGATACCTTAAATACAATTTAACACTCAAATTAAATATATAAAGAGTGATTTTTTAGAGGTATAGAATTTTAAATTGCAATAAAACAACGATGTATTATCCGATTGACATGAATTTTTTTATTCGAAAGATAATCTTGTGGCATTACATTTTAAATATGATTTCTGGCATAGGACTGCCACGGCTGGCTCGGATGTAGTCTAATCTGGACGTCCAATTTTCGATGACTTTTTCCAATATTTGTGGCCGTATATCGGCAATAACACGGCGAATGTTGTCTTCCAAATTTTCAAGCGTTTGTGGCTTATCCGCATAGACCAATGACTTTACATAGCCCCACAGAAAATAGACTAGCGGTGTTAAATCACAAGATCTTGGAGGCCAATTCACAGGTCCAAAACGTGAAATTAGGCGGTCACCAAACGTGTATTTCAATAAATCGATTGTGGCACGAGCTGTGTGACATGTTGCGCCGTCTTGTTGGAACCACAGCTCCTGAACATCATGATTGTTCAATTCAGGAATGAAAAAGTTAGTAATCATGGCTCTATACCGATCACCATTGACTGTAACGTTGTGGCCTTCATCGTTTTTGAAGAAGGATTCCACCAGCCCATAAAGCGCACCAAACAGTCAGTTTTTCTGGATGTAACGGTGTTTCGACATACACTTGTGGATTAGCTTCACTCCAAATGCGGCAGTTTTGCTTGTTGACGCAGCCATTCAACCAGAAGTGCGCTTCGTCGCTAAACAAAATTCGCTTATGAAAATCGGGAAAAACGGCAAACTCGTTTTGGGCCCATTCGACGAATCTACGCCTTGCTTGATCATATTTAATATGTAATGCCACAAGATTATCTTTCGAATAAAAAGAATTCATGTCAATCGAATAATAAATCGTTGTTTTATTGCAATTTAAAGTTCTATACCTCTAAAATAACACCCTTTATAAGATAACATTTTGTTAAGGAAAGTCACATTTTCATGTAATCAGAAATAATTAAGATACCTTACCGAGTCTTAACATAATGCAAATAACTTTAATCTTAAGTAAGTAACACAATACTTTAAGACAAGTAATTTATCTCTTTGTTAAGTTCCAGTCCAGGAACATAACTCAAACCGGGAAACAAATCTTTCTTTAGTTAATATATCAACTTCAGTTAAAATAAGCAGCCAGGTTCTGCATCGTATGATTCACACTTAGCAACTATTCTTACATATTTCGTGAAAACCACAGAAATCCAAAATTCATATGCAAATCGATACAAGCGATTACAGGTAAGTTAATTGTTAGTTGTTATCTATCATTCTTGGTATTCTTAGAGCTTTTTTTTAATGATTAATTATTTAGAACTGTCCACCGAGTCAAAAGATGTTTAATTTTATGGAAGGAACGAGTTAACGTTAGGTGGAAGAATGATAATATAAACTAGACACAGTGTAAGTTTGTATCATTCTTTTTTTTTTTTTTTTTTTTTGGTATTTTCAAGTAAAAATTGCTACGTAGGGAGGGAGTTAGAATACACACTGTTAGGTTGCAAGATAACAGATCATGATATACTAATAATTAACAACACCAATTTTCGGTCTTTCAAAATTTTTCATCTGGTTGTGTTTATAACTCATTAACGAATATTTTTAAATAATCTAAAATATTCTAAAATTAAATCGTTTGACAACGATTCCTTTTTTTAATATGGACTTAAAAATAGCTGATTTTGCACACATATGTCCTTCTATTTATTTAATGTAATTATATTAATTATTTGTTTGTGATGGGGCCTTACGGAGATTTCTATTAATACTCTTGGGGAATCTTTGGGGCCATCGTTTGAGTTATTTCACAGCCATCCCTCTCAAAAAGAAACCTTGATATGCAAATTAACTAGTATATATATAGTGGATGTTTAGTAATCGACGGAAGAAGGAGGAAAGGAAGCTGAGTTGCTGAACGCAGTGCGGTTAAGGTAAGGATCTGAATTTAGATGCGCAATTATAGAACGGGCTTCAGCTATTCAAATAAATAAAGGAATTTAGGATTCATAGGATAACTTTGAGTAAAGTTAAGTTATTAGGATTTCATACGCTTATCGACATAATATTTTGAGCTAAGATATATCACTCTGGGTTTTCCCTCTATAGTAGGCTTGTCTTTGATTATTATATGTGGTAATAATAAATTGGATTTCTCATGGCTAGCTTGGGTCATGAATCTTTACCCCTACAGATTTAGGTCAAGTAGGTGAAAAGAGGGTTTCCCAGGTGGAGGCTATCACAACTTATATATATATATATATATATATATATATATATATATATATATATATATATATATATATATATATATATATATATATATATATATATATATATATATATATATATAATTAGATGAAATTAACAGTTAAACCTTCCTCTTTTTTTTTAAAATTACAAAAAGCAATATGCGCTGGGATCCTTTTAAGCTTTACTTAAAAACAATTATAATATTATTTTAAAATTGGAAGCACCATAGTACCATTTAAATAACATAAATAATAAGTTAAAAATTAAGTTAAATAAAATTAACTATGCACATTAGTGGGATGAATTTGAATTTCAGTTTTTATACTAAACAATGCAATAAGATATTATTTCCTTATATTCAATATATACTTTACCATTTTTAAAAAAAAAATATTTGGTCTTTTAGAACAGCAATTGTAGTTGTTTATCAATTTATTACTGTACTCTGCATTTTATAAAAATTGGGAATTATGTCTTCTTCTTCTATACAGAAACATTTGTAGTAGTTTATTAGATTAAACATTGTGTTTTTACGTATGCGTAATCTTACGTGAAACAAGTTGTGACAAACCTATACGGAACTTTATCACTAACCTTCTGAGACGTCTTTTTAGGGAAATTTAATTCCTCTACCTATTTCCAATCAGCTCCAGAAAGAGGACAGGATTCCATGTTATGCAGATTAGATAAAGTATTTAAGTCAAACGGAATAGTAAAGTAAAAGCAGTAGGAGAGAGAGATTGAAGCAGAAAAGTATAATAGTGAAATTAGAGATTTATTATTGAAGATTTCTAGGTGGATAAATTAATCTCAGAAAGAGTTGAGATTCAGTGTGGTAAACATTGATTTATATTTAAAGCCTCATTAAAGCTTTATATTAGGAGTGAGATTAAAGTTAAATGTTCAATAGGAATATTATTGAATATAATTCTGGGATCTCTTATCGTGGTAATCTCTGCGTGATCGATATTCTAATTGTTAATTAATTGGATCATTAAATATTTAAGTTAATTTAAAGGAAAGTCCCTTTTAAACCTCATATAGCTAATTTGAATTATTTGTTATTAAAAGTCTTTGATTCTATTTGGGAAAGATAACCAAATAAAGTTATTTATAAAAATGGCTACTGGCTCTTATCTGACTCCAAATTATTCTCGTTCTCAAAGTGAGATCCAAGGGGATCTTCACAAAGTAATATAAAAAAATTTAATCAATTCCTACTTAGGTCAACAAAAAAATTTATTTTAGTTACTTTTTATTAAATAATTAGAATTAATATAATTCTAGGAGGGCTTCGAACACGCGATCTGTGAATTAGAAGTCAAACTCGCTATCCATTGCGCTACAGAGACACAAAGAGCAATTTTCCTTTTTATATATGGTGTTGGACTCTTATTTTGTTTGTTACTATTTATTCATTAATAATAGTAAATTAATGACATAAATTTGGAAAAACTGCATTAACATCAAGTGTCATCCACTACAAGTTAAAAAAATGTATTTGTACTTGAATAGATAAATAGAAAGTATTTTATTAAAGATTGAAAATTTGGACAAGATATATATATATATAGGGAGTTTGTGAACTAATAGTAAAAATTGAAAGAGAATTTCTTCGAAAACAATATGCATTACTGTTTTGTAAAATAATTTAATGGAAACTGAACAATTCATTTTTATTTAGACAACTGGGATCTTTTCATACATTTTTCATTAAATAAAGGCAAAACTATATATTTCATATTTCGTAACATTTAAATAAATGTTATTTTGTTAAAAACTGTAACGATAAAATTAAATATTCTTGAATAACCTCTATAAAGCAATTATCACATCCTCATTGTTCAGTAAACAAATACTTGTCTCCAGAATCTAGTCCAATGACTGGGTTAATTTACTACGTAGACAGTGACATATGTGTGTGTGTGTGTCGAGTTATAGTCTCACACAATGGAAATGAGCCTCAAAGTTCTAATATCCCTTTGCGTGGTAATTTTGTGATTAAAAAATCTTCGCAATTATGGTAACCTTTAATTTGCTATACGTACAAACAATTTTTACCATTTCTTAAACTTTAGTTTATGATAGAAACATTGTTATGAAATATGCTTACTTAATAGATTTTTTACACTCATAGTTTTGAAATGTATTATTGTTAAATCTTATTTTTTTGTTTGATATGATACACTGAAACTGGATATAAGCTAAACTCAGTAGCGCAACAGCACATGAGGGCAAAGGCCTACTGTATACGTGACTTTGGGCACTGAGGTGCATGAGCAGATGTGCCGGTCAGGTTGTGAGTCTGACACGAAACCCCCAGTGTTTAGTTCCCAAGCAAGCCTGGTACTCATTTATCGAACTGGGTATACAGGGGACAAATTCAAAAAAAAATTTATCCCCCCCCCCCTCAATGTATGTGTGATCTGTTTTGAGATCAGCGTAGTCATCGAAATGACTATTGCTGAGAGATACTAACAGCACAGTGAGAGTTAGGATGTGTTCCGAGGGAAATGACCAGATCGACTTTTTCATGAAGTTGTATATATGTATTGTTACAAATTTTGAGTAAATAGTGTAAATAATTGGTATTTTGGATGTGTAATGCATTTATATTACTCTATGTTATATTTATTTTATGTTAAAATAGTAATATTCACAAGCAATGCTGTCCCTTATGCTATAATGGTGATTCAATGATAATTTGGCGAAATTTTGGCGATAGAGCCAAGTTATGAAGCGAGGGGTTATCTTTCTGGAAGTTTTCGCCGCGTCTATAAATAGAGAGGGGCTCGCCAAAAAGGCCAGTCTTAGATTCAACCAGCAATTAGTAAACTTGTTTTGACCATAATTACCGATTAGCTCGGCTATGCTTGGGAATAATCTTTTATATACGTGTATTTTAGACACTGTTAATTGTGTCTGAGTGCTGCTGAAGGTGTGAGGAACTTCTGAGGTTTACTCTGAGAATATTGCTGCTGTGAATCCTATATTACAAGGATTGGAATTTCGACAAATAATTCCCATTGCTCTTAAAGAACTGCTATTTTTTCTTTGTGACTGTTTTGCGTAAAATCCTCGAACCTGTATCTACGTAAAAATATACACACGTAGATATTTCAAAAACAAGGTGATAAAAGTTCTGAAGAGTGTGCAAGTTACCTGTATGAATAAAAATCCCTCTGCATATAACGAACACAATGACAGCATTCAATCAGTGTGTTTAGATCGAGCTGATTCTCCAGTAATAGGACTAAATATTAGTTTAAAAATGCCTACGTTGACGAAATCATGACTCACCATTTAAATAAGAAGTGTGACGCGTGGTTTTTTTGCGTTTAAAGGAAAATTATCCAGCTGAAATTCATTGGCAATGGGTAGAAATGCACGGTACAATTGTTATGTCACGAAGACAGCTGTGGTTTTGGTGCACGGCATTTGACAAAGATCGAACGGGTGTGCAAGACCGAAGAAAGAGCGTTTTCCGTGGAAGGTATTGGATCCCTCTCCTTACGTTCCCGATCTCTTGATAAGTGTTTTTTATCTCTTGGGACCTTCAAAGAAACACTTAGGAGGTCAGCATTACAAAATGAATGTGGAGGTTCCGCAAGCCGTCTTGACGCGGTTACACAACCTTCATCTTGACTTCTACAATGCAGGTTTCGATGGCTTGGGGTAACGACAAAACAAGTGTCTCTGTAAGTATGGTGACTATGTACAGAATTAATTTGTACCAGTGCCTTCCTACACGACACACACTACTACTTATATTATTTTTATATCCTGAATAAATGTTTACTTTGAATGAGTGTGTTACCTGTCGTTTTGAAAAAATGTACATACATATAATAAAAGCATACTTTTGCAAGAAACTAAAAGGCACTGTGTTTGTGAATTTTCGAAAACTTTTTTTTTATTAGAATTTGGTTCTAATAAAAGATAAATTGCGCATCTAGCTTGAAAAATGAACAAAAAGGAAGAAGTAACATGAGAAATTTTAGAAAATAGTTTTGAGAAAACTTAATGGTTAACATAGTCATTTTAAAATCTATTTTTTAAAAATTCTAAGCAACAAAATTTTCTAGAAAGTTACATGAAGAACAGTTTAATTTTATTCCATCATTGAACAAAAATTGCTTGATTGAAGGAAATATTAATGAAAAATGAAAGTTTTATCATGAAAATGACAAACTTTCTCAAAATGATGAAGTATTCTTTTAAAGTTTTGCGACAGCTTGAATTATTTATCTAACAGAATATATATATATAAATTCAGTATATAGATTCTGATAAATTAGTTTTTTAGATAATCACATAGCACGGTCAAAAGTGCCTAAGAAATATATATAATATTCTGTAGGTATTACATATTAATCTAGAAGCCTATCATTAATAAGCATCAAAGCATAAAATTACACAAAATATTCAATAAGGATGTCGTTAGTTACTCCTACATTTCCCATACCAGACTGAGGATTGCTTTTAGCAAGGTAAAACCAAGGCAATCTGTCTTCTTCTCAAAGCTTTTAATAAGCTTTAGGAAGAAGAATACACTGATTTTTTATAATAGATAAATCTTCAAAGTCTATCAAAAATGTAAAGAGTGTTTTTTTTCCAGGTATAGAAGTCTAAGTTGGCATTAGTTTCCAAGATGGTGACCGATTTAACAGCTGTCAAGTGATTTATTCTCAGTTTGGTTTGGCAATTCATCATGAATAGACTCATGCCTGAACAACGCTTTCAAATACTCCCAAAACGAGATTGCCGTTGTTCCCGATTTTCATAAGCGAATTTTGTTTAGCGATGAAGCGCACTTCTGGTTGAATGGCTACGTCAACAAACAAAACTGCCGCATTTGGAGTGAAGCTAATCCACAAGTGTATGTCGAAACACCGTTACATCCAGAAAAACTGACTGTTTGGTGTGCTTTATGGGCCGGTGGAATCATTGGTCCGTACTTCTTCAAAAACGATGAAGGTCACAACGTTACAGTCAATGGTGATCGGTATAGAGCCATGATTACTAACTTTTTCATTCCTGAATTGAACAATCATGATGTCCAGGATCTGTGGTTCCAACAAGACGGCGCAACATGTCACATAGCTCGTGCGACAATCGATTTATTGAAAGACTCGTTTGGCGACCGCCTCATTTCACGTTTTGGACCTGTGAATTGCCCTCCAAGATCTTGTGATTTAACATCGCTAGACTATTTTCTGTGGGGCTATGTAAAGTCATTGGTCTATGCGGATAAGCCACAAACGCTTGACCATTTGGAAGACAACATTCGCCTTGTTATTGCCGATATACAGCCACAAATGTTGGAAAAAGTCATCAAAAATTGGACGTCCAGATTGGACTACATCTGAGCCAGCCGTGGCAGTCCTATGCCAAAAATCATATTTAAAATGTAATGCCACAAGATTATCTTTCGAATAAAAAATTCATGTTAATCGAATAATACATCGTTGTTTTATTGCAATTTAAAGTTCTATACCTCTCAAAAAAACACCCTTTATATAGATACGTCTTATTTTTGAAAAATTACCTGTAAAAAAGTTTTATCAATTAAAGAATCGACAAATTCCGAAGTAGCGATGCAGAAAGACATCAATGGGAAGATTGAAAAGTTTTATCAAGATTTTTAAAAATTACATATTTATGAAAGTCCTAAATAGAGATATTTAATTTTTTGTTCTTTGAATTATTAACACCTCCAAATGTGATCAAGAAAGGGAATAATTTGAAAGTAAAGGGGGGAGGAGGAGGGAGGAAACATTAAAAAACTATTTTTCCAAAAGAGTAACAAACTAATTTTATAAAAACGGCATTTATTACTTTTTAAATCTTAAGTATTAGCTCAAAGAATAAAAATTTATAAAATTAAAAAAAAGTAATTTTGCTCTAAAATTACCTTAGGATTTCCTTAGGTAATGACCTTAGGATAATATTAGTTTGTATATTTCCCACTTCTTATAATCTACAGTATTTTTGAGTTGACTATAATTTATAACCTTTGCTTAAATATAAATATGCATGTCACTATTCCATTATACAACATGAAAAATATTTAGGTCAAGCTCTTATTTTATATTTTAAGTATTGAGACTTAATAAGTGATACAGTTTTTGTAGAAGAAAGAATATATCACCGGTTTTGTAGTTATTTTTCGTAGTACAACTCCAAAAATTTGAATTATTAAAATAATTGTTATAACAGTTTTTTATTTTATTTGAGCTCCATATTTCTTCCAATAATTTGAATACCATTAACACGATATTGATATAAGTTTGATCATTATATTTTATTATTAAAAGGATATAAAAATATTGAATGGACAATTGCATGCTAATCCGCTCTGCTGTAAGCCTTTAAATGAATCTCATTTAAGTAAGTAATATATGCGTTAAAGTTATGTCTGTTTGAAAAAATTTCACATGATTTTTTTTTAAATTTAAAAGAAAATATATAGATATATTTAAAATCTCTCAAGAGCACGAATTGTTAAATTCCATTTTTAAGGTCAAAATAAGATTATTCGTCTATTTCTGTTTTAATAAGTACTTTTGTATTGTAAAAATTACAATCTAGAATTTTACTATAACAATGTTTAAACATTGCTGTACATTGTCCTGCATTTTAATCAACATCATTTGGTCAAAAGAGACAGTTCTAATTGTTTTCAAAATAGCAATTAAAATTTTTATTTATTTATTTATTCCTTGGTAATAAAAATAACTACAAATTCCAGAAAAAATTTAACCTCTAGGTTTTATACTTTAATGGTAATATCATAAAAGTTCTAATAAGAAAAAGTATTCAATTTTTACTATTATTCTATGGTACTTAAATTCGATATTTTTAAAAACCGTTCCAGTATTTTTTTGTAATATTTTTTGCTGAAATTAAAAGTGTAGTAATTTCCTTAAAAACATATGATTCATTTTTTGCTTTAAGAGCGAAAGAGGCATTCTACATAAAAACTATTATAATACACAATTTAAGAAAATATCTTGGAGTAAAAATATTTCAAGTTATATTACTAATGAATTAAAAAAATTGTTTAATTGAGATGGATCAACAACGAATTGTACAAAAAATAAAAAGAGAATTCTCTATAAAAATTTCAAATTTAAATTTAAAGCTTAAACTTTTACTGTTGATAAATATGAAATTCTTAATAGAGAAAATTGTTTTACTATTAGGAAACTTTAGCTACATTTAATATTTCAATTTTTGAGAGAAAAAAATCACTCATTGATAAAGTAAATAAGAATAAATTATTACTATTTCTGTTTAGTAAATGCTTTATGATATCTTAAGAATTGAAAGAAAAATTACTTAACAAATCTTACATTCAATTTTTGGAATTCAGAATCTTAATTTAACTATTATATATAAGAATACAAAATTTATACAAAAGCAAGATTATTAGCGAACAAAAAATCAATTACAAGTGTTATCATTTCAGTAGACACACCAGAAGAATAAATTTATTAAATAAATTATATTCATTCCATATTTATGAAACACAGCTGCATCTGGCATGCACCTACTTTTGTTGCAAGTAATTCTTGTTCAATTCTACTCTAAAGTGTATGATATGAATTTTTCAACTAAAAGATAATTTCCGCAAGAAGAATCGTAAAAATACTTCTTTCTTTATATGATAAATTATAAAAAAAAGTATTTGTTTTCACATTTATGCTTTCATATTGAATGATGGAATAGAATGAGAGATAGAATGAGGTATTGAGTCACAAATAAATCTAGAGAATTATTAAATGTGAGGTTATTTAGATATAAATTTTTGGACAAAGATATTTATTAACACACACACAAGTAATACAAAAAGAAGTTTAAGTCAATTCCTACTTAGATAAACATAGAAAAATTCTATTTTAGCTACTTTTTAATAAATAGTTACAATTAATATAAATATGTATATACATATGACAGAATCACAACATTAAGTGGCAATTAATTTTTATTAATTATCATTAAAGTATCGTATTCTCATCCAAAACAATCGCGTGTATAAAATTTCAGTTCAACTGAATGATTTAAAACATGAGAAAAAAACATGTTCAAGTTTTGACACAAGTCGCCAAAATGGTCGCTAAATCGCCAACGTAGCTTTATTTGTAATTCTTTAAATAATTAGTTTAATCAATTAATTTTCATTAATTGTAATTAAATTATTGTATTGTCATCCAAAATAATCATGTATATTAAATTTCAGCACAATTGAGCGCTTTAAAATGTGTTTTATTAACGATTGAAAATTCCACCAAGATAAATAAATAAATAAATGGAGAGTGTGAGTTAACAGTAGGAATTTAAAAATAGAGGTTTAAATAATTTTTCTGGAATTCTGAATGTTTGAAATTTTTATTTCAAATTCGTTACACGTGATCTCTTAGAAATAATTTTCAGTTTAGACAGATAATAAAATATTGGACTCAAAGAAATATAAAAAATTTTCAAACCTTTCGGAAAATACAAAATTAATTTCAAGACATCGTAATATTTGGTAATGATGTTGATATTTTGAAAAAGGTAATACATATATAATTAGAGCAAAAGTAGAGACTTTTTTCTACAGTAAGATACATAAATCCACTTTTGCTATTTAGTTTTAAATTAACTAAAATTCAAAAGTACAACACAATAATAAGCACTCATTACCGGAATGCCCAAACTGAAATTTTGTAATTTAATTTCCTTCGGAAAATAATTTAATATTTAGTTCCGACATAAATTCGACTAAGTTTTAAACATTAATGACATTTTTATAATTTTTATAGAACTTGCTTCTTAAATGAAACACTCATTATTAAAATTTTGGAACATTTATTCATAATTTACACAAATTTATTGCAAAACATTTCTACTTTGACAACATTCCAACAAAATTTAATATGAAGTTATCCTAAATGGATAGTATTTATGATATTTAGTGTCACTTAGATTAGAAAACGTATATAAAATTGTTTTAAGAATATTATTACAATTAAAATTTATTTCAGTATAATACTTTGACAAAAAATGAACAAAGAATGACCCATTTTCAAAATGTTCTCCTTTAGTGAAAAATGCTTCTATTATAATAATATTTTGCCTGTATACAGCTCAGACATCTGTACAGAGGCTCAACTAGAATTTTTGAAGTACATAACTTAGAAGTGGGTTTATCCATGTTTTACGACAGCAGAAGGGAAAAATTTTAAGAAAAAAACGCCGATAATTATTTCAATTGTTTGTAACTCTGAAAATAAAGTGAATTTTTCAAAAATCATAGTTGAGCCTCTGTACAGTGGTCTGAGCTATATACAGGCAAAATGTGATTATAATACAAGCATTTTTCCCGAAGGAAAACATTTTGAAAAAAAGTTATTCTAAGTTCATTTTTTTTTGCCGAAATATTGTATTTAAATATTTTTTTTTGTCGAAATGTTCTTAAAGCAATTTTATACATGTATTCTAATCTAAGTGATACTAAATATCATGAAAATTATCTATTTATGCGCTTTTTTTAAATCACGGTTCCAAACGTAGTCGAATACCTTAAGAGTTAATTCCGTGGGATAAGATTGATAACTTAGAGGAGATGCCTATAAAGCGTTTTCAGTGAACACCATTCCAAACACACACACTTAAAAGAATATATCCTAAAATAATATTTAAAGTAGGTCAAACAGTTTATAGCTAAATTATATAGAGACAATTAAAAATGCATTGTACTGGCTATTTAAAAATTTTAACGTAATTTTACTATAATTCTCACGATTCGTAATATTAATGTGTCGTTCAAGTGTCACCTATCCATGTATTATATTCAGCAACAAGGATATGTGGTTGCCTTTTTTGACACAAACTATAGGTCTATTGAAATTTTTTATAACTTATTTTTGTAGCCATTCCTCTGAGAAATATTTTTCACTTCAATACACTGTTCTGAATGGCATTAAATTGTTTAAAGCTGTGTGAGAAGTCCACATGCATTTTACATGAATTTGTAACCTAAAATTTAGGATCTATCTTTACTTAAGTTTGAATTTTAACATCGAATATGTTGGAATATCGATAAGCTGTGTTCCCAATCCTTCAGTACAGGTATTTTTTCACAAATGATAAAAGATGCCGTTTCCATTAGAAAACCAGTTTTGCTAAAAGATTTACTAAAGAGTATTTTATGGAACCCAGGGTTAGTAAACAATAGAATATTCCCAAAAAATGCATTACAAAAAGTTATTATGTATTACAAAGTACAGTTATTATGCATAAAGAAAATTTTCAAAACCGTGGATAGTCTAGTGGTTAGACAACCGGCCTCCTAACCGGAAGGCCTGGGTTCGATGCCCGATGCCACCAAATACCTTCCGAGTACACACGGAGTACGTGCTCGTTAAATCAGTGGATCCGACAGTCTTGGGAATGATTCACGAGTGCAGGGGACTGGAGAATATTTCCCTCCCCTTCAGTTCCATGCCAAAATTGTGGCGCTCAAGGCCAACTACAGGTGTACTTGTAACCCCTTGCCACGATGAATTTTGTGGGCCTTGTTCTGACTAAGTCAGACAGGTGGCATTAGCCACAACACAACAAACTTTCAGGTTTAATGACTGAGATGAGCTATAGATACTTGTACTTATACAAATTTTATAGAAAACGCGAACAAATTTTGTATACACATTTGTAATTTTTGTTTCGATTTTTTTATTGTGACCTGTGGAACCCCTAGGTATGCCTCGTGGAGCCTCAGGGTTCAGTGGAACAGTTTAAAGACCATTGCCATAGAGGGAAAAATAACTAATCTGGAACAAAAAAAACCGAAAGTTAATTAATTATGAAAAATAGCTTTCTCTTCGAAAGATAAATTTTTAGAACTTTGAAAATATATAGAAAATATTACTCTTTTTTTGCTTTTCTGCTTATATCTATATATTACTGCACCAGACAGTTCTTATAACCTAATATCATTTTTTCTTTGTGTACACAAAAAACTGATTAATTGGTTAAAATATTAGTCAAATCTTCATATGCTTCATTTAATAGTTATTGAGCAATGTTAAAAAATCATTATTATGAAGAACTAATGGAAAAAAATAAAAACGTAGATTATGTGTGGTATTAAGTGTTACGAATGTAGTGTTCAACGACAAAATAGAAACACAACAAACCGAGTAAAGAAATAGAAGAGAGAAAGCCACATTGCGCTAAACATTTTTAAGCGATCGATGCTAATTTTCCTTCAGGATTTCGGGGGGAAAACTTTCTAGAGTCTAGACGTTATCGGATATTAAAGCTAAATTAAAAAGACATAATTTGTGGCTATATTGAAAGTGTAAAATCACACGAGTAACATATCTTACAATTGGGGAAAGATTTATTAAACACGGTATATTATAAAAGCCCAAACAATATAATTTTTGCATAAGAAATTATTAAAAAATAAAAAATGTAAAACATATTATTATCATTAAAGATTTAATAAACTATAATAGAATTTTATTTACTATAACATCTCTTATTTTTTCATTTTTGGTTCAACTATATTTAGTAAATCTTTTTATACCTTATACATTGAACAACTGTATTTTTAAATGTGTTTTTGGCTAGATGTCAGTTGAACAATAAAATATCTTTATTTACTAAGAATTAATCATAATTTATTATTATATGTATAAATATAAATTTCTTACATTAAATTTTTCCTAATTAAATGTTGTGTTAAGATATGATTGTTGAACATTAAGTTTTAATTCATTTAACTAAACTAATATTTACTGATCGAAAAAATTAAGCACATACTTGCACGAGTACTATATTTATGAATTCCTCTACTCACAGAAATTCTATTATAGTTCAAAATCCTTTAACTTTTATTCTGATATAATGTGAATCATTTTTCTAAAATGTATTGTTATCAACATTATTAAAATTCATAGGTAAACAAACGTATCGATGTGTGTCTATCTTCTCATGAACCGCACGGCGCCGAAACTCGCCAAAGATACCAAAAGATTGTTAATAATCCGAGGAAGCCGTTTTGACTATGTATTATTCGATATTGCAATTAGTTGAAAAGATATTAATTAAAAACCTTAAAAACATTTAACTCAATATTCATCTGCATTGTTATAACAACGTTATTGTTATAAAAATGGCGTAAGTTGGCGTCGGAAATTGATTTCCAACCAAACTCTGGCTAAACGGGGTCTTCATTGTTACAACAATGCAGACGAATGGTGTTTTTTATCGTTTTTAATAAATATATTTTCAAATAATTGTAATTTAAGGTATTAAATGGTCAAAATGGATTCCTCGGATCATTTCCCTTCTTTTGGTATCTTCGGCGCGTTTTTACGAAATTTGTACTGTTTTTCTTATTATTCATTACAAAATTAATTATTTAATAATAAATGCATTAATTGTCTTTTTTCTTGTGAATAAAACTGGATTTGCTTTGTAAATTATTGATCGAAAATGGAAATTTGAAGAAAAAAAGATCTTATCTTGGGGGAAAAAAGAGTTTGATACTTGAAAAAGCCCGTGCACAACGCCGTGCTGAATAAAGGGAAAATAAAAAAAAATGGAAAAAGCAAACTCTGACAAAGAAAAGCCTGTCTGACAAAAAAAAAAGAGGAAGAAATTTCGGAAAAGGGAATTTAAATGACAAAAATATAGAAATCACTCACATCGCGCATGACACATACCTACAACTTCTGACGTCCAGAGAGAAAGGGAAAATTTCCTCGGGGATAAAGTTTTCCCACGAAAAAAGCCCGTGCAACGCCGGGTTAAATGGAGAGTAAACAGAACCGTACGACGGGGTAAAATGGTAGAAGAAACTTCAAAAAACAGAATTTTTTAATGACATTAATACAGAAATCACACAGACACCAAGAAGTGCTGAAACTGAGAGGGAAAAGGAAAATTTTTCCAAGACGAAAAGCAATACACTTGAAACACCCCGTGCAAATCTTTTCAGATATTAAATATAAATTTCATTAGCCAAAAAAAGTAAGATAATATATTTAAATATTACATTATCCTAATATATCCACAAAAAATCACTTTTTATTTGTTTCGTGTAGGCTTCTCGATCTGGTCTATTAATGATGACAATCGAAATTAGCTATATATATATATATATATATATATATATATATATATATATATATATATATATATATATATATATATATATATATATATATATATATATAGCTAATTTATATATATATATGTAAGGATAATTAAATTAGATTAAAAATTAAATCCCCCTATCTAGCACTTGACTCATCTTTCTCCGCTCCCATATTCAAATATCAAACTAATCACCCAATAAACATGTCTAAACATGTCTAATTCCAGATCGTTAGATTTAATAGTCAACATATGTCAGCATTAACTTGCAAGCAACCTCTTCAAAGCAGCGATACTTAACATATGTTTTTCAAGTGTTATCCACTTGAAACCATGGCGTGCTTTTTACTCCCTGCTCTTAGCGTCAGAACAGATGTACAAATGATCGAATAAAGGTCTTCACTTTTCTAACTTTAATCTGATTCTGTCTTAAAAATCATGATAGAATTAAAGCTCCGGCAGGATTTACTTGCTAATATAGTTCGAAATGTTTAACTTAAATCAGTTCTTAAAGTTAAAGAATTTTTTAAAAAAACGAGCGCAAATTATGCCAGCTATCGAAATAAATGCTGCGAATAACGACTACGGGACTCCGTCAAACGAAATTTCTCTCTTTGCTGAGGACGTCAGATTGCCGGAATAAAAAAAGTACGGAAAAAGAAAAGCGCTAATAATCACCGAAAGAACATCGCTCTTAACACAGAGAAGAATGCAGTGTTTACAGCCGAACGATATTCTGTTTTTGCTGAAGAGGCCATCCAGTTTACCGTGAATCGAAGAAACATTCTAATGGAGAGAAAAAGAAAAAAAAGGGGGGAAAGCGTGAATCCCCTAAACTCCATGATGAAAGATGTCAATCCCTTCCGCCAGAATAGATAAAAAATATGTTTTTCTCCGAATGGTATTGTGATTTAGTTCTAGTGATACAATGATGGAAGGACCAACAGTACCAGAAAAAAAATCTTTTTCGCCGGAAAGTCTGCACGGTAATATTGTGAATTTGACCACCATATAATAATAGTGAAGTATCAACATTGAAAGAAAAATAAATAAATTAAATTTTACTAGTGAAATAACGTGACAACAGCATCTGGATTAATGTTCACCATGGAGTTCTGCCGTTGCAAAGTGGAGGTCAGTTAAATTGTATATTTCCAATTTTAGTAACATTGAAGAACTGAGTTTTGCTGAACAGAACTTTACGAAAAAGAATAATATATGATATGATATGGTATTTAATTTTTATAATATAGTTGTGTTATAAATGAGATATTTTCTTTATATTTTAATTGAGAATACAAAGTATATAGGTTTAGTCATACAAAATTTTTAGAAATTTTAATATACTTTTCATAATTTTATCTTAAGATGTCGAATGAGTTCAGAGTTATGATAGAAATTGGTGTTTTAAAGTGAAAGATATAAATTAAGTTTTTAGAAAAATGACTAATGAGAGAACTAATATTGGAGAGATATTGATTTTTATAAGAAACAAAAGTAAAGTCAAGTTGTATTCTTTTTTCTTCACTGAATTTTATTGTTTTGTTAATTATTTTATTCAGCAGTAATCTTATTGCATGTCATTAAATTTTTTTTATTTTGAAATTGTGTGTTTTGATATACTGGCCATATATCAGGATTCACTATTTCTAGAAACTTTCCTTATCTAAAATTAAAATTAATTTAATAACTTGAAGCTTATTTTTGGATATTACAGTGGATAAGCGAGGATACAATCATTATAATTTTGTATATGTCTCGAAACATTAAGAGGACAAACTTGTTTTGTTTGATATGTACACCTCTCATTGTTTCTTATCAGCATCCCTGAACATCTGTGAGTTGATGACGCAGATTTCTCAGAGAGATGTGTTCAAAATTAAGTAAGGTGATACAGTTTTATTAGTGAATGTGTGATGCAAGAGAAACTCAAGAATTTTTGTCTATGAAACGAATTTTTAGAAGGTTACGGAAAGATTCAAAATATTGTATGCGATATTCTTAATTTACAGTGAATATTGAGAAAATTTTCATATATACTAAAAGTTATTATTGAAGTGAGTCCACTTTTCCGACTCAAAAATAATAAAAAAGTGCTCTTATATTCTTGTATTCTTTTATTCCTATAATCTTATAATTTTTATGTTTTATAACGCATATGAAATAAAATATTGTTTATTGTGTTGAATAGTGCATATAAGTTGTGTGTTGTACACCGTTTTCATATTAGTAATAATTTCATTTTATTAGTGTCTATATTTTTTTTATCTTTTTAAAAATGTATTTCATATATGCAAAATATGTGTAACAATATAAGGTATTACTACGATGGCGCCAGAGTAGATTTTTATACAAAATTATTATTTTAATATTTGTATGATTTCATGTATTTTTATATTTACTATCTTATTGTTTGATATATTATTTTCCAACATAATTTTTTGAAAATATCTACCAGCTATAATACGAATCTATTATTATGAAGGAATAGGAGGAAACGCGAGCTCTTATTCTAGATGTCAAATAGATTTAAACAAGCTAATCTTCAATTATATGTATGGAAATTCATTTTTATCAATTAATTGTCATTACTGTGTTTGTTGTTATAGTTTCGTTTATTATATTGCATTTTGATTTTAGTATTCCTATTGCTTAAATATTTCTACTGTGTGTAATATGTCTTTCTAAATAACTATGTATTGTTTTGTGTTTGTTGAAAATTGATTAAGTTTGTAAAGAGAGAAAAAACCACGCCATGACTCCCTTTTAAAATTGGGGGCAAATGTAAGGATAATTAAATTAGATTAAAAATTAAATTCCCTATATAGCACTTGACTCATCTTTCTCCGTTCCCATATTCAAGTATCAAACTAATCACCCATTTATTTCTTCCGAACATATGCCCTAGCCAATAAACATGTCTAATTCCAGATCGTTAGATTTAATAGTCAAAATATGTCAGCATTAACTTGCAAGCAACCTCTTCAAAGCAGCGATACTTACCATATGTTTTTCAAGTGTTATCCACTTGAAACCATGGCGTGCTTTTTACTCCCTGCTCTTAGCGTCAGAACAGATGTACAAATGATCGAATAAAGGTCTTCACTTTTCTAACTTTAATCTGATTCTGTCTTAAAAATCATGACATATATATATATATATATATATATATATATATATATATATATATATATATATATATATATATATATATATATATATATATATATATATATATATATATATATATATATATAATAAAACGTTTATTAGTTACAATAATCCAACACGACCAGCATGCTAGCGGTGTAACATGTAAGTGAGTAAGTTAATGCTATTTATAAAAATCGAAAAATTTATTCGTCGAAATCTTAATCTCTTCATTTTACTTCACAAGTGGCGAGGGATATCGTAGCGCCGCCACATTTCACTTTCATTGTGATACCACTTAAAGCTCTATTGCGGATATCGTTCCTGTAAAATATTTTTTACTCAAATATTGACGATAAGCGTACATTGAAGAGAGCGTTAACTATAAGTAAAGTAAAGAAAACCCCATATCCTAAAAATATGCTCCAGAAACAGAAATGTTCATGTTCCCCTGTTTTTATCAGAACTAAATTTCAGAATTTTTAACTGTATCAATATGTATTTGTAATAAGATTTTTTTTTAAATGATACTGAAGTGAATTAAAGTATTTTTTTATAGATTAAGGTAGCATACTAAATTTCTGATAGAACGAATGAATATTTATTATTTATCTCGTTTATTAACAAAACACTTCATAATTTTGAATTATAGTCAAGTGACGAAGAGGATTTCTGAAATGAACCCTACCCTCCTATTTTTTCTCTCATAAGGAGTTCAAAACATGACTCTTTAAGCGTGCATAAAACCCTCAAGCAATGTGGTAGGTCTTAAAAAGTCTCAGGGGTGTTAATTTTGTCTCGAGGGGTGAAAATATAAACAATTTTCAAACAGGTATGATTCTTTTAAATTGAAATTAAATAAGTCGAATCTTTTACACATTGTTTACAAAAGATTATCTACAAAAAAGGACAAAATATTTTAAATATAATCGTAATTTTAAAAATTATAAGCATATGAAAATATGTAATAAATAATAAAACAATTTTTGCGTAGTGCATGCTATTTTCTGAAATAGTAGCCCATCTGATATATAAAACTTTTTAGAATTATAAAATGTGTCATACTCTTTAAACCCTACATCATTTAAGAATAATATATCTTTTGTAATTCAAAATATTTGAAAAATATTGAAAATTTTTTTTAAAAAAATTTGCGTGTGTATGAAAATGTAATTTTTTATTTTTTAAAAAAATATAATTTATTATTCTACTAATATAAAATTACTACAGTTTAATAAAGATACATTTAACTTTATAAATCAACTTATAGCTAGTAATTAAAGTTATTATTTTAGAAAATAGCATGCGCAACGTAAAATTTAATTAATATTTCTTACAGAAAAGTTCCTTATTTTCATATGCTTATAATTTTTAAAATTATGATTATATTTTAAGCATTTTATTCTTTTCTGAAGCCCCATTCCTTTGTAACTAATGTGCAAAAGATTCGAATTATTTAATTTTAATTTTGAAGAGTTATATATATTTGAATATTGTTTATATTTTTAACCCTATTGAGACAGTTAACACCCCTGAGACAAGTGGGGTATGATCATGGATCATGAGTTCACAATCATGATGATTCCACTGCAGCGACCACTCTAAAACTCCGAAAGACATACAGGGTCAGGTGCGGGAACTTCCTGTTCTGTACATGTTGCAACGATGTTCATAGGAAAGGGAAGGAGAGGAGAGGTATTCAATGGAAGGGGTGGAGTAGGATATTTGTGTTCCCGCCAGTCTCACTCAAATATGTTGCAGTCGAGGCAGCAGCGTGATTTTGCCATGGAGGCGTATTTCTCTAACGGTCGGTGGAGATTGCAGTGCAACGTGCCTTTTGTCGTCAGTTGGATATTCCTTCACGAGGTCATGTTCCTGATCGGAAATGTGTTGTATGGTATCCGACTACGTTCGGAACCGTGATTTTAAAAAAGCGCATAAATGAATAACTTTCACGATATTTAGTGTCACTTAGATTATAATACATGTATAGAATTGTTTTAAGGACATTATGACAAAAAAAATTATTTAAATACAATATTTCGGCTAAAAATTAACTTAGAATAATCTTTGTCCAAAACGTTCTCCTTTTATAAAAAATGCTTCTATAATAATAATAATTCGCTTATATAAAGAAAAGAGTTCTCCAGAAAGTCTGAACTAGGAATTTTGAAAAATTCGCATTATTTTTAGAGTTATAACCAATTGAAATAATTATCGGCGTTTTTTTCTTAAAAATTCTCCCCTGTGTTGTAGTAAAATAGACAAATCCATTTCTATGATATATTTCAAAAAATGTAGTTCAGCCTCTGTGCAGAGATCTAAGCTATATACAAGCAAAATATTATTATAATAGAAGCATTTTTCATAAAAGGAGAATATTTTGAAAATGGGTCATTCTATGTTCATTTTTTGTCAAAACATTGATTGCACTTAAATAATTTTTTATTGTAATAATATTCTTAAAACCATTTTATATATGTTTTCTTATCTACGTGACACTAAATATCATAAATATTATCCATTTGTACGTTTTTGCAAAATCACGATTTCGAACGTAGTCGGATACCTTAATTTGGATGGATGCCTTTCGAGCAATGGGGAATTTCTCCAAAGAAAGGAAAGAAACTCCGAAGACCGTTAGAACACCTGAAAATGCGAAACAAATTTGTCTGACAATTCAGACCGGTATGTGACAATGCTCCAACAATTCTTCTTACCCGCTCTCCAAGAAAGGGAAGCAAAGCGTGTGGTTACAATAAGATGGGGTCACATCCCACAACACCAGGGTTTCTATGGGTGTTTTAAGACTATCCTTTCCCGAAAGATTGTTCTCCCTGCGTGCGGACGTATATATATAAACTGGCCTACTCTCTCACCTATTTATTCCTTCCTAATTACTTCCTGTGACAGTCCGGGTTTACAAAGATCGCTCTAAAAACCCTGGAAGACCTACAGAATAACATCCAAGCCGAAACTGAAAATATCCCGATTGATATGCTTGAAAAGGGACTCTTAAGTTTTTGAAATAGTCTACCCCAATATATTAAAAATAGAGGGTAACATTTAAAAAACATTGTGTTTAAAACTATAAATTCCAAGTTCCAATGGTGTGTGGTAGGTAGAAAATAACAATAAAGTCGAATGAAACATGTAGAGTGTTTTATTGCGTTTTCAAAACACATGAAGTTCCCACAATCCTTTCCTATATATTCAAATTATTTAGAATATTTACACCACTTAAATTATTTACCATCTCGCAATCCTGCGTTTGCGTGTGTAGTTTAGGATATTAAAAACAACAGACATTTTTATAACATTATATATTACAACAAGACATTATATATGACATTGTCACTTTTATGTCAGTTATATCAATTTAGGATTAATAAAATATTATAAACCGAGGGAGCAATTTATTTCAATCACTACTTTAAGATCTCTTGACAACTAAACAAACACTAATCTGAGTTTGATCTGACAGAAGAGAGCATCCGTCTTAACTCTCTCTCTCCAAGGTTGACTATAATCAAATCTAAACTTCTTCTCTTCTACACCAAGGTTTCTGAAAGGCCTTAATCTCACTTTAATAATAGCGTAATGACTAACTCTAACACATACAATGCTAGAGTTTAAATAGCACTCACACACAAATTAGCATAAAATCAAGTTCACTCTACGGAAGGCGGCTTTAAACTCAAACAACAGTTAAAGAAGTATTTCCTCAAGAATATTAATGAAAGTACACGGGGCAGAACCACTCACAACCACAGCTCACAAGTAATATAACTTTTGATTTTTGAGGAATCACATTAAAATACAGCATTTATCTATTAGTTTCATTCCAGTTCCTACCAAAAACCGAATTTCAACTCAAAAATTAGACCATCTTGAAAAAAGAAATGAAATGTGTAATAAAACAAAAGAAACATAACTGGTTAAAGGATAAAGAACAAAAATAGTCGTGGATTTCGGTCATTTATTGGAAGAGATTGGCTAGTAAATCTAATTAAGGTGTCTGTTAAAGAGTGCTGTTTGCTTTGACTCCTTGAGAAATCGGTAGGCGAGTGTTTGCGGATCCCGGACCTATCAGCTAACTTAATAAGAAGAAAGAGAACTAGATGACCTGAGGGCAGTTTCACTTTCCATGACGGTGGTCATCGTATGGGTAGGGATATAATAAGAAACTGAAAAGGCGTAGACACATTCAGACAAGCTTTAGACTGTTTGTACTCTGGGATACTGCGTGATTCTGCTCTCTGCATCTGAGTAAGTGAGATCGTAATGACGATGCAAATGTATTTTAATTTATAATTCAAAACATTTTTGTCATTTTACAGCTTTACCTTTTATTTTTCTTAAAAAATAAGTTACTCGCTTTTAATAGTTTTTATATGTGTAATCTCTTGTGTGTCTTCAATGTAATGAAGATGGTTTTAATGTATACAATTTGTCTGATTTTATAAAACGAACTACTTTATTTTCAAACAAATACATTGACGGTAGAAAATTTTAATGAAAATATTTTTACGCAAACATATAAAATCTTTCAATTATTGTATATACATATATAAATATATAATATGTATATACAATAATTGAATATATAAAAATATAAATATATATATATATATATATATATATATTGTGTGTGTGCGTGTGCGTGTATGTGCGTGCGTGTATGTGCGTGTGTGTATGTGCATGTTTGTGTATGTGCATGTTTGTGTATGTGCGTGGGTGTATGTGGGTGTATGTGTGTGTATGTGCGTGTGTGTATGTGCATGTGTGTGTGCGTGTGTGTGCGTGTGTCTGTGTCTGTGCGTGTGTGTGCGTGTGCGTGTGTGTGCGTGTGTGTGTGTGCCACTTCATTTCGTTTCATTTTCAAGAAAGTCAGGTAAGACAGAAGAGATTTAAAAAGAAATTGCACAATGGAATATAAATTTAGGTATGTATGCAGGTTTTAAAAGTGCTCCAAAAAGTTATGAATTATCCGATAACAAATTTTTAAAATACTTCGAGCAACTGTTCACTACACACTGAATTATACAGCGGGGTACTTCTTCAAAATGAATATCAAACGTTTTCATAACTATCCCCTGAAACCACAAGAAAAATATCGTTAGCCGTTTGCGTTTATTATAGTTCTGTGGAAGAACGACTCACATATTTTTGTCTTCTATTCAGATGTCTTAGAAAATGATTTTGGGAAAAGCACGCAGAGTTAACCACAAAAAAAATTCATACCCTGGAATGTACCATATTGCTCATTATTACAGAAAATAGATATTTTATTTTATTTTTCTGTTTTTTTTATTAGTTTCATGTGGCATATATATATATATATAAATCTTTAATTTTTTATGAAAGTTTTAATATTTGGGAGATATTGTAAAATAGAAAAAAAATATTGCGGTTTATAAGTATTCCTTATTTAACCTTTTTTATTATTATTCATTTTACTTTATTTACTTATTTATTTTTTGTAATATTAACATTTCACAAATACTTCCTTCTTTTGATAAAGACTCAATTTCTCTTATACTTCGGCTTTAAACCTATTTTGAATTTTCTCTGCACTCATTAGAGCCCGACTATTTTCAGAATTTTTTATTTACTTGTTCAACTAAATGTTAGGAGAGACGGATGTCAGCTCAAGTGTCGTTCTCGTCGGTTGGTCATGGTTAAAAATTACGAGGTCTGTCGCAAAAACCCCCGTGTAGCTTTAAAGGACAATTTTAATATGATTCTCACTCACTGAACTAAATGTCTTATTTTTGATTTCATTACGAAGAGTAGTTTCACCTGCTTTTCTTTGAATAGTATTTTCTGTATCACACATAGATTAAATATACTTGTAGAGAGAGTGTAAAAGAATATATTTTAAAAAATACAGTCGAATCTCCATGTGACGAACCTCTTTCTTGCGAACTTTTTCCTGGAACCTTGAACATTTCACGATTTTCTTCGTAAAATAACCTCTCTATAGCGAAATCCTTTTTCTATATAACGAACTTTTCCTTTTGTGATTCAATTTTTGTTCTCCTTTTTTTAAAGTATTTCTGAAAAAATTTCAAGTTATTTTCTGTTTTAACACATTTTATGGAGATCATAATCTTAAACTGGTTTTATTAGATCCTAACTCAACGAGAGCAATAGAGTTCTGGACATTTCATCCAAGAAGTGCAACCTTTAACCCACATTGCCCAGTTCACTAGAAACATCTTCGATATCCTCTTTCACCCTCAGTGGAGTTGTTCCATGTCCCCGTTTTCTAATTATAAAATAATGAATGTTTAGTATTACTTGTATGCTTTAAATTACAAAATGTGCTTAAAATTCATGAATTTTAGTATAAAAAATTTTTTTTTAATATTGAAAATACAGTGAATTCTTCGACATTCTTTTCTCTTGTTTTCCTTTCAGTTTTTATTTTATTTCTTTTGATGGAACAATATATAAAATAAACATATATTAATTTTAAAAAAAGGTGTGAATAATCACTTTTTTGAATATATAGTGCTTATGAATTTAAAATTTGTTTTATGTGGTTTATAAAATGTATTAAAAGATGAACCTCTACATAACGAATTTTCTGTATAACGAACTTTTTCCGAGATTTAGCGACTTCTTTATATAGAGGTCCGACTGTAATATTCTTTTTTAAATGTACATAGTAAGAACGATCTTGAACTTTTCTTAGAACTGATTTGAAATATAATTTATTTCGGATTAAACGAAAACATTCCGTTTCTTACCTTTTTGTTTTCTTTCGTCAAAATTAAATCATTACTGAAATCAAAATCGTAATGAAATAATGAATGTGAACATCAATTTAAAAGAGATAATGTAATAAATATGTTAATATATTGAGAAAAATAAACATTTCTTACAGTAAAAATACAGTGATTTTTTTATAACGAATAACTTATAAATATTTTAAATACGTAATTGATTAATTCCGGAAGAAAAGAAAAAGAACGAATTATTTAGTTTATCGGTAAAAAATATTCATTTGTTTCTTTACAAAAGCGAAAAAAGCAAAATAAAGGTTTTCAAGTAACAAAAAATACTTTAATTAAATGAGTAATACATGTATACTTTAAATGTGTGTTTAAAAAATAATACATTTACACTCGCTCTTCAGCAGTTTTTTAGACAGGAAACAAATTTTTCTGGAATAAAACTGGTTCTTTTTTTCTATCCAGAAAACTCTTCAGAGAAATATTTAAAAATAATATGAGTCATTCGAATATCTTCAATCCGCTTTCTTAAGTAATCGCATTTTGTTAGTTATTCATGAAATCAAGAAAAAATGCTTTAAAACCGAAATTAAATCACAGATTGCATACACTTCACTGTGTAATTGGTTTACTGACTTTTTCTAGAAAATCATTACAACAAAAACGATAAACTGGAAATGGAGAAAAGAAAGAACAAAAATATTACTGGAAATGGTTCCAAAAAATCGATACTATTTTTTCTTGATGCTTTTGGTAAGAAAAATAAAGTAATGCATTATGGGATATGAAATTTAGGTTATCAGTGTTTCTGGTTATTAAAAGTGTAAACTCAAACTCGTAACAGATCTGTATATTCTCAACGAAAGCTGAAATGACATCATAATTGAAAGAAATGCAACAAGTTTTTCTTAATAGATTTCAACAGCAGAAAATATTGTACCATTAAAAACTTATAATTGAGTTTTAGTAGCAATATTTATGTCAGCATTTATTGTAAAAGAATTATTTTATTGAACATGAAAAAAACATTCTTTAAAAAAAGGGGTTTTTTTAAATAAAAAATTTTTTCAGCTTTTTAAGTTGTACCTTGTTTACAGAATAGAAATCTAGTTTGTTTTCTTGATTTAATATCAGTATTATGTGTACCTGGTAGAAGAAATGGTTTCGTCACTTGATATTTAACGGAACTAGGAAAATTTTAATTCTTTGTAACTAAGAACACTGATTAGAAATTATTTTACAAAACAAAAAAAAATTCCATTATTTAAATAGAAAATAATATCTCAATTTTGAAGATCAATAAAATGAAACAATAGTTATAAAATCCTTTTAATAAAAAAACTGTTTGGTTAATAGGGATTTTTTTATCCAATGACAAATATTTTTTTTAACTAAAATTATCCAGAAACTGAAAATAGAAAAACAGTTTCACGTAAGTTGCTAAAATTATTTCTGTTAAAGCACTATGTGAATAATTTTTCCTCTTACATCTAAATTTGATTTTCCTTTAAATATAATGAGATGAAACTAAAACGGTTTCAGTTTGTACATACTTATTTCTTTTTTATTATTGACGAAAATTTCTATATTAAATTAAACTGTTTTTTTTTATATCTTTTATAACCGAAAAAAGTTTTGTAGCAAACATATATAACTCAAATTCGTAGAAATAGTTTTATTTTGAGAATTAAATTCCATTCACATATTTACAAAAATTGCACTAAATACCTCTCACGTATAAACATATATTTAATGGTTTCTTGACAAAATTATTTAAATGAATTTCTGATAGAACACGTTCTTTAAAATGTTAATACCCTATTCCGCCACAACGTATACACGCATAATTGAAATCTTTTGATATAATGGAATTTTGAAGGGATAGAATTCAGTAATTGTATTTCTTTTTTAGATATAATTAATTAGATTTTGATTCTTTCTCTTCCACATCATTTTAAAAATATTTTACGGTAGTTTTATGAGAATTTATATGAAATCATTTGCACAAGGGAGTTGTCATGTGGGTCCATAGTCCCTTTAAAAGTTTATGGAATTATTTGAGAAAAATTGATTCAAATGCATTTTGTACTGTCAATCTACTAAATATTATTATAAATATCCGCAATGTTTTAAAGAGTGAAAAGTAAGTTTTTGAATGACAAACAACTTACTTAGTTAAATTACAAATATGACTGTGGCGATTAATTATTTAATTCTTTTTTAGTTCCTACTGTTAGTTCAAACTCTCTCCCTACATATACATATATATATATATATATATCTTGTTCAAATTTTCAGTCACTAATAAAATACTTTCTATTAATCCATTCAAGTTAAAATAGATTTTTTTAAACTTGTGTGGATGACACTTGATGTTAATGTAGTTATTCAAATATTAATTCAGTAATTAAATTTTATTTTTTTATTTTAAATTTATTCTGCATTATTTCTATCGAAGTTACAACTGGTTGCAACAGATGGCGGCAGTACGTTTTTCTAACGAAGTAGGAATTGAATGTAAAAAAAAATTTATTTCTTGTTTTTTTTTGTATTTCTTTTGTACCTATAAAAAGGTCAATCCTAACAAGTTCTTTTTATTTTTTATTTTTGAGATCTTGTTTTAAAGATTTTTATTCTTTTGAACATATAGCATATATGATTTCCAAGCTCACGCTGTACATCTATGATTAAAAACATACCATGTGACTGTCTTTACGTTTACAAATAGAGGAATCATAAAGAAATAAAGATTTTGTTGGTTCGTGCAATAAAGATTACGAACTATGTTCCAAAATTCACAGCATAAATGAAAATCTTATAGAACAGCATACTAGCATACTATTAGAATAATGTTTTATACGAAAATGACCTTTCTGCGACATTAATTACTGATTCATTAGCTATTTTAAATAATGATACGCTTAGATTGTGATGTTTACATTAAATAGAAAGAATAATGAACAGAGTTTCTGTGACTAAATAATAGCTGAACTTTAAATCAGAATAGTTGTAACTCTTACACAAAGCCCAGAAATATACACACAGTATTCACAATTAAATTATCCCTTTCAGAAATATGTCTTTTCTCTGCATTTCATTGCATCCTTTGCCTCACTAATGGGGAAAGATGGTATCATATACATTTGGTTACTAAGTGGATTAAGTATTAAAGACTATTATTACATGAAAGTCAGTGATATATCTTGTTTAATGTATGCCTTAAGCATTTAAATACATGAAAGAATACTTTTCCGTTAATAAAGAGCATATATAATTTTACAAAGACGGGTATACAAAAATTATAAATACCTATATAAAATTATAAATACAAAAATTAAAAAACTCCCATTTAAAATTGTTCTACAAAACAGTTTTATTCAATTTCTAGTTCGTTTTAACTTCATTTTAAAATTTCTTTTTTTAATGAAACCAACAGAAAATCCTCGCGTATCCACAAAGTATCACACGGGGCTCACAGAAGTAAGTATTAATCAAACATAACAAAGAAAAGAGAGAAAAAAAATGAGGTTATGAAGGATTACAAATATTTACAATAAATTCACAGAATTCTTTAATAGCACTTCTGGTTGAAAAAAGTTGGTGAAAATTCGATGGCCAATTTATATTAAGTCCCTTGAAAGCCAGTATTATGATCTTTCACCCTCTGACATACTTGGAAATAGCACATGTTCTATATTTTCCTCGCTTCCAATATAATCCCATTTCCCCATTCCCCTATCCCTCTCCTTCCTCCCCCTTAAGACCCAACCCGCACGATCATGCGGGTTAAATATTCTTTTACGTGTTTGCTTCTAGAATAGTCGTATGTAAGGAAATCGCAAATCTAACGGTTGAGCCAGTTTGCAGAAGGTATAAAGTGTTACATTTTATCAACAGACAATGGTTGTGGTCCTCGTTTTAATTTCAGCTGGCAAATCTAGCTTTGTTTTCAAATACAACGAAAACACGTCTTCTTTATCTATCGTAGAAAGGTAATTATCAATATATTTCTAATTGTTTGGATACAAATTTTTGTATTAATATTTAAATAATTGTAAAATAGAAAAAATATTAACTATACTCTATTAATGTGGCTTGTAGGACTCGGGATTTCATTACCCGCACGATCGTGCGGGTTGGACGTTACTTGAGTCAGTGCAGTTGTAAAGGTAAGTACTTTACCATGCAAATTTTCTTTTCTGTTTTAATAATTTTGACGAAAGTCTATATAAAAATGAAATATATAGTTATATAATTAATACCAAATTTTCTTGGGGTTGCCATGAATGAGACCCTTTTTTTCTTTCTCTCTCTTTCTCTCTCTCTTTTTAGCAATTAATTTTCTTTTTCATACATTTGTTGAGGAGTATAACATTTTTATCCACTCCACAGATATCTACATCCATATCTCTTCACTCCCCCCCCAAAAAAATCTGGGTATTCCGGAGGTAGTTAGTCAGGTGTGGTTTAAATATATACACTGGTGTGCAAAAATTAAGGACGAAGTCGAAAAATTAGCATATCAGCTGAACGAAGAGGCAGAGCGGACAGAAAGACCAATCAGGAGATTAAGTAAGGTGATGTACGGTAGCACATGCGCAGATATGCAGGTAGACGTAATGGGGGAGTGTCTGAGTAGTATAAAGCATGTTGTCGGTGTAAGATCAGCATTTCTGGCAAAGAGAGTGCACGCCGTATAGCAGTTAAAATCACACCGAGTTGCTGCCTCAGCGAGAAATGGCGAATAATCAATCTGTTAGACGACATCTGGATGCTTTTACCCGAGGTCGAAGCATTGGGAAGTTGGAGGAAGGCCGCAGTGTGAGAAGTGGGGCTGCAGAGTTCGGAATTGCTCACAGCATCGTTTCACGACTTTGGAGACAATTTCAAACTACAGGAACAGCTATCCGGGGGTTCAGTAGTGGTCGTCCATGAGGAACCGCTACCGCAGATGACCGGTACATTGTGTTACAGGCCAGAAGAAACAGGCGGCAGACAGCGGGAGAAATCGCTAGACACACGACACAGGCGACTGGACGACCGATATCGCGTTTTACCGTGGCCAGAAGACTGCACGGTGGTGGTCTGTTTGCACGACGCCCTGTACGGTGTGTACCTTTAACGCCTGCCCATCGGAGAAGGCGTTCTCTGTGGTGCCGGGAACACCGGAATTGGAGAAACAATGAATGGGGACGAGTACTCTTTAGAGATGAGAGCAGATTCAGTTTGAGTAGCGATTCTCATCGCATACTCATCTGGAGAGAGCGGGGAAGCCGCAATCATCCCTCGGACATCATTGAAAGGGACAGGTATGGAGGTCGCGGTATTCTCGTTTGGGGAGGCATCATGCTTGGTAGTCGTACAGACCTTCACATCTTCGACGCAGGTTCAGTCAACGGGAGCCGTTATTGTAACGAGATTCTTCTTCCATATGTGCGTCTTTTTAGAAGCGCTATGGGTCTGCAGTTCCTTTTCATGGACGACAATGCACCATGTCATCGCACTGTAGCTGCCGAACAGCTCTTAGAGTGTGAGGATATTGAACGTATGGATTGGCCGGCACGATCTCCGGATCTCAATCCCATCGAGCATGTTTTTGATTTTCTAGGCAGACGCTTGGCAGCTCGTATCTTACCACCAGTAACGATTTGGGAGCTTCGATTGGCGCTGCAAGATGAATGGGCAGCAATGCCTCAACAACTCATTGACACCCTCATTCTCAGCATGGGCAGACGCTGTGAAACCTGCCTAGCAGTCAGGGGAGATCATATCCCCTACTAAAGACCGGATGTTTCTTGCTAGACACCCATCACTGGGATGTTTCGGCCTTCTGTCGCATTGCGCTCCATGCTACTTTTTCAATCAAGCTTCTTTTTATCCCTCTGATTTCTCTTTTAGTAAATGTTGCTTACATTACACATGTCCTTACGTATTGGGGATCTTACGGTATTAAATGTGTTGATTTGGAAAGCTTTTGTACAAAGTTATATTGAAAAAACCGTCTCGTCCTTAATTTTTGCACACCAGTGTATATATTTTTAAATATTAAAATTTTCTGATACATTTTACTATTTTTCATGGAATACTGTGTTAAGTTTTAACCAAAAACTTTTTCGGATGTTTGAAAGGAGAAGAATTCTCACAGAAGAAATTTTTCAATTGATGAATAAATCAGATTGGATAGATCCAAAAGTAGTGATCTCTCGGATGATGGCAATACTTTGAAGATAACATATGAATTGCGTATATTGGAAAGATAATCAAGTTTAGATGAGAATGATGAAGAAAAACATGGAAATATTTGAAATAGAAAGATAATTTTGGATCCTTCTTTATAATCAAGTTTCTTGAAAACATCCACTTCATTCATTTAGCTGTTGCAAATTATTGGTTTCTGTGCAAATAAGATGCAATATCAAATAAAATTCCTTTAAAAATCAAAATGAATCGCTTAAAATTTAAGTTAGAGGTAGTGGAAGCGTTATCAGCCTCTTCACATACTAACAAAAGTACTTTAACTGATAATGAAGATAACAGTGTTGTAATTCCACTTGCAAAAAGATCAAAGTTATAATCCATCTGCTATACATGTCATGGCTTTTATCCTAGCCGTTCCAGAATAAAAGGCATGATATGTGTAGCCATTTTCGATGATTTGCTGACATTTCAAGCATTCGCACGTTCAGATTTAAAAACTACGAAAGCAGTTCGAAAAAAAGTTGTGAAAAATGCAATGGTTATTTATACTTGTCAGAAACAAAATAAAAGATTTTTACAGTAAATAAATAATTAATCAATAAATAATCAATAATCAATAAATAATAACTTCAAGCTTTAAGCAAATACGAAAATACCACAGCCACTCTTTCAGATTACCACTAAAAGTTGACAATTCTTTATTTAAAAATAACTTTTATCCAAAGTTTTTATCGATTTCAATAAACAAACATTAAGACTTTTTAAATTTTGAAGATTAATATTATACAATTTTATCAACTCTCTTCGGAACAGAATCCTTTTTCCCGATGACTAAATGAAAATTCCTCCTATCACACATAGCAGTGTTCACCAAAATTTTTATCGCGTTTGTTAATTTTACCGTGGCCCGCTGAGGGCAAGGACGTTGATTGTTTATATTTTAGACTGCTTTGATTTAATAATTTTAATTGAATTGTATTTAATCGTGACTTCAGAATAAAATATAGCTACACAAAAAATGAATATAAAGGAATTTAACAAGGAGTATAAAGTTATTTAACAAGGAAAATAAAGTGATTTTCATAAAAAGTAGCCCAGTCCCAAGAAAAATATACCACAGTAAATAAAAGGGAAATAATTTAATGTTTCTTGTGTGGACCGGTAGTATTTGATCCACGGACCGGTACCGGTCCATCGACCGGAGGTTGGAGATCACTGATATATAGGGTAAGTTTCGTTAAAGAGCTAAGAGTAAATTTTAAACATTTTTCTTTAGATAATTCTTCCTGAGAAATGTCATAAATTTCCTCCATTATAATTATCTGCTTCTTGGTGACTTGTTTGCTCATGAAAACAGCTTTCAAGGAAATCGTAAACAAAAACAAAATGAAAAATTATTAATGATAGTGGAATATCAAAAGTTAAAAGCGAGTTATTCTAAAACTGAATGCTTCTCTTTTGTTTCACTAAAGAATAAAGTACAACTTATTATGCTACTTGTTTATTTTAAATATATTCTTTTTTACAAAAGAAATCCACGGACAATATATTGGTGACACCGACAAAATATGGACAATTTAAATTTAGTGAATGAACTCATCTGAGAATACTAAAATTGTTTCCGAAGCTTTGTCAAACAATTTTAGGTACTTGTTCTGCAGGAATTCATCATAACGGTGTTTCTAATATATTGTTCAAAAATTCATTTCGTGACATAGCACATAAAATATACAAATACGTTGCGATTCATTCTTTACTGAAACAAAAGCGCTTTACTCTAAAGTGGAGCAACTCTCTGTCATGGCGGCATAGTAGAATTTATGCAAACAACTTCGAATGTTAGTGCGTTTTCATTCATGTATTAACAAATATTTTACCTCTTTGTACAAATGAACTCATTTCGCAAGGAGTTGCGTAAACAAAATATTCGATTCATAATATCTTATATATCTCAATATTTAATACTGAATGACTAAAAATCTCAAAATTCTTATGCCAAACTTGTGCGAGTTTGTCATATTGCATAGCATTTTCTTTCAAAACTTCCCATTTTTGTCCGGTTACTATTTATAATGAAATACACGATATAAAAATTTAATAAGAAGATTTAATGGGAGTTGTAATGAGTACTATTCGGGATATTCTTCTATTCTTTAACTGTAGTTTTTACTTAAAAACCGTTTTCTGTCGAGATGACTATTTTATGCAAACGTAACTACTATTTAAACCTTAACGTTGGATATGTGAGGTTGATGATCAATCATTGAGATCGTTAAATGTGAAATTTAAAAATATGAGAAGGTGTACTGCGACTGAAAGGTCACTCGTCCTGAAATCAATATTCGTTGCAGAATAAACCAGGAGTTGTGGAAGTAAATAACATTGGATTCCAGACTGCTTACAGAGTTAAGCTATAAAGTTGCATATAATTCATGAAATGTTAAAGAGGTTGAACAAAAGTAGCTATTTTTAAAATCATGTCTGCTTCTTCCGCGAAACCTCTTCAAACCTTCGAGCTGTGACTGATTTCCCTGTCTATTTTAAAATACACCATACGAATTTATTATATCTGCCAAATCTTTTCAATTACACTTAGCTAGAAATTTATGTTTTATTCCTTTTATTTCGAAGTACTAAATTTTGTGTTTAAATTAATTTATTTATTTATTTTACAAATGCCAGGCCATTGACCATCAGGTCATTAGGCAGCGGGCTCTCCAATACCTTTTTACAATGCAGTTAAGATCATTCAGTGCAGAGCACTCGTCCAAATGAGCGGCAGTCATGTCTTATCCAGTGTCACACAAAACGCAGATAGGTAAAGTCACTAAGTTAAAACGAAACAGATTAGCACAAAGGCAGTCATGTCCGGTTAAAAGTCTAAATTTAGCCACAGCAGCAGCACGAGGAGAACTTGGAATACCGTGGGATTTCTTACATAGTGTACTCCAAGGCTTATCACGAGCAACACGAGAAGCTGTAAGGCGTTTAATGTTTTAGGCGTTTTAATGTTAAGGCGTGTTTAAATTAATAGTTTGATTAAAACTATTTATCTTAACAACATTCAGACAATTTTACAATTTATCTTTTAAATATAGTGTCCTGCTGTAGCTTTAAAAAATACAAAGTTAATAAATATAATATATATTTCTAAGCACCAAATTATATATAAAGTTTGTCAATGATTCTATCCGATTAAATTGTTTTATTTTTATGAAAAAAAATTTATTCGAATGAGTCGTTTCGTCATCTTTCAGAAAACCTATTGGGAGTATTTTAATACAATTTTCGAAAATTGAGGTATTTCTATGTACTGACCTAATAATTAAAATTATTGGTTTGATGCATTGGAAATATTTGCTTTTAGAACCAAATCATGACAGAATAAAGTAAAAAAATTAAGAAGTGGTTCAATCGGTTATAAAATGGCTGCACATCAGTGCAGAGAGATCAACGTTCCGAGGTTTACCAAAAACACGGACTACAGTTGACATTGAATCATTGAAAAATGTCATGAGGGGGGAGATAATCGTTTGAAATGAGTGAAAAATTGCCGGAGAGGTTAGGAACTGTAAAGAAAGGAGTCATGCAAATTTGTGTGAATGATTTGAAGATGTACGATGGTCCAATTTCCACCCAAGCTGCTGTGGGTAGAAGAAAAAGAACTCCATCTTTTTTTTAATGAAACATTGAATCCTATTCGATTCACAAACTCCCTACTCTCAAGACGCAGATCCTTGTGATTCATGCTTCCGAAATGTCATTGAAAAGATTCCGTTTTGATAGTATATGACGAAATACCCAGAATCTGCGTAACTAACTCGGAAGCTTTGACTCGTATCCGACATAGGGGAGTTGTATAAGCCATCAAAAATTACAAACACAAATATATTCATATCATACTTTTCTGATCAACTTGTCTCAATAAGCTGATGGGAAAATCAACTGTCAAGATTATAAAGGATTAAATGTTCCTTATATGATATCACTCGAAGGGTGGAGGCCACTATTACAATCCTCATAAATATCTGTTGGTTGTAAATGCAAAATTGACTAACTAGAAGTAACGCAGCTCGAAGGAGAGAAGTCTTAAGACTCTTTTAGACCCTGGTGCTAGAAAAGTCTAAATATCTTTTGAAGCTCTGAGTCCTTATGCAAAATTATGCCCTACTTAAATCTTTAAAAGTACACAGTAGCAAGCATTGTCGAATTCTCGTTCAAACGGTAATTTGAAACAATTAAATGTGCACGATTCACAATCTCAAATATCGAGGCACAAACCGGCTTGACCAATGGCCACATTTCAATAAAATAAGTAGAACGATTGTTTATGGTATTTGACCTAGGCCTAGACATGGACAACGGTCATCTCATAATAATCCTGTCTTACCACTTTTTCCAGTTAACATGCAGTTTGAAATTACCTGTTTTTCGGAGAATATGTACGGGAATAACATTTGACTATTAAAATTTTCTAGATCATGATCTTATGAAGACAGAATTGTGAACAAATCAAGGCAGGGAGCCGGAGTCCAGTAGGCCCATGTTTAAAGACGCCGCTGGCTACTAGAATGATTTGACAGAAGATTTATTTTATTATTATTATCTAGAAGATCTATTATTATTATTATTATTATTATCTAGAAGATCTATTATTATTATTATTATTATTATCTAGAAGATCTATTATTATTATTATCTAGAAGATCTATTATTATTATTATTATCTAGAAGATCTATTATTATTATTATCTAGAAGATCTATTATTATTATTATCTAGAAGATCTATTATTATTATTATTATCTAGAAGATCTATTATTATTATTATCTAGAAGATCTATTATTATTATTATTATCTAGAAGATCTATTATTATTATTATTATCTAGAAGATCTATTATTATTATTATTATCTAGAAGATCTATTATTATTATTATTATCTAGAAGATCTATTATTATTATTATTATCTAGAAGATCTATTATTATTATTAATATTATCTAGAAGATCTATTATTATTATTATTATCTAGAAGATCTATTATATTATCATTATTATTATCTAGATCTATTATATTATTATTATTATCTAGCTTATCTCACAAATCACTTTATGCATTACTACGCATCTGTATATTAAGTTTTATATGTAAGAAGTTGACAAATAACACTTTCAATAACTTTAAAGAAATAAAAGGCCCAAGTTTGTTTTAAAAGGGAGACATCGAGATATAGCCAGTTAAAAACAAATTAGAAATAATTTGCAAAATCGATGGCAGAGGTGAATATCATTCTAAAAGAAATACTCCAGAAGTGTTATTAATAACATTAAGGTCGGTATGTTAAGTGTGCCGAAGCACAAGAAGTCTATTTTTAAGGACGTAAGAATATTAATTCCGTCAAGTAAGTATTGTATTTTTTCATCCAAAGGTCGAATACTTTTGAGAAAGCCCTCGCATTAAACTTCAAATATTACAAAAAGAATATATATTACAGGGAAAAAAGAAGGCTACTGTATCAGTAATGAAATACAACGTAATAAAAAAAGATGTTCTAAGAGCAATCAAATGAAAACGAAAAAAATTCAAAGGAAGACGACACGGCATCATAATTGCTCTTTTATATTATCATTTTAACTATTTTTATTTCTTAATTACACGCTCATTTCTTCAAAAGATATTATCTTTTTCCTTAACTTTCATTTTAAAGCAATATTACCTTATTGCTTTAAATTTTTCTTTGATCAACTGTTGCATTGCTATATATTAGTAACTGAATTTCATCAAGGATTAATTGTATTGTGAAGGTTTAAGTCCTTATGAGACTTTGCTCTAATTACCATTTATATGAGAAATTTTAAATTTCTCTAATTTATGTAATGAAAAACAGATTAAAAACTGTAATTTAATGAAAATGGCTATGAAATATTATATATATTGCCAGCTTGAAGCAAGTAATTTAAAAATGGAAGTATATTTTGTCTTAAAAACTAAAATTTAGCGAGCCTTAAAAAATTGATAAGTAAGACTTTCAATTAAAAAGATTTCAGAACATTCAAAAACAAAAAATACAATAAAAGTTTCTTCAAACATCTCTAACTAACATTGTCAATAATATTCAGAAAAAGATTCATTAATTGATTAAATTAACCTTAGTAAAAGAAGTATTGTTCACACACAGAAGTTTTGTATTTAAACAAATTCAGGTCCGTATTCGTTCTAATTATTCGATTAGATTTATTAGGCATTTTTAACTTAATAAGATAATAATTACTTACTTTAATGAGACTAAAAAATCTATTGTCCACTTCTTTTGTTTCCAGCAAATATATTCACTGTTTAAGAATCGTTATTAAAAGAAAACACTGTAATGAAAACCAATTAAAAGGGAATTACTAATTACAAGTAGATTCTTATTTTTTTAGCTTGTGTACTTCTAATTAGGATTCGTAATTCCTCTGAAAAGCAACATTTTATCACATCCTTCTATACTCAATAGAACGCATTTAAATGAAAGTATTTTAATTATAATAATTGAAACTTTGAATAAATTGCTTCCTAAAGAAGAAAAGCAGCGTGATGCGTACAGAACAAGACACGGGTATAAAAACAATCTCTTTCGTTATTATTAATCCTGAAACAATGGTGTCAAGTATAAAAGTAAAAAAGGGTATTAAATCACTTAATTTGTTATTAAATGATTTATAAAAAATACTCTCAAGGCTTTACTCTAGCGATAAAAAATATTTGTTTTTTTCTCTTTAGATTTCTATTTTTCACCGAGTTTATCCACTTGCAAACGTAAAAACGAAAAATAGAAATAAATTACACCTTCAGATTTAGATAACTCTAGAATACAGAATTAGGGAAGTGTAAAAAAATGGAAACATTCATTTGAATCTCGCTCATTTAAATTTTATTTAAGTAATTTAATATTTAGAAAAAATTGTGAAAAAAACTGTTGATTTCTTTTATTAAATCAAAGTATTTTTCATTTCAGCTTTATTATTCATTTTAAAATTGTAATCCTCTATTTTAATATCTGAATAATAAAATTAATTACATTAAGTTTGGAATTAAATTTTTAAATTCAAGATATTTTAAGAATATTTTTATTTTTTAAGTGCGAGTGTTTGTTTGTCCTCCATCTATCTAAAAGTGAAGAGGATTTGAAATTTAAGAAAAAAAATAAATGGAGGAAATAGTTCTATTTTCTTTTTTCCCCCACACTGTAAGATTTTAGATGAATTTCAACACTGACTATTAAATGAAAACATTTTATTTTACAAAGATTTTATAAAACATTCAACTCATTAGTCATAAAAAATAAGGTTAAGCTATACTTAAAACATATTTAGTTTCGATACTAAAAAATCCAAGATATTTGTTTTATTTAAACCATTCTTAATCACCAGACTGCTAAATTACTCTTTACAATAAATAATTAACTTACCTAACTTTAGAATTAATTTGGCAATGCTAAATTTTAAAATTTGGAGCTGGTGAAGATATATGAAGCTTTTTTATAGTTGTTAACCCAAAAGTTTTAAATTTAAATTAATATTTTGACGAGGAAATGGTCCATTTTCAATTATGTATTTTATTTTATTAATGGCAAGCAATATAATACACTGGTGTAAGAAATTAAGAAAATTTGCGGACATAATCGATTATCTCTAGAAGTACTGGACCAATTTTAATGAAATTTGATATGTACACACAGTGATATACAATACAAAACAAATGATTATTCAACAATTGCAATACACATGCATGATCGTGCGTAACACTCGTTGGAGTTGGAAGGTATAAAACAAAATATCCTGCGGTTGCAGGATAATCAAAAGAAATGCGTTTATAGGGGGTATGGCACCCTCTTGCAGCTATACAGGCCTCTCAGCGTGATGTCATACTTCAAATAAAGCAGTTTATCAGTTCTTGTGACAATTGCTACCACTCGTTCAGCAACGCTGTTTTCATTTCCTGGACTCGTCCCAGACATGTTTCATAGGGTTGAAGTGTGGAAACCCCTGGCTGACCAATCCATATGGCGAATATCCTCACTTTTTAGAAATTCGTCGATAAGAGTTTTATGTGGTCTCGCGATATCGTCCATTAAAATGAACTCGGGGCCACATGCACCCCTGAAAAGGAAAAAGTGCTCTAAGACCTCGTCCCTATACCTCACATCAGTCACAGAGTTCCTTTCAGATATGAAGAGGTGTACGGCCACCCAACATGATGCCTGCCAAGACCATTAAACCGCCTGCACCATAAATGTCGATTTCGAGGACATTGGACGGTAGGTAGCAGGTCCCTGGTTCTCTCCATATAAACGTATCGCGAAGATCGATGTTTAGGCTGAAACGGGACTAATCGGTGAACAGAATGCGATCACCCATTGATCCATACTCTAATATCTATGCTGTCTACACCATGCTAAACGGACTCTTTTGTTCGTAGACATGAGCAGGACGCAACAAACAGTAGCTCCTCTGGCAAACAACCCTCTCTCCTGAAGTCTTTTTGAAACAATCACCCTTGATACACGGGTTCCTGTGGCTGTATACAAGTAACGAGAGAGCGATCTTCTCTGGCCATCGTGGCTTTCGGTCAATCATGCCCAGGCTTTCTTTCGATGGATCCAGTATCCTGGAACTGTTTCTTTAAGTTACATACGACGCTGGACGTTAAATTGAACTCTCTACAAATCTGGATTTTACATTGGCCTGCTTCAAGCCTTCCCCCAATTCGCCACCACATTCCATTATCTAAACGTTGGTGGTTACTCATTTTTACTGTTACAATTTGAATTGAACCGATTGCTTCAAAATAATACCAAGACATTTGCAGAGGTGTGCTGGCGAATGAAATACATTTTAACTTACATGCGCTTATAAAGCTGGTTTTTATGCTAGCTCCGCCTACACACAGATGTACGCTTACGTATTTGCCGTACAAGATGTGCATTTTTATCTAGAAGCAGTGGTTTTTCATTCAGTTCAGTTCTTTTCGTGCAATTCGGTAAAATATGCAAATTCTCTTAATTTATTTCATCAGTGTAAATTGGTTATTTTAATGAATCCTTCGTATTACTAGTTATTGGTTAAATTTATTCTCAAGTGTGTATTATTCTTTATTAGGAAAAAGCTGTGTGTAGTAGAACTGTTACAATTTATAAAAGAACGGAAATCTCTGACGTAAAATTTGAATTCATAAAAAAAAACGCTTTAGTTTAAGTGCTAAGTTCCTTTCCACCTGTAATTTCTCGATCATGAAAAAAATAGTTTTAGTAATTAGCAAAAATCATGATGATCATACATTATTTATCAAATTCATAATTATAGCCTATATGACAAATTTACATTACTTATCAAGTTCATAATTAAAGACAATTTTTGATATTTACATTAATCCAATTCGCAATTACAGCTTCAATAAAAGCATAAAGGGTAGGGGGCATTTTTTTTCTTCAGTAACATACATTAAAAGCTTAAATAATTTATTTGGATATTAATATCTCCCGAAAAATAACCAGACTCTTAGGTCAAAACTATTTTGAAAGGAGACTCTTTATTTAATATAATCCTCCTCTCATAACAAAAATCTCAGTTTCTTATAAATATTATTTTATGTAACACAACGTTATATATATAAATATGTATATATATATATATATATATATATATATAAACTTGGATTAAAATTTCAGTTTGAAACAAGTTTAGCTTTTTGATGATTTTACTTTTAGAAACTCATAATCATCATCTTTGTAATCTGGAGTAAACGAAGAAACCATTTGTAGAATCGCACACATAACAAAAAAGCAAGCATCACATAAATAAAACACTAACAAACACGGACAATACTAACTGACTGCTCCTCATTATGTCGAGCAGCACCCCAAATGCCACCTTTTAGTTGTGCGAACCCACTTTTTTATTAACACGCACACGTGTGGGGGGATTAAAATCGTTGCGTTACCGAAACATAACCGGACATTGCGTCACAACTGATCATTTTCAGCTCCAGTTAGATGACGAAGCGGACACTTGGACTAGTACATCATAAATCAAATTGCTGTATCAAGCCATGTGAGAATCACGAAAAGCCTACATTTGTTTGATTTTCCACTGCTCCCATTATCTCGAAAAACGATCTTGGTGGGGAATTAGGACTAGGTTTGAAAATCGTCACACATAAGGAACGTAACCAAATATCGATACTTGATATGCTTGATCAGATGATATAAGAAAAATATATTATGGAGTTCTCTCCATTTTCATTTTTTAAACCCAATAATTGTAACTTGAAATAAAGAAAAAAATTAAGATGTTTAGATTATAAAGGCTTGCATAGTGGTAATATCTACTAATGTGATCTTGTTATTGATCAGTTAGCTTATGTATAACTGAAGTGTACTTTTGTTGACATTTAAATAAGTAAAATTTCAAAAATACTAGATATATTTTAAGAGTTTCCTTTTTAAATTAAGTTTGAATATTCATTTTGTATGTCTTTATTCCTTTTTGTGTGTTCATCTTTTAAGTATTGCAACATAAATACCTGAAATATGCAGCATTGAATAAAATAATATGTATTAAAACATTGATCATTATCCTGGACAATGAAAAATCATATAACGATAAAGAATAATTACTAGCTTCTAAGAATAACAGCACATTAAAGGATTTTCAGACCATTTAAATTGTTCAGTTAATGTGTGTGTGACAGTAAAAAGAAAAACATTGTTTAGTTTCATATAGTATTTTTCACTTTCCTTTGGATGTTCAATAATAGATTCTATATTTTAGACGTTCAATTATAAATATTATTGAAGAATAATTTTAAAACTCAATTACTAACCTAGTAATTATTGAACTAATAATAATCTTGATATACAAGAAATTTCTCTTTTCGCAGGAATGGATATTATTATTTAGAGAAAATGCTTTATTTATAAATTATTGTAAAGCATTTGACAATTTTCAATTCTCTCAGAAGTGTTCAAGAAACTACTTTACAAGTACGAGAAAATATGCGAACATATTGCTGTGCAATAACAATTTATGCAGCACTTGATCCATTTTTTTGTGTTTATTTTCCTAAATGTAAATGTGTTTTCAAATATTTCGTGGAATTTGAACATTACCCTATAAAACAGTTTGTAAGAACCAAGCCAAATAATATACTGCCTAAGCATTCAACAATAATTTAATATAAGGAAAAAGAGAGAGACATTTATTCTTAATATATTTGGTAAAAAATAATACTTTTTTTAATGAAAAATTCATTGTTTTTCTCTTATTATCAAATTAAAAAATTCAAGAAAATATTATTCAATAAAACAACAGAGAGGAATGAAAAATTCGAAAAAGAAAATTGACTAATTTATTTCATTATAAAACGAAGAAACTGAAATAGCTTTAAGAGATAAGCGATTTCATTTCACGGAAAAAAAGAAACTATTTGTAAATTTTAATGTCTGGAAAATATTGCCTTCGGCTCTTTTCATCTAATGTTTGCACTGATCAAAGAAAAATTTCAATAAATTACAATCGAGTTCTCTTTTTCTATTTACAAAGATCTCACGAAATATTTGTTTAAAAACTATTTCAGTCAAGCAGTTCCTCGCATGACAATCATTTAAGTAATTGCTTTTTGTTAAGTATTTGTATTAAAAATAACTTTAAAAGGTATAATAAGTTCGAAGACTACATAAACTAAGGCTTACTATTTATTTTTCAATTATTTTAATTGCTTTTAAGAAAACAACAAAAACATGTAAGACGATTAAATACAACAGCAGAAAGGCAAAATTTCATTACGCGAAACATTTTCTAACGATAGATGCTAATTTTTGCTTAAGATTCTGAAAACAAAAGTTTCATTGAGAATTATTGGGGATAAAAGTTTATATTATTAGAAAATTCGTAATTCAGAATCAGTGAGTGTTTAAAATGCGGCGTTTGAAACAATCACAAAATTTTTTTTCCACAATAAATATTTCAAAGAAACGTATTCAAACATTATCTTTCAGTAAAAATACTATTACGAATTTTGTATATTGAATGCTTAAAATAGAGTGAATAATTTATTTCTAGATGTGTAATATGTTAATATTACTATTTACTATCAGTTGTATCTATTTTGTTAAAATTGTAATATTCGCAAGCAAAGCCGTTACTTATATAATAATGGCGGTTCTATGAAAACCAAGTTGACATCACTTTTGGCGACTTGTCAAACATGTTGGCGACCATATGGATTCTTCTTGAGATTACTGGAGAAATCTACCGATATCACAATCTATAACGTAAGCGGATCTTTTTTCAAAAGATCCACGAGGCCTTTAAATAGGAAGTCGCTCCCCAAAACTGAGTTAGTCTTGTTTTGACCGTTGCTCAGTAGTACACTGCTGGACATTTGCTAAGGACGGATCCCAAATTGCTATGTACTATAACATTAAGCGAGATATGAGGCCTAGTAGGATAAAATATAGTTGCCACACTGTTCAGACATTAGAATAAAGAATATTTATTGTTCTGGAAAGTACAAAAGCTGTGAAACATCTGAAAGAAAAAAAATGTTCATTTGATCTGCGTACGGAGAAATAGAACAATGCATCTAAAAGTCAGCAGGCACCTTAAAGAAAGGTATCAGTACGGGATATGTCCACCGTGGAGTGTGATGCAACACTCCACACGTCGTACCATACTTTGCACAACATTATCCAGCAGCTGTTGAGGCAATTTATCCCATTCCTCTGTGAGTGCACGGATGAGGGTGTTCTTGTTTGTCGGAGGATAGCTTCGACCAGCAACTTGCCTCCCCAAAGCATCCCACACATTTTCAATGGGGTTTAGATCTGGAGAACGCGCTGGCCATACGAGACGTTGAATACCCTCGCTTTCTAGACAATCCTGAACAGCGAGTGTTCGATGACATGTTGCGTTGTCGTCCATAAAAACAAATTTATCACCGACAGCACCACGGAAAAGACGAACATGAGGAAGTAGAACTTCATCAATGTATCGTTGGCCCGTCATAGTCCCATTCGTAACCACATATAGGTGCATGCGGCCATTGATCATGATGCCGGCTCACACCATGATACTGCATGTCGGATATCGGTCCTTTTCCTGCATATTTTCTGGACGATAAGCAGTACCACTCTCGCGCCAGATCAGTTGGCGTCTACAATCCGATGACAGACTGAACCTATTCTCATCTGAGAATAGTACGCATACCCAGTCCTGTTCAGTCCAATTGTGATGCTCACGACACCATTGCAAACGGGCAGTACGGTGCTGTCTGGTCAATGGGACACACACAACAGGTCTGCGTGCGTATAGTCCTCCTCCCCTGAAACATCTGGCAACAGTTTTTCGGGAGATCTGCTTTCCTGAGGCAGCAAGAAACTGATTTGCCACCTGCTGAGCTGTGGTGCGCCTGTTCCTTTTTGCTGATAGGACGATATATCTGTCTTCTGCAGGCTTCGTACTTCTAACACGACCTCCCCGTGCCGTCTACACATTCCAGTAGTTTTAAATGACTTCCACAGCCGTGAAACAACACTGTGAGCGATATCGAACTCCCTGGCAACATCTGTTATTTTTCGCCCTTCTCCGATCTTTTTCAATAATTCGGCCACGCATAAAAACTTCTATGTGATGTCGGGAAGACATGCCAAAAATTTTAAGTTCGTCTATTAAATCTTTCCTGTAAAACTTTGACTTGAAACAACAACTGTCCACACGCGTCAAAACCTTTAAAGCTCTTATGAACGCTATCACGTGATGAACAGACGTGGGAAAAAAATTTGCATACTCATACTTCTTCTTACTAATATCCCGCACTTATTCTAATTTTCCACATTTTGCTTCCTTTCATTTTATGGTTGCTATGGATGATAGTGTTATCCGTCCTTAGCAATTGTCCAGCAGTGTATTTATTAGACGGTGAATAGTCTAGAAGTGATTAGTTCAATTGTAGAATAGGACAAGCAGGTGCTTGTGAATAATTTTTTAACATATTTGCATTTTAGACACTGATAATTGTGTTTGAGCACCGTAGTAGGTGTAAAGGCATTTGAGATTTGTTCTGCAAATATTGCTCCTGTATCCTGTATTTCAAAGATTATTTTTCGACAATAATTTCCATCGCTTCTGAGGAACTGTCTTGCTCTTTGATATTGATATCAAAAAATCTTCAAATTCCAATCTACGTATCAATACATTTAACCTTGCTCTGAGTTCAACAGAGAATTCTGCCATGTGGGAAATTATTTCCTTATAAATATGTAAGTTAATGAACGGCAAAGTCAGTTATTTTTTAATCAACAAAAAGTCTTTTAAGTGCATTTAATGTTACAAAAAAATAAAACATAATGGGGCAAAGATATAAAAATAAATATAAAATTAGCTTGAGGCAAAAGACTTACTAATCTTTTTTTCCACCACATTAAGTTATGACATCAAAGCTTGGTGACAGGAAATCAACTCGCAAATCGAGTCAACTTCCACATTTCAGTGTCTGACTAAAGTCAGACTCTTCTCCTCGTGATGTTACAGGAGATGCAACAGATGAGAAAGTAAGGAAATAGATTGGGTTAAAAGAGTTATTCCACATATATTTTGTTTTTATTTAATAAAAATGCATGTAAACATACTTAAAAGATACATAAATAAATCAAAAGTAAGGTTTATGTAAAGTTTTTAATTAAAAATCTATTAATGTTTTTAAAAACTCATATTCACGCTTTCAGAAGCAGTTCAGCTAAAATTCTTCTAATAACTAAAGTGGACTGTTAATAATATTATTGCAAAATTTCGAATTTTTTCTATACCACGTAATAATTTTATTACGACTATACCTTAAAAATTTCCCTGCTCTACCAACCTCTCTTTTCTAAATTTAAATTTTTAGACATTTATATTTTTAGACAATCCCTAAGATTTTTGTCTTTGTATTTTGATCTCAGATATTATTTGCCTGAATTTGGATGTTTTAATTTATGAAGACATATATTACTGGCCCTTCAAAATACAACAGTAAAAATGGAGACAAGGGATATCAAATTCAAATTCATTAAATAGATGACACATGGTGAAATGGTGAGAGTACAATGGTGAAATGGTCAAAAATACAGCTTTCTGTAAGGTGAGAAAGATAAGGAAATTATAACTAACATACGCATCCGTATTGAACAAAAGAGGCTTTGGATGTCTTTTAGGGAATGACAGCCTATATTGCCTCCATACATTGACAAACCCAAATCTGCTGTATGAACCAGGCCATTCGTTACGCTATCATTGCTTAAGCATGTCTTATTGAACAAAAGTACAGGCTACTAATGCAGCAATGTAATTTAGTAGATGAAAAAAGGTCTTTTTTTGAAATTTGGGTATAATGTGTTGTTGTTGCAGCAGGAAAGCTTACACCAAATCCATTTGACCTTTCCGAATAATAGTGTCGCACACTATGTCTTGATCTTCAAACAAATGTCACAGGGAAATGCGCCAGCAGTCCTGAAGATGAGCAGAAGAAGCAAGGAGAGAACAAGGACAGGTAAAGAAAAACTTTACCTCTACACAAAAGTCATATGCAGGTGACCGCTTCTAAAGCGCGCCAAGACCGTCTGATGAGCCCTGGAACTCCTGCACTCTATAAATAGGACAGGACTCTTAGCTGCATACCAGTGGTGTGCAGGAGGGTTTAGCCAAGTCAAATTCATTTTAGTTCTTTGGAGGGAATGAATTTCGAATGGTTTAAGACAGTGGAACTGGGATTATAGAGATCACAACCCTTACCAGCCAGTTTATCAGCTGCTTCGTTCCTAGGCACACCCACATGCGATGGTATCCACTGCAGACATACTTGTTTCCTCTGACCAAGCCAAGTTAAATTGGATAAAATATCTAGACCCGTACTGTCCATAATTTTTGGCCAATTCTTCAAATATTGGATGGAGCTTCTGCTGTTTGTCAGGATCCAGATACTGTCCTTATAAGAGTTGAGATCATGATCGAGAGTATAATGTGTGATTACGCATTGCGCAATTGAATGTGGCCATATACAAGTAATGAAGGCAAGGGAGGGCAGCAGGTTCTAAAAAGGGTTCAGAGATAAAACATAAACTTATCATTATACCAGGGATGCACGTTAGACGGTTGCTGCAAAGAAACCAAGCATCATCCATGACCATAACATCAAGAGCAAACACAGACCTATTGTACTGCCGGAGACATAAGCGTGATTCTTCCGAAAAAATGTTCACGTTCCATGCAGCATTACAAAAGAAAATATCTGTCGTTTTAAAACAATGGAGTAGAAACCCAGAAACCTTGAGAATAGAAACTAAATGAACATACTACTTTTCTGTAAATGACGTCGCATTGCACTTGTGTTTTAATATTAATTGATTGTTCATTAACTTCTTACTCTAAAGTAACTCGATGGTTATTAATGGCGATTGAATAATTTCAAGTGACTAGGATAATACCTAAACTGGAATCTCACTCTCAGATTCTCACCATTGTCACGTGAGAATTTTGATCCTCGATAGTTTTAATATGCATAAACCTCTATTTACGCAAGTATCATTTCTTCTTTATTGTGGATCTTTTTTACCACGGAATTTTAAAAGCACAAGGATTCGATACCACGACTAGAAGGAAACAATAGGGTTGAAGAATTCGTGACTATGACCACTCAATTACAGTAGTAACATGTTCTTGAGAAAACGATTTTTGGGCCATCCGCATTTCCTATAGGCAACAATTATTTCTAGAGTAGTTTTCAGAAATGTAGTCAAATGACATTCGTATTCTTCTCTATTGTCTTCTATACATGATTAGGTAAAATAACAGTGCTATAAACAATTCCATAACTTAAAAACAAAATTATGTTCTCCCTTTATAAAGGTATTGTTGTCGATGCTACACGTGCATATAATATGAGTATAGGTGCGGTAAAGTAAATCATATAATATCCCATTGCAGAAATAAGGAAATGAAAGTTTCATGTGGTTTAAATGTTTCTTACATTATGTTGTATTTCGTGTATCCGGTAGTCTATTACTTTTGACATAATAAGCCAAATAAAAATTAAAAGATCGTAAAATATGAATTAATGAATGCATAATTAAATATGTTATGAAGAAAAGAAATAAACAATTACGAAAAAAATTTCTTAACACAACAGGGAACATCTCTTAATTCAATTATTTTCCAAATAAATAAAATTATATTGCTTAACATTCTTACAGTAGATGAGAGAGAAAAGTAGTTATCTTTCCTTTTGTTGAAGTCAACTTCGTTTTTCTTCATATGAATCACCCAAAACAGTTAATAAAGAACATCCATAAGTATGTAAAAAAACATAAGATTTATCTTTCTATATTCCTTTATTCAAAAGACTATGCAATAAAATTCTATGCAAAAGTAGACTATCCATTTGAAATGCAAGACTAGAAATCCGGAGAATTGAAAGATAATATCTAAAGTTTCATTCTAAGATATTGTTTCCAGACTAGAACATTTTCTGCCGAAACTATCTCTGTATGTGTTCTTTATTATCAGTTTCTGAAATATCTGAATGGAAGACAGGAACACATATAGAGCATTCCAATATGGAGTTGTAATAAACATAAAAAGAAAAATGTAGACATATGCATGTTGTAGTTATTTTTCGTGGTCGTTTGAGACAGTTCAGATAACATTTGACATTTATATTGAAGAGATGCTGTTCCATATAAGTCAAATTGTCAAACAGGAATTTTCTAAAGTTCATATGTATTTCAGAGAGAGAGAAGTAATTTCTTACTTAGGAAAATAATGCTTAGAAATACGTCAGGCTCCTGAACATTCTTCAAGCATCGTATTATGATGCAAATTTTTCAATGCCTTTTATTTAAAATGAAATAGATTTTTAGATTTTGTATTTTTTTTAAAAAATTCATTTTTATTTTTTAAATTTATTTTTTTCTCTCAATATATATGTATATATATAAGTGATATAGTAAAGTTTAATTAATACAAAGAGGTAACCGATATTTCTTAAAGAAATGTGTTCTGCATATTTATTAATTCTTATGTATATAATGCTGTAAAATAAGCTTATTATTGTAAATGTGTTTGGTTTTAGGAAGTAGGAAGTGGTCTCATGATGTGGAAGGTAGAAAGATAGAAGCTCTCAATGTGAATAATTCCCTGTACTTGAAAGGTTACAATGTCCAACAAAACCATAAAAATAAAATAATAGCCCGTTGTGACGCTATTGTGAGATAGAAACAGAATTTTCAGACTGACCGTATGTCTCTTACTGCTGTAGAAGTCTTACCCTCATAGATAATTGCTCTCACGATAGAGGATTTTATCCTTTTAAACCAAACAGCAACCATTCTAATGGTTATGAATGAACTTATCTTAATTGCAGCATTGTGTAGGAAATTATTCACTAAGAGTTGAGCATGTACAGCAAGGGTGTCATACTCAAAGGCTAACTTAGGCCAAACAAGCAAGGTTTAACTGTAGGTAGGCTGCAAAATAAAATCAATATTCATTGAAACGTAATTTTATTTCGAAACGTAATTTTTTTCTTGCAAAAAACAAACAAAAAGTTAATGCTTACGTCTTGACACTTGACATCCCTTCTCTGCTACTATCTTTCCTTTTTCCGAAGAAAGTTTGATATTTTATTATGTATTATTGTGTGCTTATATATATATATATACTGGCCGGGGCTGCAAAAGTGTTCGTTGTGGTGGGCGGCGAGTTTGACACCCGCAATGTACACGGTGTCAATATGCATTGTTCCACGATTACTGACTCCTTTTCAAGCTTTAACTAGGTGCGACATACCAAGGAAGATGCTCAATCTTTTCAAACAAGACGAAGAATGTTTTTTTTTGGTCGCCTAGTATCTATGGGTGACCCTTTTTTTCCTAATGGGCTGCATTTTGGCAACTAAGCATTTGCAGACACATAAAACCCCAAATGTGATAGCCATTTCATGATGGCACCATCTAGTGGCAGCACTCGCTACCAAATATGGATGAATCTTATATCTATCAACATGATGGAGTAAACAAGCAAAAAGAGTAGAAAGTTAAAAGTTAAATTTCGAATGGAAGCACAGAAACTCACTTCCCTGCTTGAATGTTGAGATGCAGCAGAAGTTTACATGGAAGACCATGCTGTCTTTCTTTTGTCATGCAGCCATCTTAACAAATTAATTGGGAAAAGGTCAGAACATTATTAGAGCCTTTAGCTGCATGCTGGGGAACAAATTACTTGATATCCTATTGGAGGAAAGCCAGGTATGATCACATACGCTTCCCTCTTTCCTACAATGCACCTGTTCACTCATCTGGAGGTGTGATTGAGATTTCAAATCAATATAGCTTTGAAGTTTTGTTACATTCGCCCAATTCTCACAATCTCGCCCCAAGCGGTTGAATATTTGACAACACACAGATGAAGTCATTCAACAGTTTGAATGATAGCTTTCAAAATAGTTTGCTGAGCTCTACAAGGGCGGTCTTAGAAAGGCCTTATCTGGAAGAAATGTATAACTTTGAATAACGACTAGGCAGAGAAATCTTAAGAATAAAAAATTCAGTTTCGATCTCGATTATTTTCCGTAATAATTAAAACTTTACGACACCCCCTCGTATAATAGATAACAAAGAAACATTTCGCATTGTAACACATTTTCCTGTCAATAGTAAAAATGAACATTTTTCGGTTGCTATTTTTTTAAGATTTCGTAGCTAATATTCATAAATATGTAAGTAATAATAGGGGTTATTTAAATGCAGGATTAGATGATGGTAGCATTAGCAACCAGTTTGTATTTATAATTAGTATAATTCTAAATACAAACTGGGGGCGATACTTATACATATTTCGAAACTTCTTAAAGATTCGCAAATGAAAACTATAACTGTGCCCATGGCGGGCACAGTAGGCCTTGGCCCACCATGGCACTGAGTTAGGTTTTAATTTAGTATGAAAAATAAAAACGAAAAATTATTCCTTTAAACTAATAAAATATCACTTTTAAAAAAATACATCACTTTGGAAAACGCAAATTATTTAAAAAAGCACAACATGCATGTTCTTTCAGACCTAACAATGTCAACGAATTAGTTCTTATAATATAATATTTAGCACAGTGTCAGATGAAAATATTGCAGAATACATTTCGGCACTAAACGTCAAAAACTATTATTGCTTGCGAAAACCTTTTTATCAGCAGCTAATAAGTAAGATTATGGGATTTTGTAACAATTTTCTGTGTTCGTTAACTGTTAGAATTACATCTGTTTTACGTTGAAAACTATAATTAAAACCTAATAAAAATGTAAGAGTTAATTTTTTTAATGTACGTCCTGTAACTTTGGACATAAAATACGTTCATATAAAATAAAAATAAAATTTTAAAGTTCACATTCAAGAAATATACTCCACATATATTTCATGAGTTTTAAACTATTTCAAAGATTTTACGATATGAAATTAATGGTTATGGAAATCTTAGGGTAAACAAAATATCTTTAAATTATTCTAAACCGTCTTTTTTCTTCATAAGCGGATATGTGAGAAGAGTGTGAGTTAGTAAACACCGAATATAATATTTCAACTGTGCAACTGAAAAGTTTATTCTCGATAAAAGGTTTTTCGATATTCTAGAATAGAATAAAAATTTCCTTATGCATTAAAATGAAACATATTTGGCATTTAAATATGTTTAAATTTGATTCAATATATTTCTCATTTTTATGCACCATTTTATATCATTTTATTAAATACACTTTCTAAATAAGGTTTTGAAAATGAAAGATAAGCAAATAATATTTTTTTTTTGGAAACGAGATTTCTTATGGATTAGAAAAAAGTTACACTAAGAATCTAGAATTAAGCCTGAAAATGTAATAAAACTCCATATACATTTTTGATATATTGATATTATTTTCAGAAAAAGAAACAATAAGTAGTCGGTCGCGTTGTTTTTAGGGAAATTGATTTAACCTGGGAGTTTAGAAATGGAACCGCCAGTGGTTGCTAGATCTTTTGAACATAACTTGGCGTATTAAAAAGCCAAAAGAGTTTTAGCATCATTCGCAGTTGTGTATTATACCATATATAAGCATTAAGTCGTTCGCGATCTATCGGTGGACATTTTGGCTGCAACATTTTGTGGTGGCCGCCTTCATTTAGACCTAAGACGTGCATACTAAAAGAAACATATTTATGGACCGGCGATGCCAGATAAACTGAAGAATCGGCTTTTCACAATCAATGTGACTTTGCTTACTTAATTAAATGATTCGATCAATATATAGACGACACACATGTACCTACATTGGAAGTGCACTATGACGTTTAACACATTGCCTGTTGTTGTAGGGAAAAAACAATCACTGCGATGCAAGCCGTATAGGTGAATTTTTTCCCGCAGGGAAAATAAGTGTTGATGATCAGCCCTTCTCATAATAGCCGAAGATTGGCTACTGAGACATCACCCCACACTCCGCGCTTTCACGGGATTGGGTTCTCGTGTTGACGTTATGCATCACGATGGTGCAGGACTCCGCAACAATTCGTCGCAGGACATCCGTTTCAGAATCATCGGTCCACGTATGTTCCCTGCTCACTGCATTTAATACTTCCTCCCTCTATGGGCTAGTATTAATCTGTCATATTTTAAAAGATGGGTACAATGTCGAAAACAAATGTTAAAAAAAGGAAACAATGTGTTTAGAAAGAGAAAAAAGAAGGAAGTGTAATACAGAATGACCACACCAACCTCCCTGGTTGGCCTACAGCATCTTTAAAACTTTAGAAGTAGCCCGTACCCCCCTGGAAAAGTCCACCCAATCCTGTCTTATACCTTTACACAAAAAATTTCTAAACATGAGAATTTGCACAATGAATATTGGATCTTAACGTTGACCACTCTGTATCCATACATGCGTTCTATTGTCTCTACCAAGACAGAAGAAGTACTCGTCCATTCGACGTAAGTTCATTTGATACGACACCATTCTAATACTTGAAGACTATACAATGTTATTAATTCGTAACGGTGCACACAAGTTTAATCTCATGTCGTGAAACCATTGGCAAATGATGCAATTACTTATGGAATGATCAACATAGATTCCCACTACCCACTGGATCTTCGTAACAGTGGTTGTTGGCATCCGTCTCGATGCAGTTCGTCTGGGTCTCCCTGTGCCTGCTTGATACTGAAATGGGTCTTGTGGTATCCCTTTCCGTCAGCAGTTTGTAATAGTATCCTCACTCCTTTCAATATGCGAAGCATTCTGTCTGTTATACTACCCTTCCATGGAGATTAACCAATTCAACAGGATGAATCTAAACGAATTTGCAATGCAATTAGATGACGTTTTATGTTCCGACACGCAACGTTCCCTAAAAGATGCCCAGCATACATCACAGGCCCAACTTATCTCAAAATGTAATTATTCGTATTCGTAACTATTCGTGCAATTCAAATCGTTTCAGGTGTGACTTTTTTATATTAAAATATGTTACCGTTACACAATGTATTTTCTATAGTATCAGCATCAAATGAAACTCGAATACAATTACTTTTTTGCAAGAATCAAAAGAGCACTCAGTGTTAATAAAATACACATTTCAATTTAATAATATAATCATTAATTTATTAAGGTATCCGACTACGTTCGGAACCATGATTTTGCAAAAGCGTATAAATGGATAATATTTATGATATTTAGTGTCACTTAGATTAGCAAATGTATATAAAATTTTTTTAAGAATAGGATTACAATAAAAAATTATTTAAGTACAATATTTTGACAAAAAATGAGCATAGAATGACCCATTTTCAAAATATCTTCCTTTTGTGAAAAATGCTTCTAAGGAGTGTTTTTTTTTTCAGGTAAGAAGTTTAACCCTCCAAGCGGATAGCACGGAAAATTCCGTCATTGTAAAGATGCTTCGAAAATGCACTGCACGGGTTTTTCTACCTTCAATAACGTTTTCAAAAGCGGATTAACCGCACTTTTCTAAAATCCTTTCCACCTTTTAAAGGTTTAACATCTTGAAAGATAATTAGGGACGGTGGAAGCAACACAGCACGACACTGATAGGAAGTTTTATGGCTCGCAGGGAACCCCGTGTTTTGACCCTGGAGCAATCGTAAAAAATCGGGGGGAAATTTCTTTACACCCCAGGAAGTGTTTGTTTGTTAGCTGGTATTTTAAAAGTTTTGAAAAGTCCCAACGCATAAGTAAAATATGTTACAATTCCCTTTTGGTTTCATATTAATTTGAAACTGTAACAAGTTGGGGCGTGTCAGTGCAATCTGCTATTTTATATAGTTAGACAAATTATCTTTTTTTTTTTAAGTATATTCTTTTGCTTCATTTTTCTTATTTTAATCAAAGCTTTCAGTTTTGAAACAAAATTATTTTATTATAAGATGCCAAAAAAATTAATAAAACACCAAACTCTTTAAAATTTGAAACCTTTTCAATTTTCCAATCACTAAAAATGAATAAATTTAAACTTCATCAAATAATTTGAAACATTTTCTTACACTTTGATAAAAATATAACGAAAAAAAAAATCTAATTAAGATTTATTAGTTTTTTAGATTTCAAAGCCCAAGTGTTCAGGGAAGTTTAAGTACAGTGCCTAGTTATATATTGTTAAAATACACCGAATTATATTTTAATTTTAAGTGCTTGAACTTCAGTTTACATCAAAGACAACATGAATGAAGATTTTCCCACATTTTTTTATAACTTGAATGTTTGCATAAATGGTAATCAAAAATATACGGAAACATTTACAGTAGACATTTATGCATATAAATAAACATAAAAATCAATTTTAAATTCGAGCTATTCAAAAAACATTAGAATTATTCTTCAAAAATATCTATTTATGTAAAATACCTCAACATTTCTTTTTTAAAGGCTAACTGAATAAGTAATTAAAATCTGGATATTTTTGAAATCTCGACCGTATAAGCCTAGAAATTTTATGTTAGAAATTCTATTTGAAATTTCGAAAAAAATACATCGCGCAGTTAAAAATTATTTACCATAAGTTTTAGCATTTGTTTGAGTATAATATAAATTTCAAATTTTATTATATAGCTTCTTTGATATTTTTAATATATTTCGAAGATTTCATACAATTCAGTTGAAAACTGCATGCTAAGAGCAAAAAATATACTAAAAAAATTGATGAATATACAATTACAATAAATTCTTACATAGAGAGAGAAGCAAAACTGAGAAGCTAAAGCGTAGAAATGAAATCTTTTGAGTATATCTGAAGTAGTTTTCGAAATATTTATTTTAAAGTTCAGAAAATTTGTGTGCGTTATATATGTTATACTTAATATTAATTAAATAATTAAAAATAATATGTTAATAATAGTCATGTAATCGTTTGAGGACGCATTCATATACTAATAAAAATTATAATGGTCATTGATGCGAATGTCAAGAATTTTATGTAATTTTAAAATCGGACATTAAGATATTGATGTAGAAAATATAAAACGACCCTCTAAACTACATGCAAAATGCAGTCTGCTATAAAATGATCTTGACAAACAAAATACGGCATTTTCACTTACTATGGTAGAGCCGGCTTAGTCAGGGGTGATCTGGAAAAACAGAGAGTGAACCGCGGTTTTATGAATGCCGCTCTAGCTTTTAAAGTTCTCAGGAAAAAAATATATATATAAATTACAAATGCAAAAATAAGTCTTGTAATTTTCCATACATTTTTATAACAACGAATTGTGGAATTGGCTTCCAATTCATTGTTGTGTTTGACAATATGTTAGGTAACCAACCCTACTTTAGATAGATTTGTACTACTTTTTCGTAACCGTATTCCTTTTTAAAATTAATTTGTGCAGCCAAAATACACCTTTTGCACCCTTAAAAATTTATGTAAATTATAACGGTTAATTTTAATTTATGCAACTTGTGAAATGTTCATAATTAACCATTTCCGTCTAAACAGTTTACATGAAAAAAAGTTTGGACTCCCTCATTCATTAGGGAATTATATAAGATTCTAACATTAAGTTTTTTTATTTTTCACCGAATAGGATCGAATGGTAGTGTATAGTGCTTACACACCACAGGTCTGGGGTTCTATTAACGGGCTGGGCAAGGTCGACTCTGCCTTTCATCCCCGCTACATTGGGTCGATAAATGAGTACCAAGCTCGCTTGATTCTTAAACACTGAAGGTCTCTCTTCAGACAGACCATCAAATAGGGACATATGTTCATGCACCTCAGCGCCCAATGGTCACTTGTATTAGGATGGACACAGTAGTTCCTGGCCCTTATGGATCGTTGTGCCACTAAGTTTGAGTCTTAAGTTTGAGGATTGCCTCACTTTGGGGATACCCCTTAGATAAACATGTATTTCCACTCATTTGCAATTAAACATTTTTTTCTTTCAATTACGTTTATTTCAGAAGGAAGTTTGATTTTTCAAATGTATTTGCTTAATAACATGTATATTTGTGTGTATTATATTAAAAATTTGATCAATCCAAAATTACATGTTTTTTGCTCCTCTAATAGCTTTTAGGATTTTACAACTGATCTTACAATCCATATACGTTTTATAGTAGTATATTTAGAAATGATAAAGACATTTTTACGACTGTGTGAGTTTTTATGCCTCGTTTTTAAATATAAAAAATTGCATTCAGCTACAGTTTTTAAAATGTACTGAAATAAGTGGAGGAATAGGATACTTACATATTATGAATATTTTTGACTGTAGTAAGATATATTTATATTTCAGTTTCTTTACAATTTGAATAGAAGTTGTAAGCCACATTTTGCGAATAGTTTGATATTGAGTATAAACCCATAGGCTGTTTAATATTGTAAAGTGTTTTACTTTGATACCAGCACACATTAAAATAAGGCTCATTTGCAGTTATATGATCAGCTTCAGTGATATTTAAATTTTCAAAAATAGTCTACACGTACGAAAACATTCTTTCGCAACCGCACACCACATCTCATACTATATCTTCCCTACAGCAGGAAATATTGGTGTATACTGAAAAATTTAATACAGGATACATTTCCAAGTGTTAAAATTAATTTTAAAATTTGGTATAAATACATTGTGGAACTATCGGTTAACTTCGCTGAACAAAATTGTTTTAAGTGTACTGTTTTGAAAGACAAAATTATAATTAGGAAGAACTTTTCTCACAATAGAATTTGTAATGACTGAATTGTGTGAAAATGTAGTTATCTATGTGTGACATTTTTCCTTGTAATAAAAGAAACAGAAAGATTAGAAATTTAACTTGAGTAAAAAATGGTTAGAAGTACTGTCATGCGCATTTGAAGAAGTATATCCCCCATTAAAATTAAAAATTATTGACTGAATGTGTGTTATGTCTATCACAAATGCCGATGTAGAAAAGGAATTTTTATTTAATTCAAGAAGTTCGAAAAGGAGAACACAAGGAAGGAAAATGTAGATTTTTTCCGAAAATATTCAGTTAACATAAAATATCATTTATATGATTTTAATTAAAATAAATTAAAACTATTGAAATCCTTTTTTATGCTATTTTAAATTAAGAATATAATTGAATAGAGAAAGATCGGTTTTATTTCATAAATATAATCATAGTATGTATATCACCGTATGCACCATTTATTGTCTTTTTGTTTAAAAAATGAGATAGGGCCTTTGCTCTTTTTACCTCATTACTTTTTTAAAAAACAGGAAAGTGAGCGCGATTTCTTACTCTATATTCAAAAATGAATACAGGATGCTTTTTTCTGGTTCAAATCGCAATACCAAAAAAATATATTTATTTTTAATTTTTAAAAAAGGACAAAAAATAAATTTTGTTTGAAGAAATTATAATTATTTTTCAACTTTTAACATACTATTTATTTCATTTTTTTTTTTTTTTTACCCTTCATTTTGTTTTAATTTTACTGTTACTGAACATATAGGAGAAAGAAACACCGAATTCCACTACAGCTTTCAAAGAAGATTGCCCAAGGCAACTTAACAGCTAGCTGTAAACGATTGATCTCTTGGTTCTTACTTGACAAAAGAACCGAACTAGGTCATAAAATTGTCCAATTCGACCTCCCAAGTTTTAAAAGGGAAAGGAAAGAAGTGTGTTGCATTTTTTAAAGCGAACTTCAAAATAAGAGTAAACGCTTTCGGAATAACTTTTCAGGAGGAATGTAACCACTTAGAGGGTTAAGTTGGCATTACTTTCCAAGATGGCGACCGATTTAACAGCTGTCAAGTGATTTATTCTCAGTTTGGTTTGGCAATTCATCAAAACGATCATCAAGCAAGGCGTAGATTCGTCGAATGGGCCCAAAACGAGATTGCCATTGTTCCCGATTTTCATAAGCGAATTTTGTTTAGCGATGAAGCGCACTTCTGGTTGAATGGCTACGTCAACAAACAAAACTGGAGTGAAGCTAATCCACAAGTGTATGTCGAAACACCGTTACATCCAGAAAAACTGACTGTTTGGTGCGCTTTATGGGCTGATGGAATCCTTCTTCAAAAACGATGAAGGCCACAACGTTACAGTCAATGGTGATCGGTATAGAGCCATGATTACTAACTTTTCATTCCTGAATTGAACAATCATGATGTCCAGGAGCTGTGGTTCCACCAAGACGGCGCAACATGTCACACAGCTCGTGCCACAATCGATTTATTGAAAGACACGTTTGGTGACCGCCCAATTTCACGTTTTGGACCTGTGAATTGGCCTCCAAGATCTTGTGATTTAACACCGCTAGACTATTTTCTGTGGAGCTATGTAAAGTCATTGGTCTATGCGGATAAGCCACAAACGCTTGACCATTTGAAGACAACATTCGCCGTGTTATTGCCGATATACGGCCACAAATGTTGGAAAAAGTCATTGAAAATTGGACGTCCAGATTGGACTAAATCCGAGCCAGCCGTGGCAGTCCTATGCCAGAAATCATATTTAAAATGTAATGCCACATTATCTTTTGAATTAAAAAATTCATGTCAATCGAATAATACATCGTTGTTTTATTGCAATTTAAAGTTCTATACCTCTAAAAAACACCCTTTATTATAATAATATTTTGCCTGTATATAGCTCAGACCTCTGTACGGAGGCTCAACTAGAATTTTTGAAATATATAACTTAGAAGTGGGTTTATCCATGTTTTACAACAACAGAGGGGAGAAATTTTAAGAAAAAAACGCCGACAGTTATTTCAATTGGTTGTAACTCTGAAAACAATGTGAAGTTTTCAAAAATCATTGTTGAGCCTCTGTACAGAGGGTCTGAGCTATATACAGGCAAAATATTAATATAATAGAAGCATTTTTGACAAAAGGAGAACATTTTGAAAAAAGGTTATTCTAAACTAATTTTTTGCCGAAATATCGTATTAAAATACTTTTTTGTCAAAATGTCCTTAAAACAATTTTATGCATGTATTCTAATCTGAGTGACACTAAATATCATGAAAATTATCCATTTATGCGTCTTTTTAAAAGCACGGTTCCGTTAGTAGTCGGATACCTTAAAACAAAATTTACACACACGGTCTAAATGATCACGGTAACCTTAAAACAATTTTATGCATGTATTCTAATCTGAGTGACGCTAAATATCATGAAAATTATCCATTTATGCGTCTTTTTAAAAGCATGGTTAAACGTAGTCGGATACCTTAAAGAAAAAAACACCCTTAAATGATCACGGTAACCTTAAAACAATTTATGCATGTATTCTAATCTGAGTGACGACGCTAAATATCATGAAAATTATCCATTTATGCGTCTTTTAAAAGCACGGTTCCGTACGTAGTCGGATACCTTAAAGACAAAATTTTAAACCACACGGTAACCCTAAATGATCACGGTAACCTTAAAACAATTTTATGCATGTATTCTAATCTGAGTGACGCTAAATATCATGAAAATTATCCATTTTTGCGTCTTTTTAAAAGCACGGTTCCGTACTTAAAGACAAAATTTTACACACACGGTAACCCTAAATGATCACGGTAACCTTAAAACAATTTTATGCATGTATTCTAATCTGAGTGACACTAAATATCATGAAAATTATCCATTTATGCGTCTTTTTAAAAGCACTGTTCCGACGTAGTCGGATACCTTAAAGACAAAATTTTACACGGTAACCCTAAATGATCACGGTAACCTTAAAACAATTTTATGCATGTATTCTAATCTGAGTGACACTAAATATCATGAAAATTATCCATTTATGCGTCTTTTTAAAAGCACGGTTCCGTACGTAGTCGGATACCTTAAAGACAAAATTTTACACACACGGTAACCCTAAATGATCACGGTAACCTTAAAACAATTTTATGCATGTATTCTAATCTGGTGACGCTAAATATCAAAATTATCCATTTATGCGTCTTTTAAAAGCATGGTTCCGTACGTAGTCGGATACCTTAAAGACAAAATTTTTACACACACGGTAACCCTAAATGATCACGGTAACCTTAAAACAATTTTATGCATGTATTCTAAAGTGACGCTAAATATCATGAAAATTATCCATTTATGCGTCTTTTTAAAAAAGCACGGTTCCGTAAGTCGGATACCTTGACACGGTAACCTAAATGATCACGGTAACCTTAAAACAATTTTATGCATGTATTCTAATCTGAGTGACACTAAATATCATGAAAATTATCCATTTATGCGTCTTTTTAAAGCACGGTTCCGTACGTAGTCGGATACCTTAAAGACAAAATTTTACACACACGGTAACCTTAAAACAATTTTATGCATGTATTCTAATCTGAGTGACACTAAATATCATGAAAATTATCCATTTATGCGTCTTTTAAAAGCACTGTTTACGTTCGGATACCTTAAAGACAAAATTTTACACACACGGTAACCTTAAAACAATTTTATGCATGTATTCTAATCTGAGTGACACTAAATATCATGAAAATTATCCATTTATGCGTCTTTTTAAATGCACTGTTCCGTTACGTAGTCGGATACCTTAAAGACAAAATTTTACACACACGGTAACCTTAAAACAATTTTATGCATGTATTCTAATCTGAGTGACACTAAATATCATGAAAATTATCCATTTATGCGTCTTTTTAAAAGCACGGTTCCGTACGTAGTCGGATACCTTAAAGACAAAATTTTACACACATGGTAACCCTAAATGATCACGGTAACCTTAAAAGAATTTTATGCATGTATTCTAATCTGAGTGACACTAAATATCATGAAAATTATCCATTTATGCGTCTTTTTAAAAGCACGGTTCCGTACGTAGTCGGATACCTTAAAGACAAAATTTTACACACACGGTAACCTTAAAACAATTTTATGCATGTATTCTAATCTGAGTGACACTAAATATCATGAAAATTATCCATTTATGCGTCTTTTAAAAGCTCTGTTCCGTACGTAGTCGGATACATTAAAGACAAAATTTTACACACACGGTAACCCTAAATGATCACGGTAACCTTAAAACAATTTTATGCATGTATTCTAATCTGAGTGACACTAAATATCATGAAAATTATCCATTTATGCGTCTTTTTAAAAGCACGGTTCCGTACGTAGTCGGATACCTTAAAGACAAAATTTTACACACACGGTAACCCTAAATGATCACGGTAACCTTAAAACAATTTTATGCATGTATTCTAATCTGAGTGACACTAAATATCATGAAAATTATCCATTTATGCGTCTTTTGCACGGTTCTTTTTAAAGACAAAATTTTACACACACGGTAACCCTAAATGATTACGGTAACGTAAAAACAATTTTATGCATGTATTCTAATAGTGACACTAAATATCATGAAAATTATCCATTTATGCGTCTTTTTAAAAGCACGGTTCCGTACGTAGTCGGATATCTTAAAGACAAAATTTTACACACACGGTAACCCTAAATAATCAAAGCACTTTACTACTTTTTTTTAATTGTGCTATTTTTCTAAATAGGTAATTAACTTTTAGAGAGCTCTAGCATCCCTCTATATCAGCGATACTCAACCTGCGGCCCGTGAGCCGCATTTGGCCCTGTCAAGCTTCGTTTCACTAACAAATTCGATTATTTAAGAACAATGTATTAAAAATTTAACGAGAAATTCTATCATTCAAGCTATCGCATATGTTGATTTTGCTATTGATGTGTGGTACTGATAGGAATTGAGGTATAACTTTTTTCTTTTGAAATTGTAATGGTTAGCGTTAAGAAATAACAGTAGAATAGCGACTATTTTATGGGTGAAACTGATTTGTAATTGCCTTCTCTCTCTCTCGAAGCGAAAAATATCTACAAAATATTTGTTATTTCAAGACGATTGGGATTTTTGACTGTTTCGCTTAAAAAACAAATTTGGATCAACAACTTATTTAATTTGTCATGAAAATGCTATATTTAAAAATATATAATTTTGCTCGTCACTATATCATTAAGCGCAAATCTTTCAGTTCCTCCTTTTTTATCAGCAACAAAATATTTGGGGGAGATCATTGATGAAAGGAAATTGAAATTACCCCATAACAGGGTAAAAAAATGCTCCCTTTTTTCTGTGAGTCGAGTTTGATGGAGTTCAATATAGTTTTAAAATGAAATACAAAACTTTTAATATTTTGAGCAATTTCTGCATTTTTAATGTTTTTGATCTTATAGCGCTCCCCCCTCCTCCGTTAATCCTCATGTTGCGGCCCGCGAGAAATAGTTGTCACATGTATGCGGCCCGCATGAAATAGTTGTCATATGCATGTGGCCCGGCTGAAAAAAAGGTTGAGTACCGCTGTTTTATATCAATTTAACTCTTTTAACAATATGCAGAAACTAAAGCCGAAAGAGTAGGACACAAGACGTCTGTATGCCGTGTATCAACCGATCCAAAAACTCGATATTTGAAATATCCATTTGGGGAAGAATCTTGTGCTTTTGACAGGTTGTTCTAGCTTGCAATGATATACCTGGTTCCTGCGTAAAACGCGGGAAGGTACACTTGAATAAAGCTCATTAAGTCAAAATTATGCCAATCTGTCAATGATTGATTGATTGAATATTAACGTCGCACTGTTCAGCTACACGAGGGCTTTTTGGCGACGGACCACGTAATTTTTGAACCATGGTCAAGTGACGTGGACGACACCTGAGCTGGCACCCCCTCTCCTAACTACCACACCACACCAACAGGAGGACGTTTCAGCTCTCGACAGAGTGAATCTGTCAAAGCTGGAGGGAAAAGAGATTTTTCAAAGGTACATGTGATGCGTAACACAGAATGGAAATAAATTTCACCATAGCATAATTTGGAACAAGCGCTCAAAAGAAACGGGAGTGATATTATATCAAGTTACTTTTGTAGTTTGTATTTTAAATGTTTGAACAAAAAAAATCAAGAAAATATACAAATAAAAAACGGGTTTCTTTTAAATTAGTGAAAATTTATGTTTGGTGGGATAGTCTTAGTATATATCAAAAGAAAAGCAAGAGATTGATAGCATATGAAATTGCTGAAAAAATACTCTGCCCAAATTTGTTTGATTGATTGATTCAAAGTTTGTCAATGTCATACTCTTGAACAACATAAGAAGATGAAAATCTTAATTTTTAACCACAATTCAATTGACGAAAATGAGCTGATATCCAACTCTCCAAATGAAAGAGAATTGCATTGGCGAAAAATCGAAGAATCTCTTTAATTAAGAAGAAAGAAATTAAAGATCTTTCACGTGTTTTAATAACATTTTTTAAACAAAATTAGAACAAACGACAATATTGACTTAAATTGTAAATTTTATAAGTTCAGAAACATGCTTGTGATATTATACATATTACAATACTTAACTCATTTTAATTTTGACATGTTTGCTTTCTGATATGTGATAAATTAGAGTAAAATTTTAAAAAACATAGTATATGTACTAGATAAATATGGTAGCTTCTGTATTTAAATTATTTCGTTTGTTTTATGAACTTGCAAAATTTTCAAAATGCTATTTTCAGCTCATTTTTCATGTCGGTCATGTATTTAAAACACCAATTGCACACAATATCACAAAATAGTAAGAATTTTAGAATTAGAATTTAGAGTTAATTTTTAAATTCATTTTATATATATATACCTAAAAATAAACAAAAGGTACTCATTTCCGTACTTCATTCGTTTCGATAATCTCAGAAATTTTGCTAGATAAATATCGATACATATCCGACACTTTTCTGGATAAATATGCTGAAAATTTCTAATTGAATAAGATAAAAAATGCTCTTTCGAAATGAATTAACTAATTTACTTTGTCATTCATTTGTTTCAAACTCATACAAGTATTGTTTGAGAAAATTCTGATTAAACATACCATTGGAACAAAAACAACTGAGAAGAAAATTACTGATTACAAGTGGATAACTTGTTTCAGTTTATACTTTTAATTAGGATTGCAAACTTTTATGAATACCCCTAATTTATTGCACATCTAGTTAAATGGGAAGTATTTTAATTACAAGAGCTGAAACGTTGATTAAATTTTTTCGTTAAAAGAAACGTAACTGATGAATATTGAAAAGGATTTCAGCTGTAACCTTTCTTTAATGATAACCGTGAAAGAATGCCGTCAATTTAAGAGGTAAAAAAAACACCTAATTCTTTAATTTACTACGCACAATTTTTTTTCAAAGTTAAGAATTGCACTGTTAAAATAAAAATAAATGTACTTTTTTTCCGTGCTTGTGGGCCTAAATTTGAATCACTGCCAAGTTCTTATCTTTCGCTAATCCTAGAGAAATTTTTTCCACCGCTATGCTTCTCAAACTCTACAATAAGTCCTAGAAGTGTGTACTAGTAACTTGTAAGAAGTGTAGGAAGAGATCTATACAAAATGCTACAATATACTACTAAAACACTGTAATTTTTCCCTCAATGATAATGGAAGGCTGCCTATTCATAAAATTATTGCATTCCTTAATAAACTTTGTATCTCAAAAAAGGTAAAAATTGTAGCATATATAAGTTTAAAAAATAATGGCAGTTTCATTCGATTTCTTACTGTGCTTATTTCAGAACATGTTTAACTGCAAACATTTAATTTTAGAATCAGTTTAAAGAGTCATATATACCCCATAGCAGTTTTCGACAATTTTTTTAAAACCAGGATTGAAATTTCTTGTTGAAATTCTCAACACAGCCTGCAAGTTAATGTTAGCCAACTTGCATCTATGTTTGCTCTTATTGATTTTTATTCTGGAAAACATTTGCTCTCAAATATGTGTCAACCCAAATAAATACAGCATTTTTTCTATATTTGATTTTCTGTCTGTCCTGGAAGAACGCATGTGACACGAGAGATGTTATTTATTTACCCCGTCTTAGAAAGATTTCTAATAAACAACTAAACATATATTTACAATATTGAGCAAGCAAATAAAAAAACCCATTCATACTGGTCTTTATAATAATAAACAAAAATAGTGAATTAAGCTAAAACAGTAGCAAACTTTGGATTAAACGTTTGATTTATATCAAATTTCTATGGGATGTATACCGAACCCATATGACAATAACATTACGAAGACAGAATTTAATTACAAACGAAAATCAAAAGTTTTATTTTAATAGAAGAACAACAATTTATTTCGTATAAATTGACAATTTTTCTTTATACTTCATTTTCATGTTTCTTTTAATATAAATGCACACTTAATATTCATTTCAATTCGTATAATATTAAATCTGGATAAGAAAAACTTATTATTCCAGAATAAAATAAAACACTTTATAATATGCCAATTTACTATCATTTCTGTTATATTTTATGAGTATATATATATATATATATACTCGAGACAAAAAATTTTCAGACAGCACTTTTTGCAATTTTATGAAAAATAACATTGAGCATCTAAAATTATATTTCCATAATGTGATAAGTTTTGAATTCAAACAGCTTAGAAACTTTAAAAGTGTTCATCTAAGAAATTTTAAGCAAAAAGTATTTAGTAATTTAATAGTATAATTTGTAGTATAATTAGTAGTATAATTTGTCTTTCAAGGTGCCGAAAAACTGCTTGTAAACAGAAGATATTTAAAAAGGGCACTTAACGAAGAAAATTAGCAAATAAAGTTTTGAAACAGAAATTAAGAAGAGAAAATGAACCATACAAATCCAATGAAAATTCACTTTGAAAATTGAATTCAATTTCACACAACAAAGGTGAAGTAAATATAGCGAGAAAGCATTTTTTTCAAAAATGTCTTGAAAATGTCTCTCTTAAGTTTGTTAATTAAATTCAAATAGTTGAAGCAGCAAAAAGACTGTATTATTTTTTTTATTTTCATGGAATAGTTGTTTTATAGAAAAGTTATTTATATATATTTAATTTTGCCTTCAAACAGATGAAAATTTATATCATTGCAACTATTTTTTTAGGAAGAACAAAACTTAATGTATTGATACGAGTTTTATATATTAGGTTGTTCGGAAAGTAATTCGTTTTTTTTTCCTACAGAGGATTTAATTGTATTTTTTCACACCCAACTTCATCTGTATAATCATTACATGTTTTGACAGCTAATTCAGCAAGGTTTTCGTGTGAAAAAGTCCAATTGGCTCTACGCAACAGTTTTTAGTTTGTGCCCTTTCAAATATGCAGAGTGAAATGGATCATTTTCGGCATATTTTACTTGTTTACCAACGAAAAGGTAAAAATGCTGTTCAAGCAAGAAAAATATTAGTTTGGAGAAGATACATTAACAGTACGCCAGTACCCAAACTGGTTTGCTCAATTCTCAATCCAGGAATTTCGATGTTGAAGATGCACCACGTTCTGGAAAGCCAGATGAACCTGATAAAGACACAATAAAGGCATTAATTGATACAAAACGACAAATAACAACACGTGAGATTACACAGATGTTAAATGTATCGAATTTAACTGTGTTCCTGCCCACTTCCATAATTATTTTTTTAACTTGACTATCTGATATGATGTGGTGTTCTGTGTGAGAAAAAAAATTCATCTTAAATCTAAAGGAGAAGAAATATAGGGGAACAAAAGGAGCTTATATACTCTAAATACTTTAACAATAACTCATAATGAAACTCTTTTGAGTATTTCTTTAATTCTCTGAATAATAAGATACCTTATATAACAATGTAAAATTACATAATATGCAATTTATGTCTTTTGATCTAGGCTCGACAGCAAATGCCGGTGAAACATTATATTTTACATGTTTCAAATTTCCTCATCCTTGTAATTTTAATTTCAAAAAGAGAGAGAATATTTTCATATTAAAAAAGATTATAAAAAACAGAGAACCAGTTAAGTATTTTTATCATTACACTACACATTTTAAATATTTTTCATTTTACTTAAATAACTTATTCTTTAAACAATAAAAACACATAAAACCATTATTACTTATTCATTTTAAAGCGATAATAACATAATGCGTCTTTTAACACTCCATTTTATTTAAAAAAGGTACTTTTAAATATGTATAACCCATATAAAAAATATCACTTCATTAAAATAACTTCATTTTACGCCTTATTGAACCATATTTTACGCTGATGTAACACTGCAATTTTAAACAATTTAATTAGTTTAGTCATAAAAACTAATATTTCAACTTAAATAAGTTTTCTTTTGTCTTCAGCAAGATGGTCATAGTTTTAAAAAAAATAAAAATGAACGTTGCTTGTTTTCTTCAAAGTTTTAATAAAATTACACGAGTAAAGATTAAATAATAAATGTAGAAAACACTGTAGGGAATTAATTTATTTTATGAATGCATTATCTACTGTTTTATCATATTTAACAAAAAAAATTGTTATGTGTCATGAAACAATCTTAAGAAAACGAAAATATTTCTGAAACAACACCCAATTTAGAGACCAAAAACGCTAATAATTTTGTTCAATTCCAATATTGTCTCAAAAACCCATTTCACCTACCGCAATATTTCAAAATTCCATTCAATTCCTCATTTGCATCTCAGTTGTATTCAACTTATGTTTTAACAAAACAGTTTCTTATTTGCTTGCATTAAAAAAATTAAACTCATACGAAAGTTAAAATTATGCCATTTTTCATTATCTTTCAGTATTTATATTCCGTTTAAATGTTCAATTACTCTCTTCTAAAAGGGATTAATTGTTATATTTTACATACATTTTTAAATTAAGTTGACATATTTAATGGGTCTGAATTGAAAAATCTCTTACACGTCTCTCTTTCACTCTTCATTGCTTTTTAAGGGATTAACTTATCGAAAAAATTTATATATATAATTTAATAAATTTCTATATTAATCACTAAAGTTACTTACATCTTTTTTACTGGATCATAGACAGACAGCTTGAAATACAGTTTGCGATGTGCTACATTTTCATAAAATTATTTAAATAACCTGTTAATCTAATAACTTGTTCATTCTGAATTAAAATTGAAATTTGAGATTTTTCTGTTTGGAATACGAATGACGAAAATTATGGAAAGTAGACTTTTTTTAAGGATGTATATTTTAACACGATTATCGTTTTCTTTATAGAATATTCGTCTCCAAATACTTTTACTATAGTGTTATATGGCGGGTCTTCTATCACCCGTAAAAGGTCCTTTTAATTAATAACCCTTATAATAATAATTAATACTTTCGAAATAAATTGTTACTTAATCTGAAGCCCAGCAATGACACCAGTATTAATTAAAAAGAATCAATTATAAGACGAGGAAAAAAACTGTGCGTGTCAGCTCCGACGTACGACTGGTGTTTACTCCTTAAATACAGTTGTCTTAGGTTATAAAGTATGCAAACAGGGTAAATATAAACGCATCTCCTATAATACTGAAACCATGCATGTATCTTCTTTATTCTATTCGCATTTTCCATGTTGATTCAGTGAAATAATATACATATATATAAAATATACATCAATTACGTTACATAAATATATGTTACTCACATAGAACATAAGTACGTTGTTGAAGGTTGATTTACTTCACTATTAATATCACTCTGAGTATTAATTACAGTCTTTCAACATTATTAATCACTGTGACAAGCGGCTTGTTGTAACTAAAGTATGATACGTGAATGTTGGTAGGTATATGATTAACGAATCATGTAAACGTCGCATATCAATGGTTGTACCATACCTAGTGGTCCCCAGTGCTTTACCAGAAACAAAATCCAAATTAAGCTCTGATTTTAATAATTGTACTAATCTCAATCCTTCATCTTTATCGAGATCAATATTTAAATCGCCACCAAGTATGAGTGGAAGTACATGATACTGTTTCCTCAGTAGCTTAGAACCACCTTCTGCATATGCTAATAATGTCTCGTGGGTATAATCTTTAAAGTTAGTAACTTTCTGATTGACAGAACTATCAACTGGTAAGACAGCATTGGGTTAACCGTTAGGTAAAGTGCATCTCGCGGCGCATATATTTCCCAAACTAGATTTAGTTTGATTAATGTACTAGGTATTTCTTCTCACAAAATTACCATAATTGCCAACAAACTTATGTTGTGAATCGCACATGCTTTTATAGATGGCGACCCCGCCCCCCACGATTAATACTTGGTCGCCTATACTGTGTGTTATGCGTTTAAAATTTTCAATTTCAACTAATTCCTTATGGTGAAGCCATGTTTCTGATAACATCAAACTGTGTGCTGTTTGCACAATATTTCCACGAAGATCACGTGCATGTGCTCGGAGACTTTGGCAGTTGAGAGAAAAGAGAGCCATATCCCCTCCATTCATTTTAGTGATCATAATTTGATCAATTGTAGAAAGATGAACAATAGAAAGCCTGGTAAACTCATTTCATAATGGAAGCATCGCTTCGTTTGTTTCGTTTGCCGTGGTAAAAATGTTGACACCCATCAGTAGATACAATATGAAGTCCTTCTTGAGCCGTGACCTTGGATAACGCTACATACACCAAAGGTTGTGAATGTGCCTTGCTGTATTTGTAAACAATTTCATCAAATGTCCCCCTAGCGATTGGTGAATTGTTAAGGAGCAGGCTGGATTCAATGGGAAATTATTTCTTTTAGCTTGAATCGATCAACTTAGATTGAGTGGAAATGTTGCAAAACTACGGTTGATAGGAACCATTTCTCTACCGAAAGAAATGTATTCTGGCATTTCTTCTGTCTTCCCAGAATTCCTCTCTGGCGAAGGTGTAGCGGTACCTTCATAAGCCAGTAAGAGCCTCCAGACAGAGGTGATCACTTTTATCTACAGTTCGGGCACTCTGTTCGCAGGCTGTTACTGCTACAAAGGGATTATTCTGAAGGAGTATATTGGTTGTGTTGTTGACATTACATACCACCAAATTTGATGATTTTCAGTTGTTATAGTCAACTTCTTTGTCAAAAGTGCTAAGGCATGAAGTGTCGCTTGGCTCGAAAACTGGTGTTCGATGCCAATTACGCTAAAACGCTAGTAAACGTAGTTTGAGAATTTTTTAAATTTTTTAAGGGCTTAGTTTTTAAAATATACATTCCGAATTTCCCACAAAGATAACAAATAGCGGTAATCTTTAAACAAACAATGTAACAAGAAATAACTGCCTAAATGATTTCTCATAAAAAGGGTATTAGACGAAAAACACAAAAATATTTTTTAAATTCGTAATTTTTAAGCAATTTTTTCAATCCTTGAACAAAACACTGATAAAAATATTTGACACTTGGAAAAAAAGTACCGTGTGATTGTTTTTATAAATAACGAATCTATTAAATGTTTAGTTAAAATTCTGAATATTTTTTGAAAAATCACAAAAACAAGTTTTTGGGCATTTTATATTTTAAAACACCTATTCTAAGAGAACAAAGTATAAACTTTTTAGTACAGAATTTCTATACATTACAATGGTTAGAAATCCGAACAGAACGATTGAAAAACTCTTTTCATAAAAACGTATCGATATTGACTCATTTTAGAAAAAATCTTAAATAATGTAAAATTTCGTTATTTTGTAAAAAAATTTATACCGTATCGTGGAGAAATAAGGGATCTTTCCGATTCTGTAATTATTCTTTGACTGGTTGTGGTAAGAAAAGAATGAAAGTAATTTTAAAAAAGAAGAAAAAGGAGCCCTTTCTTCCGACAGCAACTTGGCTCATGCACAGAACATGGCGTTTTTGTATGTGTGTTAACGCTTGTACAAGTTTCACTCCTCATAATATTTCCATACTGGGGCTTTATACGAAAATCGATAAGGAGTAAACTCCTAAAAAATCTACAATAATATACTTATAATACACGACAGTACGAATTCGAAGTTCACACTGCAATCGATCTTAGTCATACTATCGCATTACGTCAATGAACCCCACAGTTCACTCTCAAGTTAAGACTAAATATGTTTGTTTCTCCACGTCACCCTTATATACAAGGGGTGTTCGGATAAAAAAGTGACACTGTCGGTAGAAATGAAAACTTTATTCGAAGTACACAACATAAGCTTGAGTACAACAATCCCATTGATTGCCGAGACGAAGGATTCCTTGTGTAAGGCATTTGCCCGTGGGTGTTGCTTTACTTCTAAGTTATCCTCGGGACCCTAGGGGTGTGGGAGTGAATGAAGAACCAAGCGTTGCCATAATCTTAATATCTCTTTATTAAGATCTTAACTTAAACGCTATACAATGATAATATTTATATTATAACTTAGCGGATCTGAGGTGAAGTACACACAATGCGTATTACCAAATAAGCGCGACCCTTATCCCTATATTTAACTTTACCGCTTACTCCTAACCTCTGTATATACACAGTTCCTAGTGGTTAATAGAATGATCCTACCTCTATATCTTGGGTAGCAGCAACTCTCTCGGATCTTAAATGAAGTTATGGTTTATCTCGTGTAGAATGGTATCCACCTTGACTTGAACGCACTGGCACGAACAGCTGAATTCTTGAATATCGGCTTACTTCAGCTTACGCGCTTAAACACAAACTAGCATAATCGCTTCCCAAAAGCCACACCGCTTACGCTCAACTTCTGCTATTTAAAGGGTTCTTAATTTGCATAATCGCGCTTCGCTTCTGGATTTTGTTGGAAAGAATTTGCCTTTTTCGGCCCCAAAGAACCCAAGAGGACAATTAATGTAAAGCGCGATGAGCCCGTCACACTTGTTGCCAGAATTCATGTGACGGTGACAAGATCCAGTCCTTCACAGCGTCCTTGAGTTTGTCGTCTGAGTTGAAACACTTCCCTTTCAGATGTTTTTTAGGAGACCAGGCACATGGAAATTGCATGGCGACATGTTCGTGTTGTAGGTTGGATGGTTAAGCTGCTCCCACTTGAATTTGGTCAGTTCTGCGTGTGTGACCTTGAAGACGCGTGGATGCGCGTTATCATCGAACAGGACCACACGCTCATTGGGGATGAATAGCGGCCGGTTTAACACCTTCTGCTGTCAGAAATCAGTTAACGCCTCGCTGCTTCACCAATCGTTGAATCTCGCAATGTATATGCGAGCGCCCGTGAAAGCTCCAACTCACGCCGGTGACTCCATTAACATACCTAGATGTCTCGCTACTTTCTCCCATAGCGACATAGGCAAATAAGTGAACTGCTACGTTTTTACGACGTTTCGCGCCTTTTCATTTGAACATCAGGATTTTCACATGGCTTCTAAAACTATCTCAAGAAATCTTCATCCTAGACCAGCGTTTCTCAAACTGTGGAGGGCGTGACAACTCTACAAGGGGCCGCGAGCATATTGAAAACTGAGAACAAAAGATTATTTAAAAAAATTTATTAATTTTTTGAACGTAAACAAATAAAATACATTCTGACATAATGAAAAAATAAAATACACATTTGCACTGATATATTACACTTATAAATATGTCAGTGCTACATAATGTATTTTATAATTAATTTAACAATACTAAGTTAAAAAGAAGTTTATTAATTACCATTGACTCAATGAGCTTGTCATATATATATAATTTAAAACAAAAATTAGTCGCCCATCTGGTATAGCGGTTAGCGACGCTGACTGCTGTGCCGTAAGGACTGGGTTCGAAACCCGGAGAAGACATGGATGTTTCTAAATGTATAGTGCCTGCACGGCAGGGTGTACTCTAAATAGCCGTCTAGCCGTAAGTCCTCTCGTGAGGTTGGTGGAAGGGGAAGAGAGGTGGGAGGCCTCTGATCACCCCCAGAGTGTTCTCCCTCTAAATTGGGGTGTAATAGAGCCAAATAGTGCTGTCACCTCTACGGTGATCAAAGCTACGGCTAACGATAGGCATCATTTAGCCCTTTGCCATGATGAATATCGTGGGCCTCGATCTGGTCTTTGCCGATCAGGTGGTGGCGTTTGTAACAACAACAAAACAAAAATTGATACTTATCTTGATAATTTTTGTATGGCTTATAACTAAGCCTTGACTGCCGATCAAAGGTTTCATGATTTGCTTCCAAATGCCAACCGTTTTCCACGTAGGCACACGTACGTGATGTATTGATGGAGGGGGGAGGAATAAAGAAGCAAAAATAATGTGGAATAAGTAAATCCTTAGCAAACACTGTCAAGGCCCTTTTATTGCATTCCAAAATCTTCGGAATAATTTTACGGATAGCAGTGCACACAAAAAATCGTACTTCGGAAGGACGTATATATACGTCTGGAGAAATAAACGCTTTGGCTTAGCGACACTTTATATACAAGGGCTACGGCTTAAAAGGTTAAATTAGTATGGTAGCCTAAATGTCAAAGTATAGCATTATTGAATTCAGTACATTGTTATTGTATGGGGGGCCCGATGAAAATTATGATTTAATATTGGGTCACGAATATTGCAACTTTGAGAAGTACTGGCCTAGACCATTCTGAACTTTTCCAGAAACATTTATTTTTGCCGCCACATTTGTTACCAAGGTTCCTACTACTTATTTATTCTGCTTGAAAAAGTAATCTCCACATGGACTTGCAAATGATTTTTCAAGTCACGTTAACGTTTCAATAGAGAAACAAAGTTTTGTTGAACAGATTTAGGAAAGATATTGATGCTGTTACAAATGTAAGATTTTGAGAAATCCAAAATAATTCTATATTATGTTTTGAATAAAGTAATGTAGGTTTGAAAGCAAAATCTTTTTGAAAATATATGCAGAAAGAAATGTTGCTTTGTTTGAGAATTAATTTTTTCTGCCTATAATTTCTGGTGACATCTTTGAATTTTCTTATACAGTCCTTTCATAGTTCTGAAAACTTAGCGATTAAAATAATCCATCACATCAAGTATTGTGTGTAGTAACATTTAACTTACAAAATCATAATTTAAGAAAGGAGTTTTAGCTATATAATATGAATATTTTCAATAAGCTCATAGCAAAAAATATAATTTATCAATGAAGAACTGTTTAACTTAAACGCAACTTAAAATACGAAAAAATATTTTAAACGCATTACAACAGCAAAGGACGAAGGAATATTGTATGATGCGTATGACTTTCAACCGAGATTAATCATACGTATTTGACAAAAAATATCATCAAAACAAGTATAAACCGCATCTTAAATAAAAGAAAATTATTCGTAATATCATAGATTATGAATTAAAAATAAATACAGGATATTAAAATGTTTTTTACTATAAAAGGGGGGAGACAACAAAGTTAACCTAACTCAATAACAGTTTTAATACAAATATCTGTCCCTTATATAGGTATCTATTCTTCCTCATTTATGTGTGTATGTGTGTGTGCTAAGAACTTTAAAAATAAAAAATTCTTACATTTTATTTTTGAACTAACTTTATTCTATTGGAGACCAAAAGACATAATATTTTTCATCTTTTATAAGTTTAAAAAATAAATAACATTTTATGTTCTAAACATATTTTTATATAAAATTCTTGTTTCTTTTTTAGAGTTGCTTGAAATGTATGTTAATGAATAAAAACAGTTGAATAAAGATCTCAAGTTATACCCCTAAATATTTTCAATACTTAGAGAGGGAATGTCAAAACAAGGATAAAATTAAATTTAAAAGGGGATACATATTTGAAGTTAGAAAATGTGTTCCATATTCACTGAAGTGCCACTGAATTAGGGATAGCAAGGACTATGAAAATTGTGTAAAGCTGTGCATCATTTATGAGCAGGTGAGAACGCTTTGTTAACTACATATACAGTGCGTACTGTGTTTATTCTGAATTAGTTGTTGGAATTGCAAGTATGAATAAACTGCCTGATTTAGATGTCTTCGATCACGGATAAATCATAGGTGCACGACGTATGGAACATTCAATTTCCAAAATTGTCAGACATCCAGGACTTTGAAGGTCAACAGTGGGAAGAGTATACCAAGAATACATGGATGCTGGACAAAGAAAACTAGTGGTCGGTCAAGCTGCTACGTGAAGAGAGACGACTCATGCGCATTGCATGTAACCAAAAAAGCCAAACATTAGCTCAAATTACCACCCAGTTGAATGATAGTACCAGTCGTATAGTCAGTAAATGAACTGTGCTACGCTCGCTTCACCATATGGGTTTCGGGAGCCGTCGACCTACGAGTGTACCATTGTTCAATGCTCGTCATTGGGCTTCACGTCTTGCCTGGGCAAGAGAGCGCAGAGACTGGAGTGTAGAGGACTGGAAACGAGTAACATGGAGTGATGAGTCTCAATTCTAACTACTTAATGCCGACGAGAGGCTGAGAATATGGCGTCGGACTCATGAAGCCCTGGATCTTGCATGCGAGGTTAGAACTGTACAAGGGCATGGTAGCTCAATCATGGTGTGGGGTGTTTTTTGCGCTCTGTTTGCGATCTTTGATACGTGTACTAATTACCTCAATGCAATTCTGTAAGTAGAGTTGCTGGGTGATCACCTCCATCTGTTTACGCCAGTGGTTCTCAAACTTTCACTACTGGCGACCCAATTTTCAATTATATTTTTATCGCGCCCCCTTAAAATAAAAATGTATTGTATGCAATAATAATGCACTTGGGGGGCGCTAAAACTACAAAATGATCATAATTATAAACCGTACAAATTAACAAGATAAGTATTAAATTTTGTTTATGTTACTTTTAAGTAATATATATTTTTATTTTTTACTTTTTAGTTCGATTCACTAAGAAAGCGTGTTTTTTAGTTTGTTATAAAACTATAATTCATTTTATAATTATTTTTACGATACACGATAAAAATCACAATTCCAGCAATAATTTAATTAAGAGAAAATATACTTACCCCTACTTTTAAGGACTTTTCAATTTTTCTTTGAAAATTTGAGAAAAAATCTAATAAAACTAAAGAAAATGTTCCAAATGTGCGTGTCCTTAATAAAGGACAGAAATCACAGACTTTTTTCGCTAACAACACAGGAACGTTATTTTCCAGCAAAACTGTCGTAATGTGTTCACGTTTTTGTAATTTTACTGTCGTTTGATGATCTACAAATAGCATTTGAACTTTTTCTTCCTTTGTGTCTTTTTTGACAAGGCGAAGTTCTACATTATGGTTTTTATAGTTTTCTTCATACAGATCTTTAGGCAGCATTTTAAAATTTCAAATCAATTCAAACGTTTCATGTCTAACGCTTTTCTGATATTAACTTTCGCTGTCTTGATTAATATGCATTAATTCAGTAGGTTCTTCAATTGCTTTATCAGTTTCAACTTCCTTCAACAGGGATCACAGATTTTTAATATTCTGCTCATTTTCATTTATAAACCATAAGTCGTACAACACAGCAGTCAAAACCGCAAAATTGTTCATGGGGAAAGTGTAGCATGTTCTAAAAATAATTGTGTAAAACATTTTTTTATTATGCATTATATGTTTCAGAATACTCATAAAAATACAGCTTGGCCAAATAATCCTTCAAAGTGCTCAATATGCCTATCCATATATCATAAAACTCTTTCACATTGGAAAAGGCGAAACAGAAATATATTATTTACAACTTCTCTTAAAAAAGGACAGAGATAACTATACCAGTAAGTTCGAAGGTCAGCTAAAAAGTAATATTTTAGGTTAAAAAGAAACGTAATAAAAAAATCTCTCATCGTGGGATTCCAGCAAAGCAAACAAAATATTTTTTTTAATTTGATTATAGGATCAAAGATGGCTAATGAACGTTTGAAATGGAATCTTTATTTTTGATTATCACCAGATGATAAAAATAAGTTATATCAGTGTATTAAATGTGTATTTTTATTATGTCAGAAAGCATTCTGTTTTACTTCATTCCAAAAAAAATTATTTTTTTCAATATGCTCGTGCCCTACAGTTTGAGAAACACTAGTTTACGCTGTTCTGTTATCCGCACAGCAATGAAGTTTTCTAGCAAAATACAACACTCTCACAAGTCCAGGTTGGCTAATTGGAAAAGCATTCCTTTCACTTTTCTGTCATAAATTGACCACCTAGATGCCCAGTCTTAAATCCGATTGAGCATCTTTGGGATGTTTTGGAACAAAGCGTGAAAGGCCATCACACAGAACCAAAGAACCTTACTGAATTTTGGACAGCTTTAGCCAATATTTGGCAATTCATTCCCGTGGAACGTTTTCAGAAACTTGTTGAATCTATGGTTCGTCGTGTGGCTGTCATTATTAAGGCCAGAGGAGGTCCAACTCGCTACTAGGTAGGTATCCCTAATAGAAAATCATTACTTTTCAGTAAGTGAAGCAGGTAATATTAATCAGTTTTCTGATGACAAAATATACATCAAAACGTAAGAAAACCTTTCTAAATATAAAATTTTTTTATAAACAAATTTTATACATTTGTACAAGTTTATATATAAAGAAATAATACTGCTAATTCGGTTTTTTTACCATGTTAATTTTCTTCTACAATTTTGAGAATTTATGTGATAAAATTAAATAATTTCGTACGTATGCAAAAAAGATTACATTGAGTAAAAATAATAAAATCATTTCTAAAAAAAGGTTTTTTTAAGTGTTGGTATTTAAAGTAACATGAAAAAAACAAATGAAAAACCAACTTTCGGATAAAAAATAGAATATCATTGTAGAAGTCATATTTAAGAGAGAGAGAGAGATACACACTTTTTTAATGAAGTGGTGCTTAATTATATTTTTAAAGAGAATATTTTACAGCACTTTTTTTTTCTAATACAGCTCTTTCTGTTTTTCACTGAAAACAGGAGGTACTGAATAATGTCCTTTTAAACAAGCGTCATTTTACCTTTATGGACTTCTTGCTTACCTGAATTATTACATTTCAAAAGTTGATTTTTATTTTTATTAAGATAATTATATTTTTTCTCATAGCTGAATCCTGGAAACGATCTTTAAAAGAGGATAAAAAGAGAAAAGGGTAATTATTCATAAATAACAATTTAATACATATGGATAGATAAACAGATAGACATAGACATAAAAACTGGTAATAATATTTTTTGTATTATTTTCTTCACGTAATCCTTTTACTTCATATCAAAAATGCTTTGTAATTTCCAAAAAAATCACATAATACAACACTTTTAATGCAATATTTTTTTTATAATTGGCTATATAATTCCTGTAACTTGGATCGATTATATATTCTAAGCATAGTTCAGTCCTGAGGTGAATATTTTCATTGTTAATACTTCACAAAATAAATAACGAAAACACTCTTTCAAAACTTTATCGCAGTACCAACTTGATCCCAACATAAACAAATCATTAATAACTCTTGAAAAATACTTAAAAGCCTCCAGGCAAGTTGATTAGTTATTATGTTCTATTAATATGTCTGGTATATCACGTTCTTTTTAAATCATGGAACACTACATGGAATCTTTCCGAGAAAAGAATGGATAAAACATTGCCCAAAGTAGGGAGTGGATTGGTAAATGCGGGTGAAACGAGTGTCGATAAAATAGTCACGTATGTTTACTTGGCTTCGCTCCTATCTAGAGGTCTTTTCAAGATCCTCGAACTATTCGCTTCAATGCTTTCATTTGAATTGATTAAATGACGAGAAGATGTTGAACATTTATTAACTTAAACATGATGTATTATCAAGAAGTAAAATATATATAAAGTGTTATCTTGTTTTACGGCAGAGACTAGCAAGCTCCTTGCAGTATGTTTTAAAATATTGACTAAATGTTTCTCTTAAGTTTTAATTATTTCCCCGTTTAAGCAAAAGTACAGTAAATGGAATGAATCTTCTATAAATAACTTTCTTCTCATTGTAATCGAGACCAAAAAAAATACATTGTAACAAATACCATTCTGATACATTTAACCCTTTCTGTATTTTATAGGCAAATATTTAGTAATGGGCTATCGCGCCAAGTTCCTCTAAGCTAATCTAAGGTAATATTTAAAGTTTTAGTGAGAAAGTTAACTGTGTGTAACCTCCTTACAGTGGAAAAAGAATATATAGCTTAGTTCTAATAGGTAAAAGGAAATGAGAATATATATAGCTGATAGTTGATAATAGATTTTAAAAGTTAGTTAACAATAAACGGCGTTAAAGGAGATTTTCACAGGCAATTTTCCTCATCTAGGGGAGCAGACATGTATTTCCTTTAAGTGTGAGATTTTCAAGACGTCTCTAAGATTATCTTGGAAAGTTCTATGACAAATATGATTGAACTTTGGATGCTAGTCGTATATTCAACAGCTTGTAGCTTCCTTCGTCTCGAGGGAAACTACAGTTTGGTGTATCTGTCAACTTACAAACATGTACTTATTTTAGTATTTAAATACATTGATTAACCTTCCTCTCATCGTTGAGGTCATTTAAATTGTTTATTTGTGTTTTTATCTGCTTCCTTCAGTTCTGTGTCATGTCGATGACCCAATTCGTAACGTAGGATTCGAGTCATAATATCTCCAAAAAGGGGACACTAAGAGTTGGATAGCCGAGCTTAAGGGGGACCGTTGCAAGTTTTGTCTCGGTTCAATTTATTGATACATTATATAATAAATGTAAAGTATTTTATTCAAAAGAATGTTGTTTTCTTTTAGCTGAATTTCGTTTACGTTTCCTTTATATTGATCTAAAAAATACTCCCTCTGTCGCATAATAATGTTATCAATTCAATAATTAAAAGGAAATTATTGATACGTGCAGTTGTAAAGCTGTGTTTTTTACCCCAAGGTTGTGAACCATTCTCTGAAAATATTTGTTCTATTGCATCTGATATTATTCCACATGTCAAATTCTTTTAAAAAACGTATTACTCAGTATTTCTCTAAAAATATTCGATATGTTTATATCGCTGAAAGTAATGGGAAGAACAAGGACTCTAATAATTTTAATCTCATGCACACAAGAAAAGCAAAACTTCGCAGTAAAGGAAACCCTACCTAGAAGTCTGTAACCAAAGTTTCTTGAAGTTTGACGAAATTATTGAAAACTCCGAAAATTATCAGGGTACTCAAAATAAAAATTAGCACTAATATTTTTAATTCATTGTTTAATTTAATCTAATTTTTGGTAATAAACAACGCGTTTTATGTTTATTTTCTTTTGCTACTATTATTACGTATTATTACGGAACGCAGGGAGTACTTATTTAAAATATCAGAATGCAACAAATGTTGCATCGCTGAACTTATCAAAATATAATCCCAATGTCATTTTTATATATAAAAGAGTTGTAGCAACCTACTTGATCAGCCATAGCAAGTTTTAAACACAATTTTTATTTATCCCTCTTACTTAATCAACACAACTAAAGGTAAAAAATGCACTTAGTAAATAACCTGAAGAGCAACCACGTAGGCTTAATACTGCTAACATATAACTAAAATATTGCTGAACTGCTCTTGGAGCACTCTTCATTCCTACACTTCAATTATCTGCAAAAATCTTGCTTAACTATACGACCTCCGGTCGTAAATCTCGTTCACAATTTAATCAGATTTAATCTCCAACTATCGACCATCATAGAGTGCATAAGTGCTAACGCTTGAATAGAAGAACTCATTTAACTAAATCCCGTTTTCTTCTTCGAGGGAACTTTTTCAACAAAACTCACAGTTGAATAATTTTACCCAAGAGGATTAGTTGAAAATTCGCAGGTATACCAGTTGCAGAGTATTATGTCAGAATTCTCTCGAAAAAACATTTACCACTATTATAATACATATCATTTTAAATAAAAATAGTAACAATCTCAATACCTTTTATTACGAGCTGAAATAAATATGTTCTCTTCAAAAAAATCTCGTCGGAACATGCCAATAACTAAAATTATATATTAGCAATCAAAAAAATATAAAAGAACATTCTGTTATCCAGCCTATAATTAAAATTCATTAGTTGCAATAAAGATATTTAATTGCTTAATATACCTAAATATTTATCTCATGGTAGATGCTAGATAATATTCCATTTTTTATTAATAAAGTATTTTTAAAATATAATTAAAACAAACAAAGAAATGTTCATTTAAATGATTATATAAACGTGAGCTTTTTGTTGAAAATGAACTTTTTTGTGTGCAAGGTATTTTAATCTTACACTAATGCCCTTGCTTATGCTCTAAATAATAGCACTCGAATATTAAATAAAATCATAAGAACGGTTCAACGTAAATGAAATTAATGAATTATTTTAACAATCTTTTATATTAACTAAATTTTCTTTTTGGGGGGGGTAGCTTATTTTAAAAAATAAATACAGAATTATTTGTAAGAGAATTATTTACCGTATTAAAGGAATAAAAGTTATTTAAATTGTCTGTTTATTATAGATATTTCAAAGTTTGATTTCTTTCTTAAACGGATGATTTTTTTCGATAGTTGTTTTTTATTCGATTACTTCTTTTTTTTTTTAGTATATATACATTTTTGCTTTCAAATTTTTTCCTGTGAAACTCTTATTAAGAATTTTCTGCTTATTATGGAAAAGTTTTAAATTCTACTGTACGCGCAAACCTTTCCTTTTTATTAACTATATTTCAGAAAATACTTTCATATTTTTAACATATATTACCTTTTGATCATGATATTCAATATTTTAAAGGTTTTATCTTATGTATAAAAAAATTGTGGAATCGGCAGTTAAATAATTTTATCGATAAAATAAAAATGTAAGTTATATACTAATTATTTTATATAGAATCAATGCAAGCTTTTGGAGCTTGTTTCCAGCAAATGACTACTTATATGCTATTATCCGTATTCAGAAAAACAGTATAATCAATCAAGTTAAACATAATCATGTTGATAACATCTGAAAACACTGCATTCATGTAACAAATTAATAATATAATATATATATATATATTTTGCTTATAGAGTAAGCGCAAACATTTCAACAGAATATTTTGTGATTTCTTTTATATAAACTATTAAGAAAAACATCACTAAAATTAATAGTACGAGTTATAACCATAGTTGGTAAGATAAACGTTTTAAGATCAAATCGTAAGATATGCATACACATTAGATTTACTCATAGTCATTTTCCATGACGTAATTAATCGGAAAAAGTGATTGTGCAGAAAATTCTGAGGATGGTGATAAAGATTAATAAGAATTGTTTAATAATGAATATTTACGTAAGTCAGAAATAATAAATAATTTAAGAAACAATGTAACTGAATAATTTACTCATCATCATTTACCAATCAACGATACGTGGTGAATCATAAAATTCTAAAAACAAACAAATTATGCAGTAGAATTTTTCCCTTTTACCTTTTATGGTATTTCTCAAAGATGACCATCGTCTGAGAAAGGCCCTTGGATATACATCGTCCAGCGGTCTTCCCACTTATTAAATTACCTGAAGAGCACAGAATTCATCGCATCTCACCAATGGATTTGTTAAGGAGTCAAAGCAAACAGCACTCTTAAATTGTCTCTCTTTTTTTTGGATTTACCTTCCAAAGTATTTCAGTCAGTTACTTAAATGAGCAACTTTTGTTTATTCATTCATGTGTCTCACTTAAAATATACACCCATTTTTTTTCAATGGTAGACACGTTCCTTGGAAAACCATGCAAAAAAATATAGTGTTAAAAATACAATGTATAAATTTGGAGATATATTTCGCAAAAAAAAAAAAAATTAAAAAACCGTGTAAGAAAAAAACTCTAAATATTTTCCCAAAACCCCGTGCAAAAATAGTAATAAGGAAATCCATGTTTTATATTTGTATGACAAAAACAACTGATTTTTATTACAAAAAAATTGAAATAAGTGTACAGTGGAAATTTAGCCTATAAGTACATACAACATATAAAAATTCAAATTGAAATTAGGAATAAAACTATTAACAATTATTCATCGCTAATAGATCAAAAATGCTGTCATCAGTAGATGTGACAAATATGTTTAGCATAACTATCGGCTTTGATTTAACTGAAGAATTTTATTGAAATTATTTGTTGCATCCTACGAACTGAACACTTTTAAACAAAATACAATTATACTAAAGAACGAAATGCTATAAGCAAGTTGAAGTATTACAAAATAAAAAAAAGTAATTATAAAATTTGAATATGTCTCGTAACTCTAGAATACAAAGTAAATAAGCTAAGAAGTAGACCAAGTTACTCACACATGTGTGGGCATAGGCCGACCGTCTTCTGATTACACTGTCAAAATTAGAACTAAAAAAATTGAGGATTCGTGTTAGAACAAAATATTTGTGTAAAAAAGAATATCAAGGAACTGTGTTATTTCAAATTCGTGAAAAAAATGGAAATGCGTAAGTTAACGAATACTTAATTTTGTTACGATTTCTTAAATAAATTCTTTTTCTCCTAGTAACCATACCTAATATTTACAAAAAATATACAATTACTGCAAAAACTTAAATTTAGACTTAAAAAAAGAGAAAATTTATTTTTTTTTCCAGTTGTAGAAATCTAAAAGCGTGTGGATCTTTTTTTATAGTCTAGTGACTAGCAAATTAATTTCTTTTTTGTTTAAATCTTTTTGTCTCAAAATTAACAGTAATGAAAAGCTGTATTTATTTTATCCACTTCAATATTAAAGAAATTATTTTTTTTTTTTATTTAATGAAGAAATTTAATCAAAGTATCAGTTCTTATATAATTAAAATATTCTTCCATTTAAAAAAAACTTCTATTGTGTAAATTACTGCGCCATTAAGAGGTGATTTCTAGAAAACGCTGCATATCTTAATTAAAAGTAATTAAAATGAAAGCCCGTTGTCTTTGCTTAATTAGTAATTTTCTTCTAATTTATTTTCATTCCAATGTATTTCCTAATTACAACGTTAAAAAAGGGATAGACTTGTTATAAAAATATATAACACAATAGTAATCCTATTAAAATGTTTGTAAAAAGGTGTTACTAGATTCTCATTTTAACAATGTTTCTTAAATTTATATAAAACAAAAATATATATTATTATATTATTTAATCATTCACAAAGGAAATTTGTAAATAAAATATCTTCTATTTGAATAAATCGATGTTTATGTTAAATTCCTTTCAAATGCTAATGCATTTAGTAAAGCGTTTTTCAAAAAAAGAATTTATATATATATTTGTAATTTTTAATTTTTTTTTCTCTAATCTTACACTGTTGTTTGAAATGTTGACTTTTAGTACATAAATATATAATGGAAATCGTTTTTAATCTAATTTTTGAAAACAAATCTATAAAGTTTTCCTTTAAATGTTTAATTTTTAACTTTTAAAGCAAACTTTAAAATGTTTTTTTAATTTAATTGTTTGTTTGTTTTTTCAATTTTTGAAATGCTTTGCTGAAATATTTATTATTTCTTTATTTTTTTCAAGAGCTTGAAAAAAATAAATGCATAATGTTGATACGAATAATATTTTTTGTGAATTAAAAGACGACTTCAAGCAATTTACATTAAAATATCGTATTTAAAAGAAATGATAAAAAATATATTTCTTGAGAATCAGAAATAATAATAAAAAAGATTAATTAAATGTTTATATATGAGGGACAAAAATTTAATATTTGTTAGATTTTTGTAATATTCATTGCAACATAAATCTCATCCCATTATCAAAAACTTAACCCTTTCCCCACAAATGTGATACCATATCTATATCAGAATTTGCTAGATTAGATTCTCAGTCTGTGGTACGTTTACCTTAGAACTCAAGGGATATCCAGAAAAAAAAGATGTGCGTTGTGCATCTTAATAGATATATTAAATACATGAGATAAGATTGTATTTATTATTACAAAAATAACTTAATTAAAGAGCAATTGGGGTATTATAATTGTTATTTCTCATGTTAAAAAGAAATTTGGTTTATCCCTATTCTTTTATCCGCATTACGTCACGACTCCCTGTTAAGAGAAATTACTAATTATCGATTCCTGATATGGAGAAATAACTCTTCAAAAACGTAAATAAAACAAAAAACAAATGAATTTATTTCCTTTACTATTTGTACCACAAAATACCCAGTGGTACTAGATTTTTATAGGAGCTACTATAATTCAGCAGTCATACCACAGAGGGTTTCAATAAATTTGGCGAAACTGCCTTGTCTGTCTTCCTATTCTTATCATTATAATAATGCTTTTAATTAGTTTCTAGCTCGCCATCAAAGTAAATAGTTCAATAATTTTATATTTTTTTTAAAAAATGATTAAAAATGTGCGCAATTGCAAATATACATTATTTTTGCATAACTGATAAAAAACAAATATATAGGGTATCCGAAAAGTATGGTTACGCATTCAAAAACGAAATAAAAACAAGCGAATAAAGATTTTCACTTACGGTTTTTTAAGTCTCCAATAGAAGGATTAAAGGTTCTGCTTAGTAAAATACAAGCTATAAATGGAGCAATTTCCACGTTTTACACCAGTCTTGTTTCAAAATGACTTCATTGCAAGAACAAACTCAAGCTGTAGAAGGCTTTATCGAATTTAAATCTGTAGTGTATGTACAACATAAATGGGGCACCGCCACTGGAGTTTGGAAGAGTAAAAATATTCCTGAGGCGATGGATGGAAAGAGGTTGTCCAAAGCCGTGGCCAACCTAGATCTCTAAACTTAAAGCTTTCAGACTATTTCTTGTAGGGATAGGTGAAAAACATTGTTTACCTTCCTCCAATGATGAATTGAAAGATCAAATTACACCGTCCATTCAAAATGGTGATCCTACAATGCTTCAAAAAATGTGATTATAACTGCCTTACAGACTAGATGTTCAGAACTCCAATATTAATACCCACGTTGAAATTATGCAATAAAACATTGTAAAAAAACCCTTTGGATTTTCTTTATGCATAGAAAGACCATAAGTGAATATCTTTGTTTGTTCATTTGTAATTAAGTTATTTATTTATTTATCCAGCGTCCATGCTTGGCTTCTTAACCATCTGACTCAGAGCCTCCCGCAGCCGACTGACGATGTAGTCAGACGGGTATTCATCAAATTCAGTGCATTGGAGAAGGAGGTCACCATTCATCTTGAAATGGCCTCAGAGCGCGCAGGCCTCGTCAGGCCAAGCCAGTGGAGGTATCTCCCAAAATGTCTTGTCGGTTAGTTAGGCGCTAACAGGTAACAGCCTCGGCTTTCTCCAGGTGCATTGGATAGGACCCATATTGACCAGGGTTTTCCATGGCTTTTTCCAAGGCTCTTGGTATTTTTGGTCAAGGCAGTACATTTGTGAATGTATGTGGGTATAATTAGAGCCAATTTAAGCCCATTTCGGGCCCTAAATGTAGAAGATCTTCAGGTTCACTTAGCTCTGGATGATCGAAATTTATAACCAGAAAATCTGGTCGAGTAAAGCTTTTCCGGGCCCCTGGGTACTCTACCCCAAGCACCCGATGGATAAACAGGAGGTGCTGGATATAATTCTCTTTTTCTCTTCCGAGGATCAAAGGGATTTCTGTTTGAGACGACTTGGCTCCCTGCTTGGCTTTTTGGTTGGTTCTCTCACATTTCCAGAGATCCCAACATGACTTGGGATTCACTGCCCAACCATATGAAAAAATTTTAGTTCGGCACTGAATTGTGTTAGTTGGTGTGTTAAAGGCAGTCAGTTGGTGTGTTAAAGCTTACGGACAAAATTTCAGCTTCGGAGTCGATAAAGAAGACAACTTTTGCAAGAGCTAGGCCAGCAACTATTAATTGTGTTGTAGCTTCATAGACTGCTGCGACCTCACCATCGTAATTGGTGGTGTTTTTTTCCCACGACCAATGAGTCCTCAAACAGTCGGCAGAACCATCCCTTACCGGCTCTGTTTTGGAAGTGTTCTCATACTTTTCTGGGTACACTCGGTATATGTCTGGATTATAGAGTTATCACTGTTCCTGTAGTTAAACGACTGGGGATAGTTAGATCGGCCCGATGCAGACAGTCAGACATACCTATTTATCAGAGTCTAAAAGTGCTCCATTGGGGAGAGATTTCACCGTTGCGTCTACAGAACTAATGCTGAAGAAGCTTGAAAACCAGCATTACAAAGCCATTCGTGCGCTGTTGAACATTATGAAATGTATGTCCAGGAGTCTATGAAAGAAATGGCAACACTGCATCACATAGAATCACGCCTGCATTTCTAAGACGAAAGAAATTAAAGTAATTAGGAATAAAGATAATAAGAAATAATTAGAAATAAAGATATAGAAAGGAATAATTAGGAATAAAGATTCCTAAATTACAAAATATTAAATAAGATGTCTTGGTATCAAAAAATACGAAAAATAATAACAAGATGAAGTATTAAAGAATTTTTACTTCCAGATAAAGCTTTTCCTTTTATGAAAATGCAAATTTCAAATTTCTTGTAAACTAAATTTTTAACAAGGGGAAAAGTGTGACTAGGTAAATCATACTTTATATTACTAAGGGTATACTCAGAACGTAATTGAATAATAAAAATCATTATTTGTAAAAAGACAAAAATAAATTAAAGGAAAATATTTTTTAAATTAAATTATTCCACTATAATAAAAAAATTACAATTTAAAAATTCACTTTTTTCAACTATGACAAGACTTTTTTTAAAAATTATCTTTTTTTATTTACATTTTAATTACAAACAATAATTACAATAAACTGATGAAGGATAAAGCAAAAAAAGGTTATCCATATAAATCTTTCTAAACATTCACGAAAAAGTTTCCTCTTTATTTTTATTACTTAATTTCTGAAATTTTAAATATTTTTGCGCTTAAGACCTTGGCTTTAACCAAATTTAAAAGTAATTTTCTTTTAAAAAAAAATTGACAATAATATATAGTTTTTTATTCATTACTTTACTGAAACTGTTAAGTAAAATTCAGGAGAAAAATAAAATTGCAGAAATAAATATTTCTATTAACATAACAAAAGGACGGAAATGTTGTAGGTAAGTTCTATCTTACCAGTTGAAAATACAGCTGCGTTTGACATGGCCATATTTTAGCTCTACCAGGGGTTTCCCCTTTAAACCTATCGAGTTATGAATTCCACACATATCAAAGACATTTTTCACACAAATATTCTAAAATATATTTTCTTTTCCAATGATAAAGAATGGCAATAAGTTCCCTTCCTTACCTCTATTTTTTGTTATTCAAATCGGAACATAAAATATGACTTCGAAAAACATACATGTATCTCAATGTTGTGTTAATTAAAACTATTTTTTGATATTTTTGATAGTGATGATACTATGTAAGTTACGTGTAGTTTTAGAGCAAGAAGTCATTCAAAAAAAATTCGGTTCACGAGAAGCAGAAGTAATGTGCATGTTTAATAAAACTTAAACGTAAGGAATTTTGTTGGATAATACATGTTTTGTTAATGTTTGTATCATTTGTAACTGAAAAATATACATCTGTTAGAAATCGAATTTAAAATTAGCGATCATTTTAAACAAAATTAGACTGAATTCAATTATAACTATATTACATAACTGCTATCAATACATGAAATACAGACGTTGAAACAAATTATCACTAAATGCAAATTAAATATCAAACTTTTTAAGTATCAAAAAATATCACAATATCTGAGAGAGAAATGCATATCTATAATAGTCATACTTTCAAAAGGTATAAAAAGATAGATATTAATGAAATGTAAAAAGAGTAACTCGTAGTATAAACTACGAGTATGTTATACATCTTACTTACAATCATTCCAGTATGAGCTCAATTGGTTTTTTGTAAGTTTTGCTATATCTTGTTACTTATATGCAAAACCTTTTTTATTTATTTATTTATTTAATCCAGTATTGATTAATATTCAATGGTCCATAATGCGATTTAGATATGATGGCAATGCTATTCATTCCTAAATTGCTGAATGAAAAACTTGTACAGAATCATGAATAATAAAATATTGTATATATGGGCTTGATTCAAACATGACTTTCAATATTTCAAATGGAGAGTATAAAGCAGATTAATAAAGCTGGGATTTAATAATTCAGAGAGAAAGATACTGAGATTTTTTATTCAATTCTACAAAAACACTTTTCCGGTGTGCATTAGCATAAAACATAAATTAAAACCGATAAAATAAATTAAGGAAGAGAAAAGTGATTCACTTACTCATTACTAGATTTCTGAAACTATTAGACCCACAAACTTGAAATTTGGCCAGCATATTTTGTTGTTGTTGTTGTTGAGAACAGATTTTGCGGAAATCAACTCCCAAAGATGGAGGGGGAGAAGGGGTGCGAGAACATTAAAAAAAAGATATCTTTCTGTTTTAGAAGTTCTTGTTCTACCATTTTTTAATCAATAGACGAGGGCCATAAAAATGTTTTTTAATACAATTGAAAGTTTAATACTAGGATTTAGATATTAATAACTTAAAAGCATTTATAGACATACAACATCATAAAATACTTTACCAAGGGAGTATGTAATGGCTAGAGTAAATATATAAATGGAACTAATTTATAAATTTCAGATGTTGCAAAAATTTTAATATGTTGTTCAATTCAAGGCTCATTTCTCTTTAGTTTAATGATTCTATTAAATTCGAAGAAACATAGGTCAAATTAAAAGCCATTTGTTATTTATCTAGATAATCAAGAGAACTTTTTTGATACTTTCATGAAATTTACAATGATATGTTCGTTTTCCCAAATTTTGTTAATACTAGTACTTTTACTTATCAGCCTGAACACTCTATTATACACCCTTGAAGATGTAAATAATCAAACAATTGAGGTTAGTAATAGTGAACAAACTTTCATTAATCCTACAAAAAACTTCTAAATTTTATTTCGGAAAGACTTTTATTATTTGTTTTAAAACAATGTAAACAAAACTTTATTTATCATTCCTTTTTATTCCTCTGCTTCTGAAAACCTTCTTTCCTAAATGAAATTTTCATAAAATCTTAAATATATTATTTAAATTAAAAGACTTCCATAAAAATTTTGGTTTGGCTTAGAGAAGATTCATAGCGACAGTAAAATATGTTTTCATCAAACATGTTTACTTTAATCAAACACATGGATGAAAATAGACAAGCAAATTCGCTATGTTGATCACTCCATTTCAATTCATGCTGTCAGTTTATAAAAGAAAGGAAAAACATTACATCATCTGTAGGAAAATTCAGATCTGGCAACAAAATGGGGAAAATGAAACATAAATCCACAATATTTCGTTTCTTCAAACAATGATAGATGTTATAGCACATTCTAGGGTAAGATATTTTCTGGCGACTAGTTCTGTATAAGCTCTTCACAATCAATTTCCGAAATCTCTGAATGGAAGACAGAAACACATGGATCTATTTTCCACAGACTAGTAATAAACATTAAAAAAATGAAGACTATGTTTCTTATGATGGTCTCAGATTGTTTTGACAACATTTGACACTTATATAGTAGAGGTATATTGTAGTCTATATAAACCAAACAATATCGTGGTAAAGTATTTGAACTCTTAGTGTATATTTTAAATATAAATTGTTGTTGAAGATGCCACAGAATTCAAGGTTATTTACAAATTGAATCAGATTAAAAAGTGTTCAATCACATTTGACAAAATTTGTTTACATATATTGTATTTTGCTACAAAGAATTTAAATCATTTTTTTTTCTTAAATGGAATAAGCTATGTTAATTTTGTGAACTTCTGATTTTTTTTCCATATATTTTTAAAATATACTTATTTGTTGTTTATTTATTGCATATACATATTATAGGCAGACAAACATTTTTATTCTGGCACGAAGTATAGCAATTTTCTAATCAGTGTCATGTTTTTATATTTCTTTTGTCTGAAGTTTAATTCATTTAGGGAAAAACAACTAAAACTGAAACGAAAAAATATGTTATTCTAATGCAATGATCTTTTTAAATAAGTTGTCTAAAGTTTTTAATGTTGTTGTTTTTTTAAAACGAGTTAATATCTAAGGAAACCATCATTATAAGAAGTTTAAATTTTTATTATACCTTTATGAAATTTTCTGCTTTATAAGAATACTCTTACGTTAATATAACCTTTATAAATAATACATCTTCATAATTATACAAAAATAGATGGCAAAATATAAAAAAATTAATACGAAACAAATAAACGTATGCATGTACGCTTATGTCTGTACAAGTGTGTGGGTGCCTTAGTCAACAAAAAAACCGTCATTGTTGTTTTCCAGCTAATCAAAACTTTGCTGATACTGGCAAAAAAGTAGATAAAAGCTATATAGAAATGAAAATAAAACCTTGTTCAGTGGCAGAATTCTTAGAGAAAAGATTTTTTTTGGATTATGTAAAGGGTGTTTTTTTAGAGGTATAGAACTTTAAATTGCAATAAAACAACGATGTATTATTCGATTGACATGAATTTTTTTATTCGAAAGATAATCTTGTGGCATTATATTTTAAATATGATTTCTGGCATAGGACTGCCACGGCTGGCTCGGATGTAGTCCAATCTGGACGTCCAATTTTCGATGACTTTTTCCAACATTTGTGGCCGTATATCGGCAATAACACGGCGAATGCTGTCTTCCAAATGGTCAAGCGTTTTTTGGCTTATCCGCATAGACCAATTACTTTACATAGCTCCACAGAAAATAATCTAGCGGTGTAAAATCACAAGATCTTGGAGGCCAATTCACAGGTCCAAAACGTGAAATTAGGCGGTCACCAAACGTGTCTTTCAATAAATCGATTGTGGCACGATCTGTGTGACATGTTGCGCCGTCTTGTTGGAGCCACAGCTCCTGGACATCATGATTGTTCAATTCAGGAATGAAAAAGTTAGTAATCATGGCTCTATACCGATCACCATTGACTGTAACGTTGTGGCCTTCATCGTTTTTGAAGAAGGATTCCACCAGCCCATAAAGCGCACCAAACAGTCAGTTTTTCTGGATGTAACGGTGTTTCGACATGCACTTGTGGATTAGCTTCACTCCAAATGCGGCAGTTTTGTTTGTTGACGTAGCCATTCAACCAGAAGTGCGCTTCATCGCTAAACAAAATTCTATTATGAAAATTGACCATTATTTTTGAAATAAAATTGCACAATTTGAAAGCGTTGTTCAAGCGTGAGTCTATTCAAGATGAATTGCCAAACCAAACTGAGAATAAATCACTTGACAGCTGTTAAATCGGTCGCCATCTTGGAAAGTAATGCCAACTTAAACTTCTATACCTGGGAAAAAAAACACTCTGTATAATACAAAAACGCGTAAATATACTTTGCACAAATATTTTAAAAAATAAAACTTCTTATGTTCACATGTAAGAAATCCGGAATGAATTCTGCGAGTACACTCTCTACACATTTAAGAAGAAAACATTAAACATCGAGTTTGATTCCAGAATAATTTATTTAAATATATTCCTGGAATCCTAAAAATATGTAAAGCTTTTAATGCGAGAACTGAACAGTTGAGTTATATATAAGATAAATAAAACATCTTCGAACCGTTCTGAACTTTTTCCTGAAACAGAAAGTGTAAAAGTGAGCATGATGATAAATATGGAAAAGGAGATTTATTCGAAGCAAGAAATGTATCTTTATGAGAAATTTCGACGGATATTTTAGAACAAAATGAAACTTTTTTCATTTATCTATGTCGTAATGCTTAAGGTATCCGACTACGTTCGGAACCGTGATATTGCAAAAGTGTATAAATGGATAATATTTATGATATTTAGTGTCACTTAGATTAGAAAAAGTATATCAAATTGTTTTAAGAATAGTATTACAATAAAATATTATTTAAGTACAATATTTTGACAAAAAATTAACATAGAATTACCCATTTTCAAAATGCTCTCTTTTTGTGAAAAATGTTTCTATTATACTAATAGTTCACCTGTATATAGATCAGACCTCTGTACAGATGCTCAACTAGAATTTTAGAAATATATAACTTAGAAGTGTGTTTATACATGTTTTACAACTATAGAGGGGAGAAATTTTAAGGAAAAAACATCAATAATTATTTCAATCGGTTGTAACTTTAAAAATAATGTGAATTTTTCAAAAAAAAATAGTTTAGATTCTCTGGAAAAGTCTTTATTTTATATAAGCAAAATATTGTTATTTTGGAAGCATTTTTTATAAAAGAACATTTTGAAAAAAGGTTGTAGAGTTAATTTTTTGCCAAAATATTATATTTAAATAACTTTTTTGTCAAAATATCCTTAAAACAATTTTATACATCTAATCTAAGTGACACTAAAAATCATGAAAATTATCCATTTATACGCTTTTTAAAATCATTGTTCCGAACGTAGTCGGGTGGTTACCTTAAGCGTTTCTGGCTGAGAAGTGATTAAAAAATGTTACCTTATTTTGTAAAGGGTTTAGTGTAATGTCTTAGTAGTTAGAGATATTTTTATAAAAAATAGACAAAATATTTACAAAGTTATACTAAATTTCTTAAAATTTAGGAATTTCTTTGGGGAATAAAAGGTAATCACCGAAAAAAAATGAAATTTTTCTTTGAAGCAAGATTTCAATTCAAAAAGTCTTGTTTTATCGTAAAGATTTGTAATACATAAAAAAAATTATTAATATATGTTCTGCTAGTATTTTTTTTTTCTTTTTTATGGAGAAATCTGGTTTTATCAGCTTTTATTATAAAAGGATTTTTCGTTTCATTCGAATCTATATTACGCATAAATAATTTCTATTAAAGCACTTTAAAAATATTCAAAAAAATCCAAATGCAAAATTCCAGAATTATTTTTTTTTCAATTATATAAAAATTTTGCATTAATTACAAACTTATAACAAAAGATGTTTGTGTGGCTTTTATAAACTGCTCTTAAGCATATGATTCAACATTTAAAGTAATTCATGTAAAACTTTTATTACTATACCTGTTTTTTTTTCCTCAATCAAGTTAAAATGTTTTTACTGTCGTTTTTGAGCAACTCTACAGAAGCGTATATTTAATGAAAAGCAATGTTACTATTAATATGTTTAAAATAATAAATTCATGCAAATTAATTAATTTCAGATTAGTACATGAAAAAAATATATTAGAGAGAGAGAAAAATATGGAAAAAAAACTATTTTTTGTATTTTTTTATCTTTCGGCATGAATGAAAAAAATGTAGACTTTCCAATTTTCTCTAAAAACGTAGTCTAAAAATTTTCTTAAAGAATTTTGCATGCATTTCCTTAAATTTAAAAAAAAAGTGACTTTTTTATTCCGATTTCTCCAAAACTTACTCAAATAATTTTTCCTCGAATAATCTTTTCCATCATGCTTCTTTGCTTTGAAAACCAAAAAGGCATGATGGAAAAGGTTATATGGAGGAAAAACGTTTATGTTTGTATTAGAATATTTTTGTAGAAAATTTACCTTTTTTTTTAAAGTTGAATGGAATACATTTCAAAAATAAACTTTTAAAAGGAAATGTTTTGTCTTTCCGTTTATCATTTCACTTTTGTTCAAAATTTTCGTTTATTATTTAGCATTTTTTAAAAAACATCCTATGGTATCGTTAAGTATCGTGATCTAAATTTACTGTAAAACTGCATTTCAGTGAAATACACTCTATAACAAAAAAAGACGTAGCACCAAGAAGGAGTTTCCCGATAGTAACGAATTTTCGTATGCAAAGATATTTGTACCGAATATGCAAATGATTAAAATTTGGTGCCCAATGAATGAATAGCGGGAGGTGAGCTAATGGGAATTGAGCAGTCTATAAGAAGCGATTTTCAATTTGATAGTCAAAATTTCTGTTGTATTGCGGTTTAGAATACCTTTCAACGACTGAAAAAGCTCCTTTCCGCAGGATTCCAGCTCATTACGAGTAACTATCAGAGTTTGAAAGAGGTCGTATCAATGAATTAAAAGAGGGAGGTTGGGCAAATCGGAGAATCGCTCATCTTATGCGTCGAAGCGCTGCGGCCATTAGAAGAGGCTGGCAAGAATGGGTGGGCAGTGGCAGATTTAAACGTCATGATGGCCGCAGATGATCGGGAGGACAGACTGATTACCAGATCAGCTATCACAGCGCCTGATTCATCGTTATCAACCATCAAACGTGCGACCCGCACACGTGTGTCCACCATGACCATTCACAAACGCTTATAGAGCAAAATTTACTCTCGTACCGACTGCTACGCCACCTACCCCTCACGCCTGCACAATGTCGAACCAGATTACAGTAGTGCTTAAGCTCCATCAGATTGGAATCATGCTGAATGGAGGCGTATAGTGTTTAGCAACTAATCCCGCTTCCAAATGTGTCCTGACGATCCTCAAAGACGTGTCTAGAGACGCCAAGGGTAGTGTACTAATCTTGCATTCACTATTGCGCACACAGGCTTCAACCAGGAGTTATTGTTTGAGGTGCCATTCCTTTTGAAAGCCGGACAACTTTGGTCGGCATTACAGGCACACTTACAGCACAGTGGTACGTCGACAACATTCTGAGAACTGTTTTGCTACCATTCCTTTTGCAGTACCTGGCCTTATTTTTAAGCAAGATAATGCCAGACCACTTAAAGCACGCGCGCGTGTTGCTATGAACTGTCTTACAGTTTGTCAAACACCTCCTTGGCCAGCCAGATTGTCAGATCTCTCTCCAATCGAGCATGTCTGGAATATGATTGGAAGACAACTACATCTACCAGGGAATGTTGATGACTTGGCCCGACAATTGGAGCAAATTTGGTAAAAAAAATACCAGAGACCAACAGAGTGATTTATCACTCTATGCCACGTCGTGTCGCAGCTTGCATCCAACCTAGATGTGGGTGAACACCTTATTGAGCTCGTTACTTAGTAACTATGTAACTCTGAAATAAATCATTCAATTTTTCTGAAATTTTAATCATTTAGTATTTTGTGTATATATATATAATCTTTTTACCCACCAATTTTTGTCTCTGTCGGACAACTCGTCCTTGGTGCGTCGTTTTTTTTTTTTTGTTGTTGTTGTTTTGTTATAGAGTGGGGATGGCGAACCTTTTTGAGACGTGGATAAAATTTTGTTCATATTTTTTTAATACTTGCGTGTAGGTCACTAATGTCCCTTTTCTCCAGAGTTAAGTTTAAAATTACATACAATATATATTATTCATTAGCAATATTTATTATAAAGTATTTAATGAGAAATCTGTTGCTGTTTATTTTCAGATAGTCTTTTTAACAATAGGTTAATATTTCGTGTTCAGTAGTTTAACGCATTTCGCAGTTAATTTCCCTGACAAGTCTTTTTCTATTAGAAGAGATTTTACAGAGTTCATAGAAGAAAACAATTTTTCACACAAATATGTAAAACTAAACATCGTTAAAAGTGCATTAACTAGTTTTTTCATTGATATCAAATTATTTGGTAAAGAATCCCCCTTACGTTTAACATAATATTTTAAACGAAGCTTACGAAGTGGTCAACCTCCGTCTCATTGACCGCGCTCGGTGCTGCTGCATATCGAACAAGAGTGTGGCGGGCACTTAGTGCACACCGCCACAAGATCTGTTACTTAAGAATAGAAAATATGGAGTATAATGGTATAATAAAACATTTCAAGAACAATTTAAGTTAAAAATAACATTTAAATTAAATGTTAGGGAGTAATATACGAGTCCAGGAGAATTCTCCTGAGTCGCTTCCACTTAATGTGAGCAATTGTATTCTCAAGATTTTGTATATTAATATTTTCAGAACTATTTAGAGAGTTAAAGAAGTCAATTGAAAGATTGTGATTGAGCTTTTTGAATGAAAGGATTTTAATTGCATTACAAATGTCGTCGTTTCGCAAAGGTCACACCTGAGCTGGCACCCCCGCCCCTTACGAACTTCCTCTTCAAGCCAAGTTACTGGAGAAAATATAATTCATCTTAGAATACCGGTCATAGTCTTCCTTTACTTAATCACGCGAGTTACAGTGAATACAGTAATACCTCGACTTACGCGAATTCGGAGTTACGAAGCCTCATCGAATTGTCCTTTTTCTTTTTTCCCCTTCTTCTTTAATTACTGAAACCAGTGTTGTTGTTGTTGTTGTTGTTGCTCATGCCACCTGTCTGACATAGTCAGATCGAGGCCCAAGAGATTCATCGTGGCAATGGACTAGATTTACGTCTGTCGTTGGCCTAAGCCTTGATCACCATACAGGTGACAGTACGATTTAGCTCGGTGAAATTCTCGGACGATAGAATATTACGATAGATGGCACCTCCATCCATCTCCACCTCCACAATTTAGGCATGGAACTGACGTGGAGGGAAATTTTCTCCAGTTCCCTGCACTCGTGATTCAGCCCACAAGACTTTCGGACCCACTGATTTAACGAGTACATACTCCGTGTGTACTTTGAGGGTATTTGGCGGTATGGGCATCGAACCCAGGCCTTCCGGTCCGGAGTCCGGTGCTCTAACCACTAGGCTACCCACGGCCCACTGAAACCAGTGCCAGAGCCTGATGAAATTGCTAATTTAATTGAAGAAGTTGTCGATCTTGCGAAGCAAATAAATTTGAAGGTGGTTAAAGCTCCCTATCCTGTATAAGGGTTAGTAACGCTGATTACTGTACCGGGGGGCCTGGGTTCGAGTCCCGGAGAAGGTATGGATATTTGTAAATGTATAATACCTTTTCGAGACGTATGTACTCTAAATAACCGTCAAGCCGCAAGAACTCTGGTGAAGCTGGTGGTAGGGAAAGAGATGCGAGAAGCCCCTGACCACCCCAGGGTGTTCTCCCACAAAATTGTGGTGGGATCGGGCCAAATCGTAACGTCACCTGTATGGTGTCCAAAGCTAGGGCTAATGACAAGCGTACAACTTAGCTCTTTATCATGATGAATTCCGTTGGCATCGATCTGGCCTTTACCGATAAAGTGGCATTAGAAACAACAAAAACTGGATAGTGATGGCTTTCAAGAACTGATGAATTCCCACGATCAGGAGCTGACAATTGATGAGCTGATAGAAATACATGAGCAAGAACGAGACATTGAAAACCTTGAGTCTTTAGACTCAGATCAATCAGAAGATCGAATGACGGTTGGTACAGAAGGCCCCAATTTAATAGAAAAAAGATTACAAATTTTAGAAAATATGGACTCCAACAAAGAGTATATTTTTCTACAAAACGGGAAATAGAAAAGTTATTAGCATGCTATGAGGAAATATTTCGGGAGAAAAAAACTTTGAGTTGGCAGAGACTACTTGTTAGATTTTATGAAACCATTTAAATCAAAATAACTTTGGTTTGCCATTTTGTTTGTATTAGGGTTATCTAAGATTTTATTAAACTTCTTTTTCTTAATTATTATTTTTTTTCCTCTCGGATCCAAACCCAAAATAATTTATATGTATTTATATGCGCAATGATACCCTGACTTACGCGGTTATCCCTCAAACCCACCTATTAAGTTCGGGGTATTACTGTATCAGAAATTCGCTTTACAGTAATTTCTCCTATTGTCATCTATTACACATTTCAAACTAATTTCAAACTTTAATCGGGTTATTTATTTGTTACTACTTGTGTGAGAATAGTAATCCACCACACTCAAACTGTTTTTGAGCAATAGCATGGATACTTCATTTCGTGGAAAACCGTGGGAGGAAAGAGCGTTAGTCGATAAAATATTCAAGTGTGTTTACTTAGAAACTCTCTTGTGTGTCCTTTACAAGGCACTAGAAGTACATGATTCACTGGTTTTATGAAATTAATTAGCTGGCGAGGCGAGATAGTTTTCGGATATGAGGAAAAGTCTCGTAACTTAAGATAATCAAGCATGATATATTATCAGGAAGTAAAATAAATTTATCTTGCTTTATAAGGGATTTCTGATAATTCTTTAAAATATATTTCAAATTATGATTATAGAATTGTAGTTAAGCTTTTAAATTTATTTAACAATTGTCTCGTTCAACCCTTATATGAAAAAAGGCGATTATATTTCTAATTTATTTCTCTCTTTTAGTTTACTTTGCAAGCCTAATGTATAATTATTTTCGGTACTTTCGTATTATCGCAATTGTATTGGTGAAATTACGTGAAACGATGCACATGGTTGCCAATTCAGCGCGTACGACACACATGAAATCGGGGTTGCCAACTTGGCGAGTTATCTTGAATATTGGCATTGTTACGATAGTACCAGGTGTTTCAAAAGTCACGCACATCCACTTGATAATCCTTGCTGCTTAAAAACCAAAATGGTTGGTTGAGATATCTTTCACTAGAGGGCAGCAGGAACCCCATCATAAGAAGTTTTGAACGTATCAGGCGTCAGTTTCAAAATACTTGTCAGTTGAGCACAACGGGAGGTGCATGACGCTTTCCCAAGAGCAAATAGCCATCGAGGAATTTCATTTTGCTGTAAAATCTCATTGCCGTGTGATAAATGCATTTTAGCAGAAATATCCGGGTGAAACAGCACCAAATGCATCAATTATAACTCTTTTAGTGCAACGGTTACGTGACACAGGATCGGTTGCAGACAGGAAGCGATCGGGTAGAGCGTTCATAACGAAAATGAAAGTGGGAGATGTGGAAACACCTCTTTACAAAGAAGTCCATTGAAAAGACCGTAGGTCTACATAAGCATCATTAGAGAGTTCATACAGGATTTTTCTTTTTGAGGATATCTGAAAAATTTCACCTTCAGGAATAATCCCCATACGTTTGATGAACCTAAGAGTAACAACCTCCATGCAATATCGGACATTAAATCTCACACTCTTCGTAAAATGTCAATTAATTTGGTAAAAACTGCTCGACTGTTTGTCCACATCATTTTGAACATTTACCGTTATTTTACCATCTCTGACACCTGACAATAAAGATAAAAGTTCAACATTTGTTTGTCCTTTATTGTGTTTGTTAACATAATTCATCTGTCTTTAAAACTCAACCACAAAGGTTGTTGCATATGACTTTTGAAACACCCGGTACCTATTTTACTTGCTGTGGAATAGTGAAATAATTAATGTCTCAATCGGTAAAAAAAAGGGAGTAATTATTATATTTTTACGTCAATAATTTGTATAGTAAAAAAAGATTTTCAAAAGAAATAATTAAGTTGAACAAGTGTTTTTAGGTGTTCAATGTTAAGACCACATTAGGAAAAAAAAGAAATTTAATTATTGAGGAAAAGACAGAGGATTATATATATAGTATATTAAACTAGAGTGTGTGTGTGTTTTAAGTTGTTGTAACAGCATTTACTTACAATTTTTAACTTAGAACACACACACATACAGTAATTTTGACGAAATGTCATTAACATCTAATTTAAAAGCTCTTATAAAATATTTTTACCCTGCGGTTTGTGACACTTCAGATGGACCAAGAAGTATATCAATGAAATTAAAATTGCATTATGTCCAATGTATTTTAATTATGGCGTTTTTTTAACTTCGAAAATTTCTTTGAAATTTCATAAAAATATTTTTTTAGAAACAAAGAGTGATGCTTGTTATTTATTTAGTAATTATGACTCTTTAAACCTATTAATTTTCTTTAAAACAATAAAATTGTTCTGAAAATCAATTCTTGAAAAAAAAATTGGTCTCAGAAAACAGTCGAATGCCGCCTAAGTGAATGATTCCTTCATAACTATAGATTGCTGGACAAAACACGTAAATATAAAAACAGAAATTAACGAACTATAAGCCACAAAAAATATTGAAATCATTGCTGAAAAAACAACTTCAGATATTTCAACGAGTAACATGATCTCAATCTTCTAAACTTGATCAACTACAATGTCCCAAAGCAACTAAGACCATCATTTTGCACTTATAAGAATGTGTCAGCGTTTTTCTCGTTCTATTTATCACAGCTCTTGTCTGACGATGACTATCGTCTGGTAAACGGATAAATCATCCTTGGGTTACAGACGTCCGGTGTTTTTTTTCCTTCAATTAAGTTAGCTGATGAGCCCCGAAATCCACAGAAACTCGCCTACCGATTTCTCATGAAGTCAAAGTAAATACCACTTCTATACAAACGTCTTTATTGGATTTACCTTCCAATGTATTTCAATAAATGACAGAACTGTTCCACTATTTTTCTTTATTCTCCTTATCTTGTTGAGCATTTTTTTCCTCCTGTTTAATCTTTTATGCCATGGTTTATAGTTTTGAGAAGAAAACTTAGTGAAGATATATTATCAGATAATTTTTGAAGGTTAGGTTGAACTATAGGTTGTGATTCTTCAGAACTTAACAAAACTGCTATTTTTCTTGAAATTTAAAAAAAAACATTCAGAACTTAATATGATACGAATTTATTTATTACATATAAGAATTTTTTATCGAACGCATAACCGAAAATTAAAAGAATTTGCTTTTCCAAATAGTATTTCAACTAAATATAATATTGTAAATTACTTAATTTATACTACTAAAAAAGCTTCCTTTTTTGATTAAAAGCCATTTTATCAATTTAATATTGTATTAGAGGTAGATGTGAATGTACTTTTACATAAGCTATTTATAAATTATGTCAATAACGTAAATAAATTATAAATTATATACACTTGTTTTCAAAACTGAAAATTTTTTCTTTTGGTTTATTTTCTTTAGAAGTAAAAATTTGGTTGATTTTCTTAGAAGTAGGAAGTTTTTAATGAAATTAGACATGCACATAAATTGATGTAATACATAAAATATTTCACAACAGTTTTGGTTCTTGATATAAAACATGGCTACTTTTATATGACAGGAACTGATACTAAAAATGAGACTGGTTATAAGTTCTCTGGCAGATTGTCCCTTTCATGTATGAACACCGTTTCCATAGTTCAAAAAGAAGAAAAAGAAATTACGGTATCTTCCAATTAGCATCTCGAATAGATTCTACAACAAGTTAAGGTTTGGAAATGTAATTTTCAACTCATCTGACGAATCTTTTCAATTTCCATGAATTCTTCCACCCTATGTTATCCATAAAAATGGAAAAAAAGCCCTCTGTACCCCTGAAAATATAAAATATAGCTCACTAAGATTTCATCCCTATATATCACATGAGTCACAAAACCTCTGTCAGGCAGGAAAGTCAGTCCATTGTTCAACATAATGATGAAGGCCCAGACCATCAAACCTTCACTGTCTTACTGTACACTTTCCCAGATGTTGGAAAACGTGTTGTATGTCCCTAGTTCTTTCCAAACACGAATACTTCGAAAAACTGGAGTTGCACTGCGTCTGGACTTCAGCTGATAAAACGGTCTCTCATTAATTTCTAATCAAATGCCAATGTTCTCTAACTAGCTCTTTATAACTCAAAAATGAGTGAGATGGAAATAGAAGGTCTTCTTGCGAACAGATTTACCTCACATGACCTTCTGGAAACAGTATAACCTTGAATTCCTGTGGTTGCATGAATTTTACACTACATCTGATGAGCTGTACAATTTTTTTCGCTTCGCTGTATCCCGTTCAGGACCATGATCACATATATGTGATCACGCGTTTCTCCCTCTACGGCTCACGGTATCATATTTGTGATTGAGCTTTCCCTCCTCGTAGTCCCATGATCACACCGGTGTGATCAGAGTTAGAAACGTTCTTATATAAATTTTTACAAGCACTATAGATGGCGGTTAAAAACCGTTTCTTTTTTTCGAATAATGTTTCATAACACTTTGAACTTCAATATGTGCTTTCAGCTCCGTGTTTTTTTTTAATTGGATCCGTGATGTTTATGAATATAAACAACTGCACATGTTTATTTTTCGAGAGAATCGGACATTCAGAGGTTCGTTGATTTATGTTTATATTTTGAATAATATGATTTAATTTTCTAATATTTTCTATATTCGTATATAAATGTATGGGTTGTTTGTCAATTTTTTTGAAAGTGTATTCATTTTTTTTTATTGAAATGAAAACATTTTCTTTAAAATTCGCAATTGGTTTTTTTTAATATAGCGAAAATTTTTGTACTCCATGTTCAAACATTATCAATGATAGTAGATTGTAAGTTTAAGCGTATTTGATTGCATTTAAAACTTTATATGAATTTTTAAATGAAATTAGGCTTAGCAGGGAAATTCGATCGGTCCCATGCGTGCATATCCTCTCGGAACGTACGGGCCAGGTGAAGCGCTTCTTTCTCCATCCGCTGGTCCTGAAGGGGGTAATGGATAAGTATCCATATTCATTTGTATCATTGCCTCTTGGATCAACTTTCCCGAGTCATCTCTTTATAAATCCGGACGCATTAAACTATCTACGCTAATTTCAAGCACCCCGGCCGTTACACCACATTTTCTAAGAAAGATTTTTTTGATGTGTAACATGTTTCCTCTCGGTTTCTGGATATTTGTTGGGAGTGATTTCGTGAAAAGGGAAGGATGTGTGTAACAGGGTGTGACGTAAGCGCGCTACTTGATTTGACCAATGAGAGTGTGTGGCTGTGTTGTTTCGCTACCTTCGCTTGGGGGTCCAACTCTAGTAGCCATCAAGTACTCGAGCGCTTGACCTCTGATTTTGAGTGGTGATTTTAACTTGAACTTCAGTTTGCCAAAAGCTGAGCCGCTCATAGCTTTTAGGAATGCTGAACTCTAGCTCGAAATGAACACAGATTAGAATGTTTCGACTGCTAACAGTGGTACTGTTATTGACGCTGATTTTCAACGGTTTTTAAATACTTTGAAATTGACCTCAAGACCGCAGGTAAAATTAGACAGTTCAATTAGACAAGTCAATTAGACAGTTAATCTAATTAGCTGTCGATTAGACAGTTCATTAAAAAGATTGCAACAAACTTCTTTCAAAATATTGATAATTCTAGTAATCTCTCGATCTTGGATATTGAAAAATATATCCCTGATCCAAATTTCAACAGACCTGGAAATATTCTCTCAGACCCTCCCCCCTCTTCATGTAAATATTTTTCTCTTCTCAAATCTCGCTTCCTCCATCTTAAATGCTTATTTCACCACTTTCCACGAGACCCTCGTGGTCTGGTGGTCAGAGTCATTCACTCACGATATTTTGCATCGGGTTCGATCCCCAGATTCTTCTATTTTTCAATTTTTACTTTTTATTCTTTAATTTTCCTCGGAAAGTTATTCCGACTGATCTCAATTTAATTCAATGTTAATCTACTATTTTTATTCTTGATAGTATATTTTTAACAGCTTTTAAAAGAGCTATTTTCTGTTTTATTTTCAACTACTTTTTCATGATCCTAGCTGCATTCCCATTGGTTGGTTTAGCCCCGCCCACCCAAGATCGAAATTTTAACTTTATTTTCGGTGCTTTGTGCCGACTTTGAAGTTTCTTTTCTCAATTTTAATGCATTTTAATATTTTAAATTTTTATTTTCCCACAATTCCCAGTGTTTTTTTAAAACATTTAAACTTAACAAAGGGCAAAAGTCAATCATGTACAGTCACTCAATACAGTCAATGCCTACTGATATGAGGTTGTTGCTCGAAAGAGCTGGGTACTCAGGTTATCCGCCCAACGATGAAATACTTTGAAATCACAAGTATATGTGTCATATTTTAGTTATCATAAGTCTATAGTCTCCGTTCTTCCCCAAATTGAACAAGAATAATTATTTTTGATAAAATATTGCATCTCTCTCTCTCTCTTTCTCTCTCTCTCTCTCTCTCTCTCTTTCTCTAATTAAATACAATTTCCATTAAAGATATAATTATTCGATTGAAAATTATTTCCAATCATACCCGATTCATATTTTTTTTACAGGAGTAAAATTAATTTTGCGTATTTTTACCACGATAACATGTCAGATGTTACACATCATATGCGACTACCGTAAGATCCGTTTATTTTATTTATTTCTAATGGGCATGTTGATTGCTGTTTTAAAATTGCTAGTTCAATCCCAGGAGGCTGGTACATCTTTTTAAGGCGGTACCATGCAGAGGGATACCAATCACCGCAGGCAAATTTGATGCCCAGTCCCCCCCCGGAGGAAGACACCTGAGCTCTGGCAATGCGATACCGTACTTGAGATTTTAATTTAGCTGAGATTACCTAAGACAAACAGACACTCAATGGATCTCTTAGATGCCTCATAATCAAGACATGGCCGCTGTCGGATTTTCCACATTATGAAAATACCCCGTTTTGGGCCGGTGTCGTACCCACAACCTTAAGCGTACAATGCCAGCCTCGAACCAACTACGCCACCTAGTCGGCTATTTTCTAGAATTATATCACTTAAGATTTCTTTACCTTAGGTATACTAATGAAAAATTTGCTCAATTCATTATCCAAACTAAGTTGTGAACTCTCGCCCGCGGCATTGTTAGAATACACCAAAGGAAGAGATATTATAACAATCTATACACTTTTATTATGACTATCAAATCACTATTTAAATTTGACCTAAGCTAGAGGAGCCGTCAGATTAATTACTAATTTAAATATCTATAATAATAAATTCAATACTTATCTTAATAATCAGATCCGGAGCAATACTAATCGTTCCAAATTCACACGTCTGATCCATTTTCTTGAACCTTGGTAGCTTCAACAAGTACTCGTCTAACTCCGTAGCTTCAGCATGACAACAATCATCAACTTTCTTATTTTTCTCTTCATTTGACTTTTAAATAGTAATTCTCATTAAGGTAAATTGCGGTACCTCTACAAAGAGAGAGAGAGAAAAGGCAGTTTTATAACCATATAACATTATTGAAAGAATCTTCCCTAAAGGATTAGTAAGAATTGTGAATAGAATTCTTTAAACTTCCTCGAGTTTTTGAGTTTCACGAATGCTACAGCAAACACCTTTACAGTTTCTGAGGCGTGATAATGAACGAAGCGTGGATACTGACTTGCTCAATTAAAACTAAAGCAAAGCATTTTATTTCTAAATGTGCAAAACACTCTTCCAGTAATTTAAAATATATTCTACCGTATGGTATTCGTTGTTTTTTTTGGTTAAAAGTTGGTCTTCCAACATTTATTTATAAAATAATTCATGAACTCGAGGTTAAACATATTCAGAAAACTTCAGAGATTAATGAATTTTGAGGGTAAAAAATCATGAGTGAAATGTATTTGTAATAATGTGATACGTTTGAAAGTCACATTTTAGTTTTGTAATTTCAACGCTTAGGAAAAAAAATTTGAAGTAATATCTACAAATTACTAAGTTTAAGGATAGGAATATTAGTAGCACAGTTTGCGCTTTATGTCTAATTAGGTATTTTTCCATATTGAGATTTGCGCAAGTTTGACGAGAGAGAAAAGTGACTATTTCTGTTCTTCCATAGGTAAGAATTATATATGGCTCTCGTAATTTTAGCCTGCGTTTAACTGAAACCCCTGAAACTTAAATTGGTATTAGATGGAATACACATTTATGTACTACACTAAACGTCTTTAAATTTCAAATCAATTTAATGTGCATTAGAATCTTTTGTAAGTATATCACAAATTGGTAGTTTTCAGACTCAAATGTAAGATTTGATTTGCCTGTTAAAAGGTTCATGCTGTTAACTGCTATCAACTAATGGATTAACCATGGCTTTTAAAGATTAATGTGAATGAACAGTTCTTTGTACTATAATGTAGTGATGGAATTTTAATTAACCCGGATGATTTAGAAAAATATCAGTGAAATAGGTTGAGTATTTTCTAACTACTCTCCTAAATTAATGTACCGCGGTCACACATTCTTAAAAGCAATATGTAATATTTAATTACTTCACTGCCAAAAATAACAGAATGTTATCTATATTTTACTCTATTTCTTTTTCAAATATTCATGAAAATTTAGGAAAATAATCTGCTAAGTTTGTTAATAAAGTTTTAATTAATGTAAGTGCTTTTCAGAAAAACTATTTTCCAATATTTTAAGGAAATACGAATGTCTTCTCAGTTATTTTAGAAGAGTTCGATTTTTTTCTATGAAGCAGAATTGCTTTTTGTGTAATTGTTTACGATGCTGTTTACTAATTGTCAGTAAAATGGATTTTAACCCAATGATAGATTATAATTTATCTCTAGGGATTCTCTAGTGCACGTGTATCAAAAATATTGAAATGTGATAGTAAAGATTTAAAATGTAACGGGTATTGATTCGAAGGTTTTTTTCAACATTTTCTTATGACCACTATTTCCTCAAAGAAAAATGTTTCAATATATGTTTTCATAAATATAATATTTTGATAGAATATATATTTTAACGGAGCAAAAAAATTGTTGTTTTTTTACTTAGAACATTTTTATTCTTTGTATAACCCTTAATTTGAAATAAAAAAGTAAGATTACCAGTAGTTTGTGACAAAAGTAATTGCAAATTACTAGAATTAGTTCATATATTTACTTATACTACAAATTATACAATGTACATAGCGTTTTCCTTTTTTTTGTTACGTGTTTTAAAATTTCATAATATTTTGTTCTTTTAAAATGATAGCATGGCGTTGAGAGAAAAAGTTAGCTTAGGTTGAATTTGATAATAAATAAAATTGTTTTTGATTAATTCTAATTAAATTCGGAAATATTTTCAAATTCAATACAAAAAAATGCACAACTATGATGAAATTTGAAGAAGATTAAATTAAAAAATTACTTTTAAGCTTCTTCTTTGGTTGCATAAAAAAATTACTTATTTTAAAAATTACTTTAAAGTTGAATCAAATTAAATAGAACTACCGTTAAAAATTCTTTAAAAATAACTTGTATTGAAAAACGCATTAAGGGAATATTCTATAATTCTTTCGGAAATTTTAGACAGTTTTTCTAGTTTTTATGAGATGTACACATTTTAATTTTATCTAGTGAAAGCAGTTTTATGTATTCTTATTCTAATTTTCAATTATTGTAATTAAAAAACACTAGCCTATTAATAATTTTCTTCGACACGTTAACTTAGGTTTTAAAATTAGAATTTTTAGTAAAATTCTACGTTTTAGAGAACAACGTAGAATCTCATTAGAATTTTATTACTTGACATAAAAGATTTTACTAAAATACAAAAAAAAATATTCCTTCAAAGAAAAATACTGAAAATGAGAAAAAATGTTTAAAACAGTAATTAAAATTTTCAAGCTTATTTTAAAATTGGTGTAGAAATCTGTTTTAAAAAATACTGGATAAAAATTTTTATTTTGTAAAGATAACATTTTTTTACATAGGTATTTTGATTTTGATTATATTAAAAAATAGTAATCATTAAAAATTCTCAAAGATAAACAAGTTTTCTCTGTAATAAGTGAATATATTTTAAAAAATAATAACAAATGTGTCTCCTTCATTAGTGCAGAAATTTTAGGAAACAAAAATTTTAAATTTTAATTTATATACATCGTAAAGTTCTATTGTTATACTAATTTATTGATTATTTGTAATATCTCATTTTAAATCAACAATCATGTTATTGGTGACGGACCTCGTAATTTTAAACTACGGTCAAATAATGAGGACGACACCTAAGATGGCATATCATACTCCAAACATCCACAGCATGCCAATATATGAACTTGGTGTCTGGACAAATTTAACGAGTAGCAGCCTTTCTGTAAGAGGTTTTTTTAATTACACCAGGATACGACCCCTTCATTCTAAGTGCATTGCCAACCACTAGTTCGAGACCATGATTACTGACTACAGCAGACCAAGACTACGACAGCCACTCTTCTTAGCGTTAAGGATAATTGCATCAATGACTCAAAAAATGAAAAAAAATTAGTTCAGAAATTGTCAAATTGCAAAACAGAAATCCTTCGTGATTATCTCGTTAAATTTAGTGGAAGTAATTTAAATTTCTTTGTTATTAAAATAAATTTATCTTTTATGCAACTCTATCCATACTATCTTTAGCCAAGCTGAATCCAAAAATCCCACCAAAAATGATCAAACATTAATAAAAACACTTTTTTCAGTTGAGCAATTTCTCATCTTTTCAATTTGTTACTCCATTTCTCTTCATCATACATTTTGCCAGAAACGTCTTTTTATTTTCTTATCATCTAAGTTGCGTGTGAGTATGTGCAGATTCTTTTGTCGTGTTATGCTTATTTAATTAGTTATGTATAAGCAGAAGGAGTACTTTTTTATTTTTGAAACTTTTTCTCTAACAATACCTTAAATGTATCTTTATTATGTATTACATTGTATATAATTATTCATTCCAGCGATATTTCCCCTAAAAGCATAATTATCGTCGAGGGATTTTATTTTTAGAACAGTCAAAGCTCTAAATAAATTTCTTAAGACCACGTTTAAATAATTCATAACGCATTTTTCATTTCGAAATTAAATTTCTCATAGACAAATATCTTATTTCTTTTTCCTTTTTTATTAAGTTTCAAAAAGTAAGTTATAAATTATCGTTAAATGAAAAAAATATGTTGTGTTTAAGGAAACATATATAAGAATCGTGAATTTAATTTACGGAAATTTACGGTAAAAGTATAATTAAATTATATTCATAAAAAAAAGATTATTTCCGGAAGAAAACCCTTAACTATCTATGAAAATATAGTTAAGAACGTACGTTTTTAAATATTAAAAGAAATAATAATGTAAAGAAACCTTTAGGCATCTTAGTGGAAAAAGTTTATTAATATATAAGGTGTGTTTTTAAAAATCGTTTTGATATCTTAAAAAAATAATAATAATTTTATTTTTACATGAAAGTCCGAATTTAAATTTACTTTTCAACATTGTCTTCATCAATAATAAAGATTTTAAAGCATCTAATTACCAGATCTCGTATATCATCTTCATAAATGTCTACCTAATCGTCTTCTTAACAGTGATCGACAAGGATTTCTTCAAGTGCAAAAACAACTGATATACACTGCTGGACAATTGCTAAGGACGGATCACAAATTGCTATGTAGCGTAACATTAAGCGAGACATGAGGCCTAGTAGGATAAAATATAGTTGCCACACTGTTCAGACATTAGAATAAAGAATATTTATTGTTCTGGAAAGTACAAAAACTGTGAAACATCTGAAAGAGAAAAAAATGTTCATTTGATCTGCGTACGGAAAAATGGAACAATGCATCTAAAAGTCAGCAGGCATCTTAAAGAAAGGTAACAGTACGGAATATGTCCACCGTGGAGTGTGATGCAACATTCCACACATCGTACCATACTTTGCACAACATTATCCAGCAGCTGTTGAGGCAATTTCTCCCATTCCTCTGTAAGTGCACGGATGAGGGTGTTCTTGTTTGTCGGAGGATAGTTTCGACCAGCAACTTGCCTCCCCAAAGCATCCCACACATTTTCAATGGGGTTTAGATCTGGAGAACGCGCTGGCCATACGAGACGTTGAATACCCTCGCTGTCTAGACAATCCTGAACAGCGAGTGTTCGATGACATGTTGCGTTGTCGTCCATAAAAACAAATTTATCACCGACAGCAACACGGAAAAGACGAACATGAGGAAGTAGAACTTCATCAATGTATCGTTGGCCCGTCATAGTCCCATTCGCAACCACATGTAGGCGCGTGCGGCCATTGATCATGATGCCGACCCATACCATGATACTGCATGTCGGATATCGGTCCTTTTCCTGCATATTTTCTGGACGATAAGCAGTACCACTCTCGCGCCAGATCAGTTAGCGTCTACAATCCGATGACAGACTGAACCTATTCTCATCTGAGAATAGTACGCATACCCAGTCCTGTTCGGTCCAATTGTGATGCTCACGACACCATTGCAAACGGGCAGTACGGTGCTGTCTGGTCAATGGGACACACAACAGGTCTGCGTGCGTATAGTCATCCTCCCCTCAAACGTCTGGCAACAGTTTTTCGGGAGATCTGCTTTCCTGAGGCAGCAAGAAACTGATTTGCCACCTGCTGAGCTGTGGTGCGCCTGTTCCTTTTGCTGATAGGACGATATATCTGTCTTCTGCAGGCATCGTACTTCTAACACGACCTCCCCCGTGCCGTCTACTACACATTCCAGTAGTTTTAAATGACTTCCACAGCCGTGAAACAACGCTGTGAGCGATGTCGAACTCCCTGGCAACATCTGTTATTTTTCGCCTTTCTTCGATCTTTCCAATAATTCGGCCACGCATAAAAACATCTATATGATGTCGGGAAGACATGCCAAAAATTTTAAGTTCGTCTATTAAATCTTTCATGTAAAACTTCGACTTGTAACAACAACTGTCCACACGCGTCAAAACCTTTAAAGCTCTTATGAACGCTATCACGTGATGAAGAGACGTGGAAAAAATTTGCATACTCATACTTCTTCTTACTAATATCCCGCACTTATTCTAATTTTCCACATTTTGCTTCCTTTCATTTTGTGGTTGCTATGGATGATAGTGTTATCCGTCCTTAGCAATTGTCCAGCAGTGTATTATATGTCGTGCGCCAGCATTTACTGTGTCACTCAAAACTCACAGTTTATACCTAAAAAACTTCGCTTATATATTTATCTCTTTAGGTGTCGTAAGTCAAAGCACTGCCTGCATATTTAGTTTATTGAAACTCAGTCAACGCTTTTGGAATCCTCTTGAACTCTAACGCCCATATTCACCGCTAACCTGACCGCCGGTTAGAGGAAAGAAACCTGGGTTTCGCCGAAAACGCTATTCACCATCGCAAGTTAATAGCTTAACTCCGGTTCAAGTTAAATAATCCTGACCCAGGGTCACAGCCGGGTTAGTTTTAACCGCACATGCGCAGTAAGCAATTTTTTGAGTGTCTACGCTTGCGTTTTCTTGCGCAAAACAATATATATATATACTTTTCGTTGTCATTTTCTTTTTTAAATTTAAATAACACTGACGGATCTGTTGTGGTGTTCGCGGATTCACCACTCCGTCAGTGTGACTGAATTCCCGCGTTATTTCAATATACGCTTCACTTTTTTTTCTTTTTTTTGTGTGCTACTAACAGCATTTGTTTCCCTACATTCTATTATATGTAAGTGCGGCTTCATCAAAAAGCCAACACCAACTCTTTTTCGTACTGCGTAAAATAAATTCTGTTGGCATTCATTTTAAACAGGTAGCGATACTCGAGGTTAAAAACAAGCTGGCACGAGGAGAATATAGAAACTGTAGCTCCAGCCGGAAGTCACGGGGTTTATTTTGACCAATGGGAATCGATCAGTAAACCCAGGTTAAGAAACCCAGAGTCAAGTAACTGGAAGTCGAAAAAGAGTTGTGAATTGAAGTTCTAACCTGGGGTTGACTGCCGGTTACTTAACTCCAGGTTTCATCGCTGGGTTAGGTTAGCGGTGAATACGAGCTTAAGTCGAATAATATGAGCTTTCTGTCACAATTTCAAGCTGGTGAAAATATACAAAAAAATTACATAAACGGGGCCCGCTCTATACAAAAATTTTTCGACAAACTCTCAATTTTTTAATTTTAATGTGTTACTTTGTTATTCAAGTTTGAAATGACCTTCACACAGGTCATCTTCAGGATAATAGATATTTCAATTTTTACAAAAACTAGAGCACTCTATCTTAGTGATTATACATAATTGTTAAAATACACTGTGATTATATTCACATAAAGGACTTTAAATTTTGAAATAAAACAGTGGTTGATAAATCTGAATGTTAAAACACTTCTATTGTTATACAAAACATTCACACAAAATTTCAGCAAATTATTTTCAAAACTTTTTGAGAAATCCCTCTCCCCATTTGAGTTTTTTGAAAAAAACACATTTCGAGTAAAACGCATTTTAAAGTTTGACATCTTGTGTAAAGTTATGGCATCTTCTTTTATTAAAACACTTGTAGTTTTTGTTCTAGTGAATATAAAATAAAAGGCTTGGTATTTTTATTAAGCTAATACGATGGTCTATAAAATAAAATCATGAAAATAATTTGTCAATTTCTGAAAAAAAATCATGATTTTAGGGTAGTTGTATACCCTAAGGTAAATATTAATTTAATGTATTTCATTCGAACAGGCTGTATAATATAAACTTACCACTCCGTATTGCGGAAATCGTATCTTGATAGCATAGAGCTATGTTCATTCCCTTCGTAAATGTAAACAGTACACGAAGTGAAGCTAATAGACGGAAGTGTATCCTGCATGCCTATATTAAGTTTCAGTAAACTATTACCTCTTTACTCGTTGCCTGGGAAGATATAGGAGCACAATATACCAAAAGTCGATCAAAGGAACATTTACTAGAACCGGGGCTTTATGCAAGTTTGATCAAATAATTCGTTCATGAAATCAAATAATTTTGTCAAAATGTTGTATAAATTCACGAGAAATTTATGCACAATCTAATGCAAACTACAAATCGTTAGTGAAGATGGTGTTTAAAATACGTAAAATCTGAAAATCTTGAGAAATATTTTTACAACATAATATAATTCATGAGATAATTCTTACTGAAAGGTCACCGGGATATGTAATAGAAGCTAGACATTTGAATGATAAACATCTGAAAATAAACTAGTTATGCTACACAATACCAATAAAGAATGTCACTCAAAATATTAATCTTAAAAAGTAGTTAATTCACGGTAAATATTATATATATATATATATATATATATATATATATATATATAAAGACTATTTGAAAATATCTGGATTTTAAAAACATGCTTTACAAGACTTTTTAAGGCTGTCTTCGCTTAATGTTAGAGAATAGGACCCTATAATTAGGTATATTTTTTCAGATATAAAAGTACTCCAACATTAATATTATATTCTGGTTTCACTATCCAGTAGGGAATCACTTATTTCATCATATTACTCATTTTTATCCTAGTTGTAACATTGTCTCTTTTGTAAAATGTGTTGCGAGTTTTTTCTCCTATACCGTAATGCTAAATGATCTATCCCTTTACACGTTACAAGAAAAAAAAATTAAATATTTATGGAATATTTTGAAATTTTAAAAACACTACATTATAAATAAATGTATGAGTTGCAAATTTTCATGAAAATAAAGACATTTTTCTGTTGGAAAGTGTGCTCCGCGTTCAGTTTAAGCTCTCGTATATTTGGCGAAAACAGCTTTAATTTAGTTTCATGTGTGTGTGAATTTTTCAGTTCATAATATTCGCATAAATCAAATCATATGCTATCTTTTTAAATTGCATTTTTGCAGGAGTCAAGTCAACGTTTTGACATAATTTCCTTCGCTCTTAAGTCTGTCACCAGGTTAGGTGCTTTTTCAAATGTTGAAAAAAAGGCTTTTTTTTTTGGTTGTTTAAATACCAAATTTTAAGAAACCTCTGTTGTTAATAACAATTCTTCGCTGTCACTTGAATAGTACACAAGAATATCTTGATTTGTTTGGAAAGGTCATGTGTACATAATCTTGCATCTATATATTTTGTATGTATATCTGTATTGTAGGATGAATAGCGGATATATGTAGAAAAATAGTGCTGTGAATTACAACATCGCAACCAACGTAGACGGAAAAGATGTTCTATAATATGGGTGTTAGAAGAGAAATAATTAAAAATATTTATTTTGAAATCCAACATTGCCGCAAAGGGATTGAATTTTTGAAAAAAATAGGAAAAGACTTCATAATTCTGGTAAGAGGGTTTAAGTTTCAAAATAATAATTATTCGACAGCATAAGTGATCAAAAGGGATGATTACTAATTGAAGAGTTCTGAGTAGGATGTAATGCATATGCATTGCAACACTTCATAACCCAGCCTAATACCCAGCACCATCGAATCAGATAGATCCGAGCTTTTCTTCATCTTCCGCTTTATCACGCACTGTAATATCGAAAGAAGGTTGTTGTTTTTTTAAAATTAATACTACAAAAGATTTTAAATGTACCTGGTATTTATTTTTCTTGTAACTATTTAATAGGTGTTTTTTTAACGTAATATATGTTATAAAGTACTAAAATGCCTGTTTCCATTTAGCAAAAATTACTTTGACTTTTTACCATAAAAAGGCTCAAATGCCTTCACTTAATTCGCCTTATGACACATAGTACTTAACATAAAATTATAATTTATTTTATTTCTTTCACTCCATCTACATATCAAAAAACATCTTTTCTGCGCTAGTAGGTTTTAAAATTCCGAAAAAAAAATTTTTTTCGGTCCATCTTAATGTGTATGTGTGTTAACTGTTCCAAGATGCGGCTAATCAGCGAAATATATATATATATATACATTGGTGTGCAAAAATTAAGGACGAGACGGTTTTTTCAATATAACTTTGTACAAAAGCTTTCCAAATCAACACATTTAATACCGTAAGATCCCCAATACGTAAGGACATGTATAATATGTAAGCAACACTTACTAAAAGAGAAATCAGAGGGATAAAAAGAAGCTTGATTGAAAAAGTAGCATGGAGCGCAATGCGAGTGAAGGCCGAAACATCCTGTGATTGGTGTCCAGCAAGAAACATCCGGTCTTTAGTAGGGGATATGATCTCCCCTGACTGCTAGGCAGGTTTCACAGCGTCTGCCCATGCTCAGAATGAGGGTGTCAATGCGTTGTTGAGGCATTGCTGCCCATTCGTCTTGCAGCGCAAATCGAAGCTCCCGAATCGTTACTGGTGGAAAGGTACGAGCTGCCAAGCGTCTGCCTAGAAAATCCCATACATGCTCGATGGGATTGAAATCTGGAGATCATATGCCGGCCAATCCATACGTTCAATATCCTCACTCTCTACGAGCTGTTCGGCGGCTACTGTGCGATGACATGGTGCATTGTCGTCCATGAAAAGGAACTGCAGACCCATAGCGCCTCTAAAAAGACGCACATATGGAAGAAGAATCTCGTTACAATAACGGGTCCCGTTGACTGAACCTGCGTCGAAGATGTGAAGGTCTGTACGACTACCAAGCATGATGCCTCCCCAAACGAGAATACCGCGACCTCCATGCCTGTCCCTTTCAATGATGTTCGATTGATGATTGCGGCTTTCCCGCTCTCTCCAGATGAGTATGCGATGAGAATCGCTACTCAAACTGAATCTGCTCTCATCTGTAAAGAGTACTCGTCCTCATTCATTGTCTCTCCAATTCCGGTGTTCCCGCCACCACAGAGAACGCCTTCTCCGATGGACAGGCGTTAAAGGTACACACCGTACAGGGCGTCGTGCAAACAGACCACCACCGTGCAGTCTTCTGGCCACGGTATACGCGATATCGTTCGTCCAGTCGCCTGTGTCGTGTGTCTAGCGATTTCTCCCGCTGTCTGCCGCCTGTTTCTTCTGGCATGTAAGACAATGTACCGGTCATCTGCGGGTGTGCTTCCTCGTGGACGACCACTACTGAACCCCCGGATAGCTGTTCTTGTAGTTTGAAATTGTCTCCAAAGTCGTGAAACGATGCTGTGAGCAATTCCGAACTCTGCAGCCACACTTGTCACACTACGGCCTTCCTCCAACTTCCCAATGATTCGACCTCGGGTAAAATCATCCAGATGTCGTCTAACTGATTGATTATTTGCCATTTCTCGCTGAGGCAGCAACTCGGTGTGATTTTAACTGCTATACGGCGTGCAATCTCTTTGCCAGAAATACTGATCTTACACCGACAACATGCTTTATACTACTCAGACACTCCCCCATTACGTCTACCTGCATATCTGCGCATGTGCTACCATACATCACCTTACTTAATCTCCTGATTGGTCTTTCTGTCCGCTCTGCCTCTTCGTTCAGCTGATATGCTAATTTTTCGACTTCGTCCTTAATTTTTGCACCCCAGTGTATATATATATATATATATATATATATATATATATATATATATATATATATATATATATATATATATATATATATATATATATATATTACGCTAATGTGATGACGTGTAATTATTTATTTATAAATTGCTAGTGATTCTCATTACACTTCACTTTTAAAGACAATTATCAAATTGTTGAAGTCCAATTATGAGGCAAGCTTACGGAAAGTATAACAGATGAAGAAATGTAATTTTGATGAATCCTTACGTAAGAAAGTAATAAAGAAAAATGATAAATAAAAAGAATTCGTACAAGTCACATGTGATATTTTGGTACATGGTTTGGGTTTTCCACTGTGGTGGTTTTCCCAAACACATGGTTGAGTTATGGGGAAGAAGCGTTTTAGTGTAATTTTCAAACTAAGCATTTACGTTAAATAAGTTCTAGCAGAATCTTTTGAGGTAGTATTAAACTTACAAACATGTGGGAGATTTGAGGAAATAGGATTCAATGCTTTCAGTTAATTCATCGGGGGACTTCTGTCAAATTTATACCTAATAAGATCCGAGTGTTCAGGAGTGCAAGAAAACTACACTTGCAACGTTTTCGACGGATGCAAATGCAAATGAATCTCAATTTTTAAAGTTAAGTGAAACGAGTTCGTGGAGGAAGTCAGTTACAATAACTTGAGATGTGTTGGTCGGAATTATATCTGTGAAAGTTACTTTGTGTGGAATATCCCCGCTTCTTGGGATAACACTGGTAGCTTCGTTAACATGTTAAGATCTCTACAAGTTCTGGTTTCTAGTGCGTCTATCTGGTACAAAAAATGTTTCATTTAATATTATAGTAAAGGCCTCGCGTTCCCATTAGCTAGTTCCAACCACATTAGATTTTGAATCATCTTAATTAACGTTGATAATTTTTCATTATATCCTTCCTTAGGTTGTCCCTCAAGCTAAAATGGTCTTTATGTTCTCGATGGGTTCAGAAGGGCTCTATAGTACGCACGCATGATCCTAGAGCTCCCCAACACACACAAACGCACACTGCCGAGAAACAGATATGTTACCCATATGGTCTTAATGGGTTGTACAACCATTATAGGATTGACATGTTGTACAACCACTATAGGATTGTCATGTTGTACAATCATTATAGGATTGACATGTTGTACAACCATTATAGGATTGACATGTTGTACAACCATTATAAGATTGACATGTTGTACAATCATTATAGGATTGTCATGTAGTACAACCATTATAGGAATGTCATTTGTACAATCATTCTAGGATTGTCACGAACCCTTAGTTATGAAATGGAGCTTTTAAAAACTTTTTGTGTCTACACGAACAGTCCACCGAAGTTTGAAAGCCATGGACAGTGAGAACGCCGACTATGACAATATTGTATGTATGTGTGTTCACATTAAATATCATTCTGTTGTTACATCGCGTTCTGTTGTTGCTATTTTATTACCCAGTTCTTCAGATATGTTTAGAATTGAATTGTTATTATTTTTTTCTCCTAATACGTTAGCAAAAAAGGCAAGTGTAAATCTAACTTCAATTAAAATTAATCATATGAGTCGGAATGCTTAGTACTAACGATTTTTGTCGATTTTAATTTTAAAAGTGTGCCATGCTTACGTCCGCTTTATTTTGGTAGAAAATGTTAATGACTTTGGTGAAATGCATTTTACGAAGAATATTTTTCTCGTAGTATCTAAAAAATAATTTCATTTGAAAATGAAAGAAAATGTTTAGTTCCTTTGTGTGTGGTGTAAAATAACAGTTAAAAAAAGCGAAAACTTCCAATTCTATCACAAGTTCAGAGTTTTGTACAAAAATATTTCTCTAAAATTTTGTTTGTGCTGATATCAAGTATTTCTAAAATAATTGCCACATACATATTATTTTTTTAAAAAAATTATATGTTTAAAATATGTTAATGGGTATATATAAGCATGCCTGTTTTTGAATCGTAAAAATTATTTTGATTACTTCTTAAAGATTACTTTTAGAAAATTTTTATTTTAAACTTTCTTCTAAAAGTCTTAAAAATATTATTTGTGTCATTTTTTTACCGAAGTAAAAATAAATAAAATGCAAAAAATTATTAACGATGTCGACAAACAATAATTGACGTTTAACATTAATAACTGAATAAAAGAAAATATTGTACAAAAATACTAAAAATCTGAAGATATCTCTACAATTTTATGAAAAAACGCCTCTTGAACATATTTGATGAACCTGTTACGTACAAACGACTTCCTGACGGATTTTATTTCACATTAAATTCTAAATTACTTAAGCATTTATTAACATTCATAAACATCTTTTATGAGTTACCTACGACACAAGGCAAGCACATAACTGTTTAATTAAATATAATTGTATTATAATATTCGTATTTGTTTTGAAACCTTTTAGAATAGAATGATAAATCGAGGAAATATAAGGTATAGCCTAAAATGAAATTCCTGTCTTTAAATAATGAACTTTCTAAGATGCTCATTTACAATAAGTCTAGACAGTGCTTAAGTAAACTATTAAATAATTCAAATATGGTTAGTTTAACAATTAAAGCTCATAATATTAATTAGGTTACATTCATGACTTAACTACCAAATCCTTTAAATTAATATGCTAAAAATTTGAGGCCAAGACCTTGTAAGATTAATTGTTTTCTGTTCTATCTCATGGCTCATCTATATCCTCTTAAATTGTTCTGAACGTGCTCGTAAAGAAATGCTAATTATGATCATCAATAAAATTTTCTCTTTTTCTCTGTAGTGTGTGTGAGGTTTTCCGCTATATTTATTAAAATCTAGATACTTTTTTTTTACAGTATTATGAAAGTTATCCTAAATTTACAAAAATTATGCATCTTAAAAAAGGAATTATTGTTGCTGCAAGAAAATCTTTCTGGGAAAACTCATGAGAAATAGATTTTGGAGCAGACCCCCGCTAAGATGGATTGATTGAATTGAAAAAAAATCTTAATATTATTTTAAAGATTAAAACCTGGAATCCACTCAGGGCTGTTTAGCCATTGAAGAAGAAAAAAACAAAGGATTGTTATGACAGAAAAAGAAAAGCAGTGTCAATACAGTATTAGTATCTTTAATACGGAATGATCATTCAAACTTACAAGTTTCATTCTATAGTTTTAGAATGTGTTATTATGTTTCTAAAAAGTCAGAAATCCCGAGAATTTTTTATGTCCTACACTCACTTAATCCTTGGGAGTTGATTAACACCAAAGCCATTAGTAGATATCAACTCAACAAAAGAAATATGTTTATCCCATTTCAAGCCTGTAGATCAGTGCTTCTTAAACTTTCAATATTAGCGACCTAATATTCAATCATAAGTTTCATTACACCCCTCCCCCTCCATACAATAATAATGTATTGAATTCAATAATACTATAGTTTGAAACTAAAGCTGCAATGCGACTTTAGCCTCTTAAGTGCAACTGGCGTATATAAACGTCTCGCTCAGCCAAAGCATTAATTTTCTGGACGTATATATACGTTTTTGAGAAGTACGGTCTTTTCTATGCACTACTATCCAAAAAAATATTCCGAAGGCTTTGGAATGCAATAAAAGGACTTTGACAGTGTTTGTGAATAATTTACTTATTTTAGAGGATTTTTCCTTATTTGTCCCTTTTCTCCGCCCCCAAAAAAAAACAACACATATGAGCATCTACGTGGAAAACGGTGGCATTGGGGAGCAAACCGCGTAACTTATATTCGGCAGTTAAGGGGTTAATTATACGCCGTGCAAATTATCATGAGTTTTAATACAGACCCATAAGGTCGCTGGTAACTATCAAACTCATTCTTAACTTAGTATTGCTAAATTAATTAAAAATACATTGTATAGAATGATACATTTATAAGTGTATTGTACAAGTGTAAATGTGTATTTTATTTCTTATTATGTCAGAATGCATTTTGTTTGTTATTTACAGTAAATAAATAATTTTCTAAAGTAATCTTTTGTTTCCGACTTTTTAATATGCTCGCCCCCCCCCTCGTAGCGTTATCATGCCCCTAGGGGCGTGCCCCATAGTTTGAGAAACGCTGCTGTATATCTAACACTTCCAAAACATAGATAATTTTTTACAATGCTTCTTAAACCTCGCAATTCTCCTTGGGAGTCTATTTCTGCAAAACTTGTTCTTAGCAGATCTACACTCAGCAAAAGAAACCAGCTTACCATATTTTGATTCTGTAAGACTAATAGTTCTAGAGATCTCGCGATGAATGAGTGAGTGAGTTAATAGATGCTTCTCCTTTATTGAGAGATATTAGCAACCAAGAAACTTCTATCGTTTTTCAATTGAGAAAAAACACTTGTCTATATTTATATAAAATTATCTCTTATTCATTAAAATATTCCCCTTCGCTTCAAGCAATCATTTCTCAGTGAGAAACCAATTTGTAAATGCCATCATTAAAGAAACTACTGATTTTTACTAACAAAAAATAGCGACACTTTTTTAAAAAATCCATGTTCAAAAAATCCATGTTAAACTATTTACCGTTCAAATTATTGTACGAAGATAAAAAAATATATGAAATCCAATCGAGATATGACTGATAAATAATAAGAATAGGATAGGAATCTTCACTTCAAAATGCATTTCATTGTAGTTCCTAAAGCAAGGTACGGTCGTGCATTAGCCATTTTATTTGTTTTTTACTTCTAATTTGAGTAAACGCATATGTTATTTTTTCACATACTTTGAAAAGTTCTACAAGCCTTTCACACATTAACCCTACTTCGTTCATAATTATATTTGACAGTCTGCAAAACCTGGTGTCATTTTCTAAGTGTGCAACCCCAGTAGGAAATTGTTTATACCGTTCAGGGTCATTCTTGATGCATCTGCCTTTTCTCCGAAGCTCTACAATATTTTGAGCGTGAGCACCAAATTAAAATTCATAAAGGTTATTACTCTATATTTCAAAGACATTTAGACTTAGAATTAATTAATTAATTAGTTCGAGATTCAGACAGCAACAAAAGTTAAATTCATACTATTATAACAAAAAGAAATCCTACGAATTATGTCTAATAACGAGTGTAAGCAATTTTTGGAAATGCAATGCGTTATTAAATCGATAAAACATATAATTAAATAGTATACGTTGTGAGAGAGTACCACTCATTCGTCTTTGAAAAAAAATTATAAATATAGCTCCTCTCTCAAAAAACATGAATCCTTTAATTAAATCATTTGACATCCTTGTAATTATATTGAAAATTTATAAAAATTAACCAGAATATACTTTAAAACATATAATTTTATGTCGGAACCTTTTTTTCCGCTTCGATTATTATTAAATAGAATGTGCAATAGACATTTCAAATTTCTATTCTTATCCACACTCAAGCCAGTGATGCAAATGTCTATTGGTGAAGCGCTGTTATTTCTTCCTTGTTTGTAATAGGAACATTCGCTGCATACATGAAAATAATGCGAAATTTTAAAATCTATAAAGTCAGTCCTTTTTGTTACAAGTTTATTTAAAATGCGTGCCAAAGATTATGTACGAGGTGTGACGAAAACCCGAGACAGTTGTTGCTGTAATGACTAATGCCACCTGCCTGACGAAGTCAAATCGAGGCGAATGAAATTCATCGCGGCTAAGAGCTAGCATTTTTACGCTTGTTGTTAGCCTTAGCTTTGAGCCCCATGCAGGTGACAGTACGATTTTGATCGGTTCCACCCCAATTTATAGAGAGAAAACCCTAGGGGTGGTTCGATGGCTTTGTAGAGTACCCTCATGCCGCAAAGGCACTATACATTTGCAAACATCCATGTCTTCTCCAGGATTCAAACCCAAGCCCAAAGGCACCGGAGTCAGCGTCACTAACCACTATACCGGTGGGTGAGTGCGAGACTGATCCAATAAATCCTCGTCCTTACAGAATCAAATCTCCATGACAGTACCACCTTCAGAGTAGTTCCCTTCAGCATTCACACACTTCCGCATTCGGTACTGCCATCTGGAATGAAGTTTTTGGAAGTCCCTTTAGGAGGATTTTTATTTTTGCCTGAACCCCTTCAAATGTGGTAAAATCAGTTCCCTCTAAGCAAGGTATAACTGTACGAAATAAAAAAAAGCCGCTTGATGTCAAATCAAATAAATAAGAAGGATGCCTCTTCACAATAATGTTTTTGATGGTCAGAAGCTGCTTGACAAATAGGACCATGTAAGCGGGTGCATTGTCTCGGTGTGTAAAGAATCTTTTCGGCACTTTATCACTAATACTCTTTGGCGTCTTTGGGGATTGTAAATTCGAGTATATTTCCAACCAGCTCTAAAAGGAGGAAATGGGATATGCAAATGAATCAAAGTATATATTGAGCCAAGAGATACATAGGCGGTGAGTGAGTTAATATTAACGTCGCACTGTTAGCGAGGGGGCGACGGACCACTATTGAACCAAGAGATACGATAGGCGGAGCACTAACTACCACACCACACCAACGGGAAGATTCATGACAGTTTATTGTGTGATTAGTTTCTATCGGATATGCAAATGAATTAAAGTATATAAGGAGAGCGTTGTAGGTTAGCTGGGAAGACTATTGAGCCAAGAGATACATAGGCGGAGCGTTAAGAAGATTCAAGTTGACTGTGTGATTAGTTTCTGGCTGATTATCAGGCAGCGATCTATATTCGGAAAGTTTGAGCTGACTGGAAACGAGTGAAGTAGAAAAAGTCAGGTGATATTTAAAACTTCAATTATCGGATAATAAGAGTAAATAAATAATAGAGATAGTGGAAAGTTAATGATTGCTAGTAATTCAAATTGTGTATATCTCTCGGTCCTCTTATTCCGATAAACCCTTTCGATATTGAGTTTAATAGTTGTTTAGTATCATATCTCGTGATTTAATTTAATAGTAAAGTTCAATCCTATTGACGTAGACATATTGATTCATATTTGTATTTAGAAGGTGGATAATTGATTCAAGTGAATAAATATTATTTGTTATTGTAAAAATGTCGTCTGGTAATTATTTGCCTCAATTCAATCTTACTGTCCAGGGTGGAACCAAGGGAGGTTCCCACAGGTGTAACATCCATCCATCACTCCCCGATTCTGGCCTTTTTTTCTAATTTTTTCACAAAGTCTTTTCAGTACTTCCATGTACTAGTGTTCTTACCACTGATGTGAATGAGAACCCACTCATATCGCGAATTTTGGCAATATTTTGGTCTCTAATCACTGACCTTGGACACTCAGCTGATTCAACATCTTCCACACCAACTCGCCTCCAGAAAACCTCTTATACCATTCAAACACATGTACTTGAGATAGTTTCATCTCTATATCTTAATATTTGAAATGTTTTCGTGGCTGATTTTTAAGTTTCACAAAAAACTTGATATTGATTCGACATTTTTTCCAGACGTATGCAGTTGCACGTGTTCACTCAATGGCGCAGTGCTCCTAACTAGCGTGATTGCTTAAGGCGAAACTGGCCACATGAATGGAGGAGGTGTGTGAGATGGCGTCACCAAAACAGTTGTTGTCAATTCCATTCTTTTTTCAAGCTACACACTTAGTCTCGTTTTGTGCGTGTGTGTCCCACCTTGCATTAAGTGTACATTTTTTTAGTCAATCTAAAATCCTTTGAGATTATTTTTGAAATCAAAAGAGCACATGTGGAATTTATCTTCATATCTAGGTACTGCGAGTTGAAAACAAAATTCTTCAACTGAGAAGCACCTTTATAATAACTGACAGATTCCTTTCTTATTGGGACACTTACTGTCTACTCTTACTTTTACTAAATAAAAAAATAATAAAATGAGTATTTTCAATGTATACAAATGTATAGCACATAGTTGTGTAAAACTGTCTTCACTGGCGGTTTTGAAACTCTTCCATTGACTAATTATTAAGAGGACATAATCTGTACTATTAAATTATTGAAGTGATAACTTCTTTTAGCGCGTTTTACTGGAGAGTGAACTTGAATGAACGTCACGCTCGTGTTTGTAACGCTCATTCGGCTTTTTTTTTTGTCTTTAGTCGGATATAGTAGTCGGACAAGGTCGTCCATCCCTTCTCCGAGGCCATCCCTGTTTGGACCACGGGACCAAAAGAAGGAAGTTTTCTCCAGGTTTTGAGTAGTACTCAATCTTCATTCTTGAATGCTTATTTAATTAGTTATAGTCAATCTTCCCGCGTGTATTTATTACTCAAGATATATCAATACGAAAAACTATAAAGAAAGCTACGATATTTATATTTTTGTATAACTTTATTCTTATGTCATTTTTGAATTTCTTTCTTTTTGGTTTTGAGGACACGATATAATAAATTGATGCATTTTGCCAACATCCTTAGTTATGTATAAATTTAAGATATTTTGTTTTATATGAGAAATTTTAGTGCTTTGTTTATTCTGTCAAATCTTAATTATCTTTAAAATATTAAAAATTTTATTAATAACTTACCCTAAGTCTGCACACATTTTATAATAATGCCTCGTTGTTATCGTGGGCTCAACTGGTCATCTAATAAACTTGGCAACCGTACGTTTCAGTTTTTTGTTTCCCAAAAGAGGAACAGTTGATGCAAACTTCAAAAGAGACACAATCCTTAGGGAATTTAAAAATAAATCAGATAATATTTCAATAGAAGAGTATCAAGTTTTAAAGTACACAGCGGGTTTTTGCGTTCATAATATAAAATTCGAATGCTACGATTACAAATATAGATTTGTTGTAGATAAAAAAATCAATTTCGATTCAGAAAATGTCGAAGGGGCAAAATATTTGAGACTTCTGGATAAAGAAGGTTTAAAAATATTCACATATATTGTTATGAAAAAACTTTCAGCGCAACATTTTATTTTTAATTTGTATATCAAAAAGATTCGAGTTATATATAAAATATCTGATTGCCAATTATTTGGCTTTACAAGCATAACAGAAGCATATCTGGAAGTACATGAATTGTGGAATGTCTTGCATTCGTTTTATTTATCTTCTGTGAACAGTAACACATCTTCATTTTCATATTTAAAAAAATATTGATTACATTCGGGAATATAGGCTTAAAATGAATTAACAAGTTCAATATAAAGACTATTTTTTAAAAAATCAGCATTTTTTTTTTTTGCCGTTTTTGCCATTTTTGTCGCCAATATTCCGTCAAAGTGAAGTTTCTGTCTTCAACTAAATGGGGCTCCCTCCCCCTCCCACCTTTTTCTATGAAAATGAATGGCGGGATTTTTTATAATCCTAGTAGAAGCATGAAAATGAAACATGTAATATTTTTAAAAAATAGGCTTAGAGAGTGAGAGAAATCCTTCTCTACAATTAAACTTAAAATGTAGAAAAAGGACAAATTTTTATAAAACTAAGTTAATAGTATAATTATCATTAGTAATATTGCAGTGAATTTAAGAATAAAAATCTTTTTTTTTAGTTATTTAAACAATTTTGAATCTAAAGTATTTATAACCTATTTCAGCTTCCATAAGCATATTGCTTCCTTCTTAGAATACAATTAATTCCCAAATATAATTATATATTTCGCAAAAAATATTACTTTATGAGTACAGACATATGAATAAATGATTTTAAATGACAATGTTAACATCCTCTTGTTTTTTTTTTATTCACCTAACTAATCCCTGAAATAGCATTACAAAGTTTGAAGTAATCTTTTCTATCGTGTGGTCATAAGCACACCCACTTTTTTTTTTTTAATTGTCCTATTTTATCTTTTCTGAAGTTTTTTTTTTTGAAGCAATAATGCCATGCATCTTCTTCTTTTGATCCTCTTTACAAATTCAATGTCGAAGACATAAACAGTTGCTAAAATAATTGGTGAGAACTTGTGTGAGATATGTGGTTCATTTGTGACCACTACCAACATAAAAAGTTTTGTTACTTATTGAATATGTCATTTGAATACTCAACGTAATTTATAAAATAAACTATTAGTATTAATAATTCTTATTTAATGTGATCTCGTGCTAGATATATATTATTAATCTTTAGTTTAAAAGTAGAATTACATTTTATCAATTGCAATGCATTCTGAGTATAGAATTCCAAAAAGTTACACTACTTATAATCTTTCATCATTTAAGCACACACATTTATGAAAAAAATTCATTCTTATTACCAAATATTGAAAATGAATCGAAGAATAACAAAAGTTATTTATGATTATTTTTACTGGAAATTTTTTGGATTATTATTCTCTTGTATTATTAAAAGATTGCAGTGGTTTTTTTTATTATTTTATGATTTCAAAATACTTACTTTAAACAGCACAAACTAAAACAAATGTTACCTTTAAAGTGTTATAAAGTGTTATATATAAAGTAAACTTACAGAATATGTTCTGTTAGAGACTTTAATTTGGAATTTTCTTTCACTCACACGTGAAACGTATTAAAATTTTCGACTGGAATTATTGCATTTAAGAATTTTTAATAAGAAATAAAAAAAATGTTTTAATATCACAAAAACTACCGAAACTTAATAAGTTTTCAACTCTCCAATTTTCTCATTTCTTATTACCATTTTTAATGCTTCAATTCCTTGCATTCAGAAATTTACTGAATATTAAGAATATATTCAAAAAGTATTAAAATTACTTTTAGTGCTAGTGTACTTTTTTAATTTAAAATTATTCTCGAAGTTTCCGAATTGAGAAAGACGCATAATCAATGCAACTCCGTTGTTGAAGCTTATTTTAAATAACATTGTAATAATAGGGCTGAATCTCTTACTGATTTTAAAATCAAATTTTCACATTATTTTCACGTATGCAGTAAATTCTTTTATTAAAAATTAGGAAGCAATAACAACGCTTTGAAACAGCTAGACAGATCAATAGCTTAGGCAAGACAAGAACAAAAATTAGGGTTTTCTATTGCATGATGAAAATCAGTTTTAAACAAATCTTGAAAATATTATCGAAAATTAAAAATATATATTTTAAAGTAATCTGATTCATTTATGGCAATTTTTAATATAATTACATTAAACAACAGAGATAAGTCAAAGGATTTATGCTGCAATTGAAGATGATTTTTGAATGATGAGCGATATTTATAATTTTTTTAAAGACGAGTGAGGGCCTAATCTCTTACAACATATTTCAGGTAATTAGGTAAGCTGTGTATTTTTAAAAAGTGCAGTAAATCCAAGGTTTGTTTGCACTTGTTATTTGACAGAATTTTTGTTTGCAATATTTACACGTGTATTACTTTTGTTGTTGACTGAATCTCAAGCTATTGATTTTAATTTAAAAAATTCATTACAATCCTTAAAAATGTCTATAAAATATGTCATTCGTACGTATTTGAAAATTTTGGATTTTAATTTGGAATTACAGCTACGGAAGTTAAAAAAACATTGTAGAGGCTTGAAGAAAACATAGTTATATCAAGAATATGGCTCGGAAATGATTTTAAAAAAATACTCTTTGCTGGGACTGAATCTCTACGAAACAACATCAGCTCTTGAAGATCGTCAAATATAAGTTTCAGTGATGGGGGCAATGGTTGAAAATAATCTCAGTTTAACGTCCCAACAACTGACAAAAGTTTTGATTCCCTTTCAAAAATTACTTTATAAAACTTACTTACACTTTTATTTAAACGTTCTTATATCTCTGTTATAGATGAGAATAAGCAGAAAGTTGAATTTTAAATAGACAGTTCTAACTATATACGTGTTTCAATCCTACTTTTATTGGTTAACTTAGAATTTAATTTGTAAACAAAAAGAAATTCACTCCTACATTCAGACCAAACATCAAAATCAGGGGGGAAAAAATAAATTTAATGTAACAAATTTTCTTTTCTATCATAATAATATGTTACGTTGCACTCTAGAACTTCTTGAAACTATATTCCTTTTAAGCAATCAATATCTGAAATCTCCAAATCAAAGACTGGAACACGTAGATCACCTTTTTCACTGACTTACAATAAACACAAAAGACTGGAGAGAGGATAGCTTTTTTGTGGTTGCAACAGACGGTTCAGATAACATTTGACATTTATATTGAATAGGTGCCTGGCTAAATAAATCAAACTGCCACGATAAAATTTTATAAAAGTTGAAGATATATTTCAAATATAATAATTCGTTGTTGGAGAAGAAAAAAACTCAACTTATTTCTAAAACTGAAAACACTGGAAATGCACCCAAAACCCAGTATTCATTTAATATATTAGATTTGGATGGAACTTGCTTTTTTTATCAGAAATGAAAGAAATAATCTGTAATATTTCGCAAAATTTTTATAACTTTCCAGAATGGTTTTTTTTTCCTGTAACTCTGAGCAGATTTATACCTTTCTTTTAAAGTGAGATATAAAAAGGTAAAACTATTAATAATCACGAAAAATAACTTTTGTATCAAAGCATAGGCTGAAAAAAAGTATGATACCCTTTGACTCCAATAAAGTCGTTTTATAAACTGTTCTTTTACACGAAAACTTCCTTAATAAGATACTATTTTATTGCAGGCGGGAAATTTCAAAACTAAAAATATTCGTAATTTTTGTTTTTTGAAGTAATACAAATGCAAATTTGTACTTATATACTTACTTTCAAAAGTTTATTTCACTTGTAATTTACAGTAAATATTAAATTATTAATCTAAATTTAAAACTATAAATCTGAAATTAACTATTTATTTTAAATAATTATAGTAGTCCTAATCACAATAGATCTAGAAGAAGTTTCATGGCAAAAAAAACAACAAAAATTAATTAAATTAAACATATTATTTATTTTTAGCTTATTCTATTATGGTCCATATAATGTTCTTAAATACAATCTAAATTTTTCCTTTTGTTTCTAACTTTTACATATAACGTCAAAAAAGTTTATTAATTTTGAATTCTAATATACTTTATTACAGAAGCATTTTTCTAATCTGTTCCAGTGTCTGATCAGGTGAATGTTTCAAACTTTTTATCTCTATTTTGCTTCAAATTTATAAGAATTTTAAAAAACCACTTTAATTTCTATTACATGAAATGTTTCAATAATAATGGAATTAATTAAAATTGATGTAATTCAGTGTTTAGCAATATTACCGAATGTTTAGCTTAGAGATTGTAGCCAACAATTGTACATATTCATTAAATTCAATGGATAACTATATTATTAACAAAATATTAACATTATCATATTATATTTCTTAACATTAGCATATTATATATTTCTTAACATTAGCAAACATTTTTTTTCTGTAAATTTAAATTTCTCGTGGTCTTTTCCTTCAGTATCACTTAAGGTTGATTTTTAAATCTGAACATTAATGGATTCTGCCATAAAAATAAAAATTTACGTATGTATAATATTTTATAGTCGTAAATCTCTCTTTGTAACGTTTTTGATTTTGAAATTTTTACGTATAAAATCCAACTATAAATCAGTTAAGCCCAATTTTTAAGTGATTTGTTGCTTTTTTGCTCTCTGTCATTGAAAAGCAGGAAAACTAAATCAAAATACTTATTTTTATTACATTATACTTTCAGTACACTATCAGAATTATAATCCACGTTGTACTGATATAGAACTGTAATTTATTTTAGTTACACAAATATGATTTGATAGTGCAGTGATTCCCAAAGTGGTCTGTATCGACTCCCAGAGGACTATGACGACTTGCAAGGGATCCAAGTCAGCGAAAAAATAATATAGGGGTCCATGAAATGTAAATAGGGATCTACGATAATGACTCTTATTAAACCAGATCGCAACTTTAATTTTAGAAGAAAATTTAATCAAGGGTAAACCAGTTTTTATCTATTTAATAGATTTATTTAATAAATTTAATGTTAATTTGCACAGTTGTAAGGTGACAGAGCGTACTTTATTAACACAAGGACCCTCATTTCAGCTTTTCTTGCCAGAATAAGGCTAAAGGAATATAATATTAGACGTCGCGAATTTCCCCACTCTCTCATTTTGTCACGGACAATCTGCTACGACGTTTTAACCTACGATCAAGATTTAAATATCCTTTATTCAGGTTTTGAAAATAGGTTTAAGAATGCTTTAAATATGGTAATAGGCAATGAATTTATTTCATGGTCACATTGAAAAAAACATATATCAAATTACAATAGGAACTGATCGGAATAAGCACTAAAGAATATCTTAAAGTGTAGAAATGGACGTCATCAATTTTTGTTTTAAAAAAACATACCTATTTACCTCGAATTATAGAGAATATCGTGAGAAACTTTTTATTTACTTTACCTAGTGAGCAAGAGCTTCACTGTGGTTGCCAATCTCAAAAACTGGACTATATTAACTGAGGAAATTTAAGGTTACAACAAGATTGATTCCAAATGTTGAAAATATGTCATTGAAGCTCCAGATTCATCCCTCCCATTAAAAGCGTTTTTGTTTGTTTTGTCAGTTATTTTATGCAACAATTATTTTATGTATTATTAAATTTAAGTTTAAAAGTAATTAACATGTGTTTCTTAAGTTTTAAACTCTATATTTCAGTACAGTTGAAGTTTTAAATCTTGTAAAGTAAGTAGCTCTATACCAGCTATCAAAAAGACATTTAAGTAGATAAATTTGCAAAATTTTAATATTAGGTAAGCAGGAATCGAACCAAAGAGGAAAAACATGTGCGTGGCAAGGGGTCTATGAGACAACAAAGTTTGGGAACCTCTGCTATAGAGCTTAAATAGGGCAAACTCTGAGTGTAATTCGAGGTGTCAGAAAGAAATCCTTCCCCATCCCAAGATCATGGAGGGGGAAGGGGAGTCATTTGAAAGACACCAAAAAGAACGGTTGTGTGACCTCCTCCCTCAAAAGTAGCATAATCTGAATAATGAAATACTCGCTTTTTTTAATAGCTTAAATCTAAATGTATATACTGTAATTAATAACTGTGACGTAATTAAATCAAATATTTAATTTACTAACCCTCACGCTACCATTAATGTTCTCAAACGTCACACTGGGGATCTCAGGGGTGCTAAATTTCTCTAGAGGTCTGAAAATATAAACAATTTTCAAACAGGTATAATTCTTTTAAATTTAAATTAAATAATTCGAATCTTATACACATTATTTATAATGAAATGGAGCTTCAGAAAAGTCTAAAATGTTTAAATTATAATTATAATTTTAAAAATTATAAGCATAAGAAAAAAGAAATTTTTCTATAAGAAATATTTATTAAGTTTTACGTTGCGTATGCTATTTTCTAAAATATTAGCTTTAATTACTATCTATAAGAGGATTTATAAAGTTAAATGTATTTTTATTACACTGTAGCTATTTTTATATAAATACAATAATATCTTACATATTTTAATAAATAAAAAAATACATTTTTAAAAAATATTTAAAAATTGCAATATTTTATGAATATTTTGAAATACAAAAGAAATAATAATACTAAAATTAGGTAGGGTTTATAAAGAGTATGATGCATTTTATAGTTCTATAAAGTTTTATACATCAGAGGCTACTATTTTAGAAAATAGCGTGTGCAACGGAAAAAATACTTAATATTTATTATAGAATTTTCATATGCTTATGATTTTTTAAATTATGATTATATTTTAAATATTTTATACATTTCTGAAGCCTCATTCGTTTATAAATAATGTGTAAAAGATTTCAATCATTTAATTTAAATTTAAAAGAATTAAACCTGTTTGAAAATTGTTTATATATCCAGATCTCTAGAGAAATTTAACACCCCTGAGACCTCTTAAAAACATTTACTATTAAAAGAAACGAAATTTACATGCAATTCATACACGAAAAGACCAATCCATGCAAACAAAAATCAATTATATAATCAGGCTTAGGTATTATTTATACATTATTTTGTATACTATTCCTTATAATAAGACATTTTTCTGTCTAAGCTATTCTTCTATCAGAGCTTGGTCCTTATTATCTTACATTAAGCAAAAATAACCTTAATGCTTACATCGCTATACCAACGGTTTTTCTTCTGGATTTATCACAATCCTCCATTGAGGATGACCATCGTCTGGGAAAAGGATTAAAATAGCCGCGGATTATCGACGTCCAGTGCCCTTCTATAATTAGGTTAACTGATTAATCCAGGATTCGTAGAAACCCGCCCGTCCACTTCTCTGTGAGTCAAAGTAAGCAAGAACTCTTTAACTAGCTCTTTTATTAGATTTACCTTCCCATTTATTTCAATAAATAATGAAAATGTGCTACGAGTTTTTCTTATTCTGTTCATATGTTATTTCTTCTAATGAATTCATTTTTCTTTGAACTTCATCATCTAAGAAAGATTTGGGGTTAATTTTAATACATGTTATTAATTTCGGAGAGGATATCTGATATCTATACTCTCCCTCTTCTCATTGAAAAAGAAGACCTTTCAAAAAAAACCACAAATAGATTTATTGATAACATCAATATACTTTCTATATGCCGTACTTTATTAATAATTATTGATCAATAAACATTAGTTCCTTTTACATTCATTATTTATTATTAATGCTTTAAGTCAACGAGTTCCAAAAAATAAACGCTTTTTTATCACACTAATACAGGGTGTTTTTTTAGAGGTATAGAACTTTAAATTGCAATAAAACAACGATGTATTATTCGATTGACATGAATTTTTTTATTCGAAAGATAATCTTGTGGCATTACATATTAAATATGATTTCTTGCATAGGACTGCCACGGCTGGCTCGGATGTAGTCCAATCTGGACGTCCAATTTTCGATGACTTTTTCCAACATTTGTGGCCGTATATCGGCAATAACACGGCGAATGTTGTCTTCCAAATGGTCAAGCGTTTGTGGCTTATCCGCATAGACCAATGACTTTACATAGCCCCACAGAAAATAGTCTAGCGGTGTTAAATCACAAGATCTTGGAGGCCAATTCACAGGTCCAAAACGTGAAATTAGGCGGTCACCAAACGTGTCTTTCAATAAATCGATTGTGGCACGAGCTATGTGACATGTTGCGCCGTCTTGTTGGAACCACAGCTCCTGGACATCATGATTGTTCAATTCAGGAATGAAAAAGTTAGTAATCATGGCTCTATACCGATCACCATTGACTGTAACGTTGTGGCCTTCATCGTTTTTGAAGAAGTACGGACCAATGATTCCACCAGCCCATAGCGCGCACCAAACAGTCAGTTTTTCTAGATGTAACGGTGTTTCGACATACACTTGTGGATTAGCTTCACTCCAAATACGGCAGTTTTGTTTAATGACGTAGCCATTCAAACAGAAGTGCGCTTCATCGCTAAACAAAATTCGCTTATGAAAATCGGGAACAACGGCAATCTCGTTTTGGGCCCATTCGACGAATCTACGCCTTGCTTGATGATCGTTTTGATGAATTGCCAACCCAAACTGAGAATAAATCACTTGACAGCTGTTAAATCGGTCTCCATTTTGGAAAGTAATGCCAACTTAAACTACTATACCTGGAAAAAAAACACCCTTTATAATATTAGTTTTAATGTACTACTCTGCATACGGAAAATATTCTTAACTCTATATAAACTCTTTTTTCCCTAAAACTATTCTATCGTCATTAGAGAAATATTAACGTGCTTATAAGGGTATTTAATAATTTACCCTTCGAAAATTGATTTAAAATAGTAGATAAATTATTAAAAATTCAATATCCAAGAGTATTTTATAATATATTCTCTTCCTGCAAAATATTCCATTACTTGATTCTCTTCATAATAATACAATTTAAATATATTTATATAGTATATATGGAAATATAAAGCGTTTTTTGATAATTTGGAGGTATTAGCTTTTTTAAAAATTAATTTTTTAATAAATACTACACAAGTGTATATAGTTATTAAATAATAAATTGTTTATATAACTTCTAGCTTCCAGTCTAGAAAATGTAATGTCTGTTTAAATTGAAACTTATTTTGTTTTCTATGACTTTGTCGATGGAAGTACTTTCGGTCTCAAAGCTACTAAAAAAGTACAAAGCTTTTTAACCAGTTGCGAAAAAGTTGAAGATAAGTTCGAAGAAGAATATTCGTGTTAAAAAAAAGTAATGCAATATTTTAGGAATTATTAAAAGTCTTCCAATGAGAGTTGAAAAGAAATAAAATACATAAAGATCTAAAAATTGCTAAGAGTATGATCTAAGAAAATTATAAAGATATGTTGCAAGAAAAATATTCCGAAAATATGCATTCACACACACACATATCAAACACAAAAATTATTTAAGAAAACATATTAAAACAGCTGACATTTAACAAACCGAATAAAAGAGTAAAAAAACCTGTTATGATAATTTTAAAGAAAAATAAATTTTATAAATTGTTGCAGGAGTGTGTTAAAGGACATGCTTATATTTCTGAGATGATAAAAATGTAAAAAAAAGCTTTAAATCAATATTATTATTTTATCAAAAAGTAGCAGAGATATATAAACTCAATCCATGCAGAAATATATATATATATATATATATATATATATATATATATATATACCGGGTGATCAAAAAGTCAGTATAAATTTGAAAAATTAATAAATCACGGAATAATGTAGATAGAGAGGTAAAAATTGACACACATGCTTGGTATGACATGGGGTTTTATTAGAACAATAAAAAATAAAGTTCACAAAATGTCCGACAGATGGCGCATTCATCTGATGAGAAAAGCAATAATTAGCATAACAAATTAAGACAAAGCAAAGCTGATGTTCTTTACAGGAAATGCTCAATATGTTCACCATCATTCCTCAACAATAGCTGCAGTCTAGGAATAATGTTGTGAACAGCACTGTAAAGCATGTCCGGAGTTATGGTGAGGCATTGGAGTCGGATGTTGTCTTTCAGCATCCCTAGAGATGTCGGTCGATATCACGATACACTTGCGACTTCAGATAACCCCAAAGCCAATAATCGCACGGACTGAGATCTGGGGACCTGGGAGGCCAAGCATGATGAAAGTGGCGGCTGAGCACACGATCATCACCAAACGACCTGCGCAAGAGATCTTTCACGCGTCTAGCAATATGGGGTGGAGCGCCATCCTACATAAAAATCGTACGTTCCAGCAGGTGTTTATCAGCCAGGCTGGGGATGATGCGATTCTGTAACATATCGGCGTATTTGTAATTTTTTTAAGGTATCCGGCTACGTTCGGAACCGTGATTTTAAAAAATCGCATAAAGGGATAAATCTATGATATTTAGTGTCACTTAGATTAGAATACACGCATAAAATGATTTTAAGAATATTATGACAAAAAAATTTATTTAAATACAATATTTTGGCAAAAAATTAAATTAGAATAATCTTTTTACAAAACGTTCTCCTTTTATATAAAATGCTGCTATAATGATCATATTTTACTTATATAAAGTAAAGACTTTTCCAGAGTCTGAAATAGGATTTTTAAAAAATTCACATTATTTTCAGAGTCACCATCAATTGAGATACTTATCGACGTTTTTTCTTTAAATTGCTCCCCTCTGTTGTCGTAAAATATGAATAAACCCACTTCTAATTTGTATATTTCAAAAATTCTAGTTGAGCCTCTGAACAGAGGTCTGAACTATATACGGGCAAAATATGTTAAGATGATTTGGTACCCCCAAAATCACAGACCTATCGTTTTTTTTTTTTATTTTCATTTAATCTTATTCTTTGCATTATTATGTTTCGATTGATATATCACTTGTGCATGTCGGAAAGTTAGAAGTTGAATAAAACTTCATTTGAAAACAAATTAGGCAATTCAGCCACGACCCCTTTTTAGAAAAAAAAGCTAAAAAAATAAAGAGAAATAATAACATTAAAAAAAGAATGTGCAATATATAAAGCAGAATATTTCCGAGGCTATACATACAATCATTTTTTTTTCTTTGTGAAATGTGTGCATGTAAAATTTTTAAATTAAGGCATTTTATATTAATAATTTTATAATTTCAGTTCTTATTCCTGATATATTTTTCAAACAAATGTAATACTTTAATATTTTAAGAAGAAAAACAGCTAAAATTTCTGTCGTGATAGAAAAAAAATTTTTAACATTTTCTTGAATTTTCTTGTGCAATTGGTACTCTCTAAAAGTTGATCATTTATAAAAATGTGTGGGTTGAAAAAATATGAAAATGCAATTATTTTAAAGAAAAATGTATAACTAATATCTTAAAGTGGTATTTTAAGTTTAATTAAGCTTATAATAATTATTTTTTCAGAATTATAAACTTTAAAGTGGTTTTTCTCAGTTTGTGTATTTCGAAACCTTAGTGCATTCAAAATGCTACTCCTTCGACAATTATTTACCAATCACTTCCATTTTTTTCCTGCGTGTTAAAAGTAAAGCATGTAATAAAATTAGGGATCTGTTTTACTATAAACTGAATACTTTTTTTAAAAAAAAATAAAATGTAAGACATGTTGGCTTTTTCGTTGATTTTTAGCCTGCATATCAACATTTTATTTTTTTTTCCCGAAAACGAATAAAATTATTCTAAAATAGATAAATAAAGTTGTTTAGAACATCCATAAGAATATTATAAAAAATTTCAGGTCAAAAAATTAATTTTTACAAAAGGAGTAGGATTTTAAAATTTTCCCAATTTTCTTCAAAAAATTTAAATTTTTAAAATTGTGTGAATAATATATGAAAATTTTCATCTGGTATTATTTTCTTGAATAGAAACATTGTATAAAAGGCTAAAATATAATTTTTAAATACGTGAATAAAGAAATTTGCTCAAAGGGTACCGAGTCCTCTTAAGTGATGGGAAAAGCCAAAGTGGTCGTAACTGACTCAGCGACAATTTAATTTCAAAAATTAAACGATATTATCCAATGGCTATTAGAAATAATATCAATGATCTATGCAGCATGAAAACATCTGTTTGGGCTGTTTATTTTCATCTTCTATCTTCAAACGGGAACCCTCAACCTGGACTATGTCCTGCGATTATAAATGCCTGGTGCAAGTTTTAAAAAATAGAAGCTGAATGTAACGAAAAGCACTATGGGCACTATGTCATAAACACATACACACATGCCATATACCATAATGAATTAAATAAAGCAATATTTTAGAGATCTAGGTGATCCCCTATGTTATTAAAAAAATGTTTACTTCGAAAGATCCAGAATCCAAATGAGTCAATTGATAACACCATATGATCAGTGATTCCAAGATCTATATTTGTGGAATTAAAAACTCTAAATTTATAGGGGTAAATATGGCTATTGCAGGTTCAGTATGAGTAATGTAGCTAAATTAATGATCTTAAAATATTGTGATATTGAGCCAAGTTATAAATGTGTGTCATGTTTCAAAAAATTATATATACGTAGGATTCGTGCAACACAATGAAGGCATCTTGAGATCCCAAAAAAATGCAAAATTGTTAAAAATAGTGAAACAAAGAAAATAAGAAGAGTCTTTTTTGTACGAGCAGAGAGTAAAAAAATGCTTCATATCCTTCTGGAAAGTATTAAAAAAGTAAATGTTCAAAAAGTTACAAATTTACACTTTAAAGATTGTTTTCTCAAATTGTAATATTTTTCTCTTTATGTACCTTTTTATAAAAACTACTTATCATAAAAAGTTCAAATTTTCAGTGAGCAGAGACTTTTAATATGTTAACACATTTTAATGGAGGGAATTAGATATATCTAGCAAAATTTTGTAGGTATGACTTTTTTAAACTAAATGTTAGGGGAAAAAATTGGACAATTTTAAAAAAATTCGTAATTAATTTAATTTTGAACAAAAAGACAAAATCCTCCGTTAAAGTGTTATTAATAGAATACATAACCTACTGTAAAAATTTTATTCATGCGAAGTTTCTGAGAAAAAGGTACATAAACTTACCCAATTTAACATGGGCTCCTATGGACGTGTCGGACCCCCTTAAAAGCCACTCAGACTTTAATTTCCTGATGTTACTAGGAAATATCTATAGGAATGATACCAGATTAGGTATCCTCCCTTTTTATGCTTATATTGAGGAAATACAGTTAGACTTACGTAATGTGCATTAATTTTAGTGTATATTTAGTAAGCTAGAATTTATTGCTTCTTTAAATATAAATTTAAAACATTGTATCTGAAGATAGAGCTGTGTGTGTGTGATTTAAGAACTATTTTATTTTTCGCTCCTTCTAGGTTTTTGTTTTCGTTTGTTCCCCCTCCCCTTTTAATATTTTCACTTAGTGAATTTTAAATAAAACATTTCAATAGAAACTTGAAATAACAAAATTTAGTTTTAAACCGAAATACTGATGTGAATACCCTTTTAATAAAACATAATACGTATAGAAAATACACAATAACGCCAAAGATAAGTTAAAAAATATAAAAATTTTACCATCTTGAAATTGTGAATGTAATGTTAATCCTATGGAGATTATACTTTTTTCTTCAAGCCTATTGATTTGAAGGAAATAAAATACAGTCAAAAGAGCAAAAAGGGTGGTTTCTCTGGACTTGTAATTTTTTTAAAAAAGTTCTTAAAAATATAAAAGCCCAGAAATGAATAGCTAAAATAGATAAATTATTTTTAAAAGTTTGAATTTTGCATAAAATAATCTTCCTTATATAACTTGCTGGATCTCTGGAAAAATTCGGTCTCTAACCCGTCCATGAAATTTAACAATTGCCTTTGATAGCAAACACATCACATCTTACTATTTTGTTTTAAAGCTCATTGTTCCAAGTAATGAATTCTTTTTCAGCAACTTCTCAGTCATTACAATAAATTTTTCAACTCGAGATTAAATTCTAATACTTGTTTGATTTTCATTTTAAATTGCATGTAAAAATTTTATGTGAAGTTACACATAATTCGTCTTAACCCAAGAAGAAAAATTCAGACAGTTTTGACAAGGTATACAATTCCGTATACAAAAAAAAATTTTAATAATCAAAAGTATCTTACAGAACTATGAAATGTGTTTAACTCTCTCAAATATGAAATATTCTAAAAATGAGAATCAAGGGGAAAAGATCTTATAAGTAGAAGAAAGCACTTATAATTTAATATGTATGTGAAATTATATAACAATATTTTTCATTTAATTACAATATAGTATTCCGTTGTTTGTATATTCCTATAACTAATCATTAAGTATATTTCTAAAAACCCTGAACCCTGAAATCTTTGAAATAAAATTGAACAGTGTTTAAATCTGTATTCATCAGTTCAAATTTTTGTCATATTTTTAAAATTTAAAATGTAAAATATATCTTTATCAAAAAAGGAATTCTAAGAATTGTCATACACAGGATTTGATTCTTTTTATTCCAAGCATTTCTTTTAAAGCATATTAAGTGAGAACTTAAAAATTTGAGATTTCTCAGACGACCATTTTTAAAAACGTAACAATCATATATAAATAACAATAACATGATACTGAAGATTTCAGAAGCAAATTAATCAAAATAAATATAATTGTAATTTTCTCAATTAAATGATTGCGCGCATTTAGTTAAATATCTTCCTGAAATTAAAATTGAATAATTCTGAAATTTAAACCTTACTTTTGAGAAATACATTAATTAGAGTTTTCATAAATGCACCTTTAAATACTGAGCGATAACATAATGAATACCTGTTTGGTGTTACGGAGGTTTGTACCTGGAGCAGGACAAAGCTGTTTGCCAAATACACAAAGCGTTCCTAATAGATTTCAATGTACTCCGAATGCTTATATTAGTTTCTAGTACACTATTCCCCCCATATTGAAGTTAGTTTGAGAGGATAATGGAATCTAGTATAACTCGATCGAATACCTCTCAAAGGTGTATTTATAGAAGAAATAACGTCCTAACGAGCTGAAAGAAAAAACGTAAGACGAACATTATAGATGTGGAATCGTATCTAACATTTTATATTAGTATTTTATATCAAAACGCAATTTTAATTAAAATCTTTAAGTGAAACAGGACAGCATTCCATTACAAAGATACGAGTATATTAAATTATCTGAATTATCCCTAGTCTGGTAGACACATTAATTTAGTCTAGTAGACACATTTATAGAAATCAAAGCATGTCGGTAATGCTAATTCTTTTGAAAAAATTGTCTGTGGCATACATATGAATAGTAAAAAATATTACAGGGATACGTGGTAATTTTTCCAACGAAAAAACTATCGTGTATTTGCATTCTTATACAATATAGTGGTAAATCTTTTTTTAAAAAAAATTCTGTTGAATATGAACAAATAATATAAAAAAAATTTTGTAAGTCGATTCCCACTAAAGTCAACAAAGAAAAATTTTATTTTAGTTACTTTTTATCAAATATTTACAATTAATATAAATATGTATATACATATGGCAGAATCACAATATTAAGCTGCAATTAAGTTTTATTAATTATCATTAAAGCATCGTATTGTCATCCAAAAAAATCGTGCATATAAAATTTCAGTTCAAATGAATGCTTTAAAACGAGAGAGAAAAAATCCTTTAAAGTTTTGACCCAAATCACTAAAAATGAAGCGAACGTGGCTATATCTGTAATTCTTTAAATAATTAGTTTCAGCCTATTAATTTTAATTAATTATATTTCAATTATTGTATTGTCACCCAAAACAGTAGAGTATAGAAAAGTTCAGCTCAAATGAGTGCTTTAAAATGTGAGAAAAAAAACTTTTAAAGTTTTGACACAAGTCACCAAAATGGTCGCTAGGTCCCTCAAAATGATGCTAACGTAGCTGTATCTGTAATTCTTTGAATAATTAGTTTTAGTCAACTAATTTTTATTAATTATAAGTAAATTACTGTATGTTCATCCAAAATAATCGTGTATAGGAAATTTCATCTCAATTGAGAGCTTTAAAATTTATTTTATTAACGATTGAAAATTTGAGCAAGATATATATATATATATAAGGAGATTGTTAACTAATAGTATGAATTGAATAATGCATTCCAAATCAGATTGTGTGATTGATATCGGATTTTAAATAACTATAAAATGCATATTCCTCATTATTATTTCGTGTTGATAAAATTTTGCAAAGATTAATTCTTTAAAGAAAATTACCAACTATCGTTTAACAACGCTTTGTGTGCACAATTGAAGGGGTTTTTTTTTCTTTCTTTCTATTTAATCGTGTTCTCCTGGTTATTTTAGAAAAAATCAGTAAATTAATTAAAAGAGTGAATATCTGGTATTAATGTATGTAATATCCTCTTTAATTTCATTTTTTATCTTTTTAAACCTAATGAATTCTCAGAAAAGCACAGTTTCTTAAGTGAAGGTCTTGCAGATTTATCAGACTGACTTTTGAAATAAGTACAAAACTGCTTTCCTGACAAAAAAAATTCTTTTTTATCGGTAAAAATTTATTTCCCCTCAATGCAAATTTAGAAATGAAAAGCCATTAACTCTACTTGACATTAAAATTGCATGTATTTCGTTTTATTTTTTTGCCTGGTTAATGTGTTATCTTTCAACTGAGTTCTTTAAAATTTTTTCCTGGCTTAGCATTAAATCAGACAAATCCATTTTCAAGTTTTAAGCTGCATGACATATATTTTCCTTTCTCGTTTAATACTTGTTAATGTATTTTCAAGTATTCACTTTTTCATCTCTTTTTACAAATATCGCATTTTTTTTTATTTCTTTGAAGAAAAGAAAGGGGGTAATTTTTAACTTAAATTTGGTTACACAGAAAGCGAGTTCATATTTAGATTCAAAAAATATACTTAAACTCACGTACTTATATATTATACTTGCAGATTATTTTCCTTAAGCTCACTGAATTCACTAAGAATATTAAGAAAAGTAGTCTGACTTTTTTTTATATTGTTAAAGATAATTATGTATAATTTCGGAAAAAGATTATTTTAATTCTTTAAAAAAAGGAAAGTTACTCTTTCTTTTGTTGATAAACTGCTTCATTTTTATTTGAAACAAGCAAACCCCCTCGTAAATTTTTTGATAAAAAATGGCCCTATAACACATTAAGTACACCTTTTTCCAATATGTGCGGCAGGAGTCAACCATTTTATATGCAGTGAAATACGTTTAACGCGAAAACGCTTAAGACGAAATGCCGGTTAACACGAAAAAAAACGGTTCCGATAAACGACTATGTATTTTCATACATTTTTTTCTCTTAACACAAAAAGAAAATTGCTTAACACGAAATAATTTTTCTCCTAATAATGCAAAAAATGTATAAAATGCCATCTGCGCAAGCGAGATTTAAGGTTGTGAAATGTAAGAGGTTTCACATGTTTCGTCGAAAGGAGACTAACTTGGCTTTGAAATACCCTTGGAATAGCCTGTAACAACAGCCAATTCTGTGTTTATCTAAGCTACTTTTAAACTCTCCCCCCTACAAACGCCACTTAAAAACATCTCGTCTATTATTAGTTGGCTTTGGATTCAGTAACGAGTACATCTCAGTGTGAGTAAAAATAAGAGTTTGGTTTACGATTTATTTTCTGTTTAAAAGATTTTTACGAGTGCAATGGCAAAGAGCTCAGAGGAATGCAAATTGCTATTTCGCTTTAAACGAAGATTGAGCTTCTTGAGGCTGTTGATCGAAAACAGAATACCAAAGCAGAAACCTAAGATTTTTGGTAATGCTAACTTTACATTATCGACAATAATTTAAAAAATTGGGAAAATTACAAATTGCTTAAACATATCAATGTGATTAAAAAGTACTCTAATAAACTTAATTTTGCTGAACATAAGGTGAGTTTTTGCAAAGTCATTTAACACGAAATTCTTTTAACAGGAAAAAATATTTCAGTCCCCCTCAGTTTCGTGTTAAACAATTTTCACTGTAGGTTAAAAATTGAAAAAAAATATTAACAATTTTATTTGATTAAAATGTTTCATGTGATTCGATGATAATCATTAAAGAATATCATTAATCTCCTTAAAACAAATTCATCTAAGTTTAATTAAGGAAACAGTGAACAATCATACAAGTGAAACACAATTATCATTTGATTAATACAAAACATAAATTAACATATTAAAGAATATATTGGGTCCAAGTCATATAAAAACAATCTAGAAACCAGACTTATAAAAACAGTATTAAAGATATATGTGTTCTACACCCAAATGTGTGTTCCCTTTTGTTTTTACATATTACTGATAATTTTATATTAGCACGCTTATACACTAAAAAAAAAGGATTTAAATTAAACATTCTTTAACAATAACCTTGCTATTAAAGTATTCTTTCTATTTCATTTTAAAGGAGCAATTATTTTTAAAAATTTACTCAATTATATGTAATTAATAAATTTGTAGAAAATGATAGTATCCTTGTGTTTTATTTAAACTTATTAATTATGTTTAAAGATATTTAGGAATTAATGAATTACATATGACCATATTATTTTGAACTTATTCGTCTTTAAACAAGAATATTGCAATTCTTAACATCATTGTTAAAAAAAATTCATTCTGAATAGAGTTAATTACATTTGGCTTATATATAACTGAAAAAGTCTGACTTTTTAATAAAAAATTTTAATGTTTTTGCAGCTTTAGATACTTTTAAATCCCATATGGATAAATGTCTTAATTAAATCCAATGAATTTTCTCATAAAAAAGAGAATATCATCAACAATTCTATGAGCCAATATGATTAGATACTGTTGAATATAAATAGAAAAATTTGATTATCATTTCTGCAAAACATAATGTTATAAAAAGGCCTTCTATTCAAAATCAGAAATAAAAATGCAATAAGAGTAAAATGCATAAAATACAAGAATAATTAGTCTTTTGTGGAGGAGATTTAATGATTTCCAAGCTTAACTGCGCAATTCATTTCTAATTAGAGACATTGTATCATTTCAAGATTTCTTTTTTATTCTGCTTAAATAATTTTCCTACTCAGAAATTAGAAATTTTCATTTAATTAGGTGTGAATAGAAATTTATGAAAGATATTATCTAGAATATACTTAAATCTAATAAAATCACTGAAAGAAATGTAATTTATAATATTTTTAATGGCTGTAGAAGAATTATATTTAGCACGCATGGTATATAAAGTTAAAATGAAAGTATTAAGTATACATTGTATCTATCTAGAAATTTATTTGAATTTTTCTTATATGCTACATTTGCATCAAAGGAGCTGAAATTTGGAATGTTTATGTGTGTTGTTGTTGACGTGTGTTTTCTTTTATTCTGGGAACATGTGAAATACAAGTGAAGAAGAACAGAAAGCATACAATACAACAGAAGAATATACACATTTATTACAGATGATGATCCCAGCATATAACAAGAAAGGATGCGCTGCTTTCCTTTCGATATGGGAATCCATTACAGGCGAAAGACCGACTTCTTTCCGGAAAAAGATACAACCATGTCTTGCTCGGGATTCGAACCCGAACCGTTCGGTGACAAGCCGAGGGTCGTAGCCAAGATGCTGGCTGGGCGCCATTCAAATGTGTAAGATGTCAAAATGTATTTCATACTTTCAAAAATAATTAAAAATAAACAAACAATAACATGCACTTTAAGTTTTTTTGTATATTCAACAGAGAAAATATCAGAATTATGTTTTTCTTTTTTGCAATGTTCTGTTTATGAATTCAATGTGTGCGCCATCAGTTGCGCACTAGATTTCTAATCACGTTTCATGAAGCTTTGCAGAATCAACAATCAGGATGACCGCTATAAGACTATTCATCTGTGTCACCAACTGGATATTGGTAAACAATGTTTTTCACGTATCCCAACAAAAAGAGTTCTGGAAATCTTTGTCCAGATTTTGCTTTTTGTAATTCACTACCAATCTTTAAGCCATTCATCTTTCTTCCAAACCGTTCATAAATTGTAGATCTTGAAGGTGGACTTCAATTGTAGGTAAACCGAAATTGAAGCAGTAATGATTTAAATCAGTGTTTCTCAAACTTTCAATACTGGCGACCCACTTTTTAATCATAATTTTTATCGCGCCCCCCTTATACAATAATAATGTATTGAATACAATAATAATGCATTTTGACGCTAAAGCTACAAAATGATCTTGATTATAAACCGTACAAATTAATAAGATAAGTATATTAAATTTTATGTATGTAACTTTTAAGTAATATATATTTTATTTTTTTCTCGAATTTTTAAATTGGAACAGATTGCAAAATGCGGTGGCTGCTTTCAAGACAAAATATAGATCTCAGCCAAATATAGAAAATGTACTCAGAGTGTCAATTTCTAATCGTAAACCTTCCTTTGAAAAACTTTCCTCTGCAAGACAAGCCCATGGAAGTCGCTAATACTTATTAAACTTGCTCTTAGTTTAGTATTAATAAATTGGTTATAAAATATCTTGTGTAACACTGATACATGAAAATTATACAGTCTGAAGTACCCTCTATTCGAATGAGTTCATTTTTTAAAAAAATTAAAACATTCTTGATAAATAGCTGAATTGTCAGGAGAGTAAACTCAAATGCGTGACAATGTTTACGAAAAAATGATATTTTTACTTGAATGCTCATAATATAATTAGTTTTAAGTGAACTGTAATTTTAAGCCTCACAGAATTAGCATTTAGAATGAATGTTAAACAATGAAAAATAATATAAAGATCCGATGAAGAACAATAATTTTATTTTTAATATTTAAAGCGAGAAGACTTCAAAATGTTATATCCCGGGGGCAGACACACACTCGATACTAGTGTTAATGGTCACGCGGGCTGATTGAGTCACCTCGATCCTTTTTTTTTTATAATTATTTTATTGTACACGATACCAATCGTGATTCCAGTGAATAATTTAAGAGAAATTAAACTTACCTACTTTTAAGAACTTTTCAAACTTTCTTTGGTAACAAATAAACAATTTTGCCAGAATTAACAATTTCGTGAGCTGTGTGTCCCACGCGACCACTTCCGGGTTAAAAGTGTATTTATTATGATAATACGTATGTTACTGCTAAAAAAAATTTGTAAAACTTTTTCATTATGCTTTATATGTTTGAGAATACTCATAAAAATAAGTCTTGGCCAAGTAATCCTTCAAAGCGTGTGCTCTTCGTGGTTTTCCATGTATCATAAAACTCTTTTGAATGGAAAAAAACTCAACAGAAAATACATTACTTACAACTTCCCTAAATGAGAAACAAACACACATAAGAGAGGGTTCATAACTAACTGTACCAATAACTTAGAAGGTCAAACAGATTATCATCAAAAACAGATTACAGCTATAATGTGCAGCATTTCAAAAACAATCACATTGATGTATTTTTTATGTTCCTAAATTTTTTCGATTCTGGGTCTGGGATTTGTTTTTTTCTCTGAAAGAGTAGTATTTATATTTAAAAAGAAAACGTAATAAAAAATCTCTCATAATGGGATTACAGCAAATCAAATAAATGTTTTTTATTTGGTTATAGGATCAAAGATAACTAATTAGGTATTGAAGATGTTTTTATTTTTGAGGACTTATATCGCCTGCCTATAAATTATATCAGAGTAAAAGTGCATTTATTATAATGTCTGAAAGTATTTTGTTTTAATTCATTCCAGCAAATTAATTGTTTTTTATATCTTTTATTTTCGATATGCTCGCGCCCCCTCGTAAGGGTATCGCGCCCTTCCAGGGGGGGCACCCCCCAATTTGAGAAACACTGATTTAAATTCGATAAACCACGCTGCAACTTCTTATTCTGGTGATGAAGCTATTTTAAAACGATGATGTAGCAAGGTATAGATTAAATAAGAGCCCACTAGATTATACTTCATTAAAAAAACTTTGATATTACCTCTCTATGAAGAATGAAAATATTTAAGTACATATCACTATTTGTTCATTTGCTTATTTATTCTTTAGAAGTGTAAAGATACATTCAGACACATACATTATGTAACATAAATATTTTTTATAAAAGTTACACTACTTTATTTTAATAGAAAATTCCACTGAAACACATAACTTTTTAAGCAATTAGAAGTAATTAAACAGAAAGCTGCACTAAATAGTATTGCGTAAAAGATTAACAAATATTAAACTTTACAATCATTGTTATCATTTTATAAATAAAAAAAATTATATTTATTAATTATAACTTAAATTTTTCTTTAATAAATTTCCTTTTATTGGTTAACTTAAGATCAGAGCACATACTTAAAAAGATTTCAGTATTAAGCAATAATTTGATTGGATTTTCTAAATTATATCGCAAGTAATAACCCAAACTATCCATTGTAAAGACCATGTAAATAGTTAAGTAAACTATATCCGTTATAATAACATTGATTTTTAAAATCTTTTAAAACAGACGAGTCTGTTAGATGTCAAGTTATGATCCAAAGTGACGGTACTCCAGATAATTATTTGCAATTAAGCCCAGACATATCTTAAGCAGATCATTAATTAATAGATGCATGCCTTGTATCGTACTTAAAATTTATAGCATTAATAAAGTAATCTTCCTAACTATACTACCTTGGTTTGAGTATTATATAGTTCATTAAAAGAAAGTGAATAATTTATTAAAAGGTCTATTGAAATAAAGTGAATCTCTTCAGTTTTTTTTTATAAAGGTAGAATTTGTATCTTGGTATATTTCAAATGGAGTATCTTAGTATATTGATCAAAGTTAAAAATTAACTATTTTTGTCATACACAGTAGGTTGGATACATTTGTATTTAAAATAACTACATATACGAAAAATAGTGAAAACAGTTACAGAAAAAAAAATCGGCAATCAAAACTATTTTAATGGAGGCTAATTAAAAGGCTATATACAGTATTCTTGCCTACATAATATATTTATGAACATAGAGTAATCACACACCGTGTAAAAAAGTATTTTCTAAAAGTATTAATAAATTCCTTCCCATATTTATATTCTAAATATGCTGGTATTTATTCTAGAAGTCAGGGCATATTGTAGCGTAGTGGCCATGGTCCCGTACTCGTGGCCGGAGTCCTGAAGCCACTGAAGATTTGCTGTATAGAGCAGTGTTTCTCAAAGTTTCAATATTCGCGACCCAATATTCAATCATAATTTTCATCGTGCCCTTCCCCCTCCCTCATTCAATAACAAAGTATTGAATTCAATAATACTACACTTCGATGCTAAAACTACAATACGACCTTAACCTCTAAAGTTCCACCGGCGTATATAGTCAAAACAGTCGCTCAGTCAAAACATTTATTATCTGCACTGCTATCCATATAATTATTCCGAGAAGGCTATAGAACTCAATAAAAGGACCTTGGTAATGTTTGCGAAGGATTTACTTATTTCAGATTATTTTTTCTTCTTTATTCTTCACCCTCCCCCCTCCCAATACACCACATACGCTCTCCCACGAGGAAAAAGAATCTCGTAAATTTTAATCGGTAGTTAAGGGGTTCATTATAAGCCGTTCCGATTCTCAAGATAAGTGTTAATTATTGTACATAATTTATATATGACAACCCCATAGGGGGGGTCACTGGAAATTATTAAACTTGCTCTTAACTTAGTATTGTTAAATTAATTGTAAAATACATTGTGTAGCACTGATCCATTTATAAGCGTAATATATCAATGTAAATGTGTATTTTATTTTTTATTATGTCAGAATATATTTTGTTCGTTTACTTTCAGTAAATTAATAATTTTTTAAATAATCTTTTGTTTTCGATTTTTCAATATGCTCGCGCCCCCCTCGGAGAGTTGTCACGCCCCTCAAGGGGGACGCGCCCCACAGTTTGAGAAACACTGGTATCGAGGGTTAATGCGCTTTAAATCTGTCGAGGCTCAAAATTCTCACAGAGTGGTATTATGGGGAAGTTTGGAGAGTGGGGTACCAGCTAAGATATCGTCCACTGCCCTCGTCACTTGACCAATGTCCAAAATTACGAGGTTAGTCGCTAATTTATGTGACGCTAATAAACTCTCACTCACCCTGCAAAATATGATAGATGAATCCCTCTGTATGAGTAAGATGTAATTTTAAAATATATACTCTTATTTTCACATAATAATTTCACTTTTTGTTCAAGATGACTTATATAACAGATGTATGCATAAGTCTTTGTTCTTCCACTCTGTAAAAACCTTCTGAAATTGCTGAATAAGTGATGGTTATCAAGATTTTTCTAAGATGCTTTCAACTTGGATCAATGATACCAAACATCTAAACTCAACTTAAAAAAACAATGTTCCTGTTTTGAATTCGACTCACGTACTTCTGAGTTCTAATTTGTTTTCATGATGAACAAGTAAAGAAGTATAGTAGCCTACTGTGATTTTTAGTTTACAAACTATATATATATAAATACAATGTTTCAGTTACTCAAAAGACAAACATCATTCTGCATTACAAAATACATGTATACAAACCAGTTTGAATAAAAATAATTGAAAATACTGAATACACAACAAGGTTGAGAAGCTGAAGAAATTCAAAAACTGTGCGATTATTATCCCTTTGCTTAGTTTAACCCAGAGTAATTTTTGTTAAATAATTTTGAATTTTTAAATGGATTCTATAAAATACATTTTAAATAATTGAACCATTTTTAAAATAATGCTTATTGAATTTAATATCACATTTTGGTGTTTCATTCTACATTAATCAGGAATATTTAGAATTAATAGTAAAATTAATATTTCATCTTTGAAGAGATTTAGAATAGTTTGTGAAGGTCCCCTTGGACCTCACTTTGAGAACGAGAATAAGTTGGAGTCATATAAGAACCAGTAGCCATTTTTATAAATAACTTTCTTTATTTGGTAATCTTTCCCAAATATAGAATCAAAGACTTATTAACAAATATATCTAAATAGTATTATGAGGTTTTTTAAAGGGAATGTCCTTTAAATTAACTTAAATATTTAATGATTCAATTAATTAACAATTAGAATATCGATCACGCAGAGATTACCACGATAAGAGATCCCAGAATTATATTCTATAATGTTCCTATTGAACATTTAACTTTAATCTCACTCCTAATATAAAACTTTAATGAGACTTTAATCAATATTTACCACACTGCAGTTCAGCTCAGCTTTTTCGGAGATTTTATCCTCCTAGAAATCTCCAATAATATCTTTCTAATTTCACTATTATAACTTCTTACTTCAATCTCTCTCTCCTACTGCTCTAACTTTACGATTCCGTTTGACTTAAATACTTTATCTAATCTGCATAACAAGGAATCCCGTTCTCTTTTTGGAGCTGATTGGAAATAGGTAGGGAATTAAATTTCCCTAAAAAGGACGACTCAGAAGGTTAGTGATAAAGTTCCGTATAGATTTGTCACAAGTTCATATCACTATTTATAGAAAATATTGAAGGAACACTACAAATTAATAGAGCCTTGTATAACATTGAAATTGTTTGTTCACTTATGTAACACTTATCAAAACACATTAATTAATCATCAAAAATTACTAAAAAATTTTAAATCTAGCACGTTTTCACTTTTTTGAATCTGTACGATTTGCATGTGGCTACCCGGACTGTATAGTGGTTAGGGATTCTGACTGTTGTGCCGTAGAACCTGGGTTAAAGTACCGGAGAAGGCCTGGAAGTCTGTAAATGTATAATGCCTTCATGACACAGGACACTCTGAGTATTCATGCAGCCGCAAGTCTTCTCGTGAGGTTGATGGACGGGGTAGAGAGAAGGGAGGCCCATGACCCCTCACACACCAGTGTGTTGTTCCTCCAAATTGAGGTGAAACCGATCCAAATCGTACTGTCACCTGCATGTTGCTCAGAACTGAAGCAAACGACAGGCGTAAGAACTATCCTCTTGAACCTCTAACCCAGTTCTTCTCAAACTGTGGGGCGTGCCCCCCCCTAAAGGGGCATGATAACCCTAGAAGGCTGGTGCGAGCACATTGAAAAGTCGGAAACAAAAAATTATTTAAAAAATTATAATTTATTGAAAGCAAACAAAAAAAATACATCCTGACGTATTAAAAAAAACATTTACATTGATAGAATACACCTAAATATATATTAGTACTGCTCCTTGTATTTTATAATTAATTTAACAAAACTTAGTGAATTTTAAATAATACATTTCAATAGAAACTTGAAGTAACAAAGTTTAGTTTTAAACTGAAATATTGATGTGAATATCCTTTTAATAAAACATAATACATAGAAAATTACGCCGAAGATAAGTTAAAAATTAAAAAAATATGACCATCTTGAGTTTGAGAATCCAATGTATAAGACCAACAAAAATAATAATTTAGAGAAAAAAATGTTTAATAAAATCTTATATATAACACACTAATACAAAATGTCAAACAAAAATTATTTTAATGTAGAAAGTTTCATAAAATCTGACAAGTTGTCTGCCAGCTCAAATATTTTTTTTCTCAAGAAATATCTCCTCATAGGATAAATAGAAGAAAGATTCCTCGAAGATAATAATAATTTAGAAAAAAAAACGTTTAATAAATTCTTAGATAACACAAATACTAGAATTGCAAACCAAAGTTATTTTGATGTAAAAAGTTTCATAAAGTCTACCTATAAGAAGTCTGCCGACTCAGAGACTTTTTTTTTGTATCCCGCAAAATTTCCTCGTAGTAGCTAATAATTCTTTTATTCCTTATATTGTTCAAATAATACGCTTTTCGTTGGAGTATGAATTTTCTAAAATTTATAACCCGTTTTCAACTAAACTGAGGCCTGTCAGTTTACCAACAGGTCATTCGATCTTCTGATTGAACTGAGTCTGTAAACTCAAGTTCTCTATATATTCAATATCTTGCTCTTACTCATGCATTTCTCCGTGTTCAGTTCCTGATTGTGAGAATCCAGCAGTTCTTGAACATCATCACTATCCATTTCTGAATTTATTTGATTGGTAAGTACGACAACTTCTTCAATCAAGTCACCAATTTCATTAGGCTTTGGCAATGATTCGGCCTGAGTTTTTATGATAAAAAAGAGAAAAAAATTAACGAATTGATGGGATTTGGAAATCACGTAACTCCGAACTCGTGTAAGTCGAAGTATTACTGTACCAAAAAGGACTTTAAAATTAGAAAACATATAAAATATAATAAAAAATATGTTGGAAAAATCTTATATGATAATATTTTTTCAAATAATAAGATACCGTGATACATTTCAGAACGTTTTTCTAGTGACTGACTTTCTATTCTTTTTCACAATGAATCTGAAGAGGAGACAGGAATACGTGGATCTCACACAAATGTGATAAACAGAAAAAATCGTAATGTTTTATTTTTTTTATTTCTTTTAGATGAAATCCTTCATTTTTATTTTTTCTTATAGATGGTATTTTCATTTGATAGTTAGAATGAACAGAGGTTCTGCTATATATATATCAAAACGATCTGATAAATTTTTCTAAAGAGAGTTGAAAAATATTTCACTATATTATATTTCGCTGCTCGGAATTTTCCACTTTGAATTGTTCTAGAAATTTAAAAATGCTATGAGTTGTTTACTGAAAATTTGTTGTATAATACAAATTTAGAAAATACTTCTTCCTTTAATCAAAAAAGAACGAAATATTTTGCATTTTTATCAAAAAAATCACTGAAGTGTTCAAGATGGAGTTTCATTTTTATTTACCTTCTGATGGGAGGCGCGGATTCATTCAGAAATATTCAACAGAACTTCAAAATTGCGAACTCAGTTTGGTGGAATGTGTTTCTTTCCCCACCACTGAGGGGGAATTCCTCAGCAAAGGGTGCCTACATTCCCACGCCTGAAAGGGGCATTACACCCATAAATATTGGGGTGTGTCATTGATTTTCCCTCGCTCCCAAAGTCAACGAACTTTGCGCGGTAACTCTGCGCTGGTTCCGGACCAATCAGAAGTAATTAAGTGGACAAGGCAAATAGTCCGCTCTAGAATTTGGCAGTAAAGCGGCATAGAACAAAAAGGGGATGCACTAATCAATCCAGGCCTTGAACGGGACTCCGGGCAACCATGTTCCCTTCTCCATCCCACCTCCTATCTCTCTCAAAGCTAAGTTGAATTTCAATCTTGTTATGCAGTATATTTACTTAAATTTAAATATGTTATTCAATAAAATTAATTATTATCTCTATTCTATCGGACTCTTAATTTGAGTACAGTAATTTGTCAATAGAACTTAATTAATTTTTCAGTTATGATGCGATGTTAACTTAAGAACCTGGAAAGTTAAGAAATTAGTATTTTGGTTAAGAAAAGAAAGTAATTAAATAAATTATCATCAGCGTCGCATCACTTCATTAATTTTTTGAATCGCCGATTCTCGGTTCAAAAATGTCAATTTCAAAGATGTGTTCTAGTCGTGTAGGTAATAATACAAATGTGAAAATAAATTTATCAATAAAACTTATCAAATATACTATGTCATCAAAACTTTTTTTTTAGTAATACATGCTGGATGAGCTTGAGACTTAATTACTTGAAAATTCATTTACTATTATAATTTCAGGGTCCTCTGTAAACAAGAAATAAGCTATAAGGTATAAATTTTGTTAATTGTTATTTAATAATGATGCATATAAATTGCATTTTTAAATTGAACTGATCAATATATTTTCCTTCAAAGCTGAAATGCTGCAAAAAATTAAAACAACTATGTGCAGTGAACAGTAATAAAGTACGCAATTATTTCGAAAATGATAATATGCAAGAAAATACCTCAAATACTTTTGAAATTTTTTAACAGTCTGTTAATCAACACTAAGAACTTTTTTCTTGGTTCAGGAAGAATTCTTATTTACTTCAGAATTTAAAAAAATTGGTACTTACGTATGAAACCGTCCACCAATTTCGCTAAATTAAAGGACATTTCCGACTCAAAAATAACTGCTAAGCCGGTTGTTCATTCCTCTAGATAATTTCTTTTAGAAATCATTATTATCAAGCAAATTTATCCAAATCCCCAAGCTCTAATTGAATTCTTCAGAAATTTAATAAAATAGGCAAATAATTAATCTCAAGTTATCACATAATCCGACAGGAGATAAAAGCCCAGACGGGCTAAATGCTCTGCAACCCAAACCCAGCCAGCAAATAGTGTCATTATTTTTAATATTGTGTTCGAACGTGCGTGGAAAGGTTTTCCCCTAGCGGCTACATATCGCAAAATTTGGCGACGTCTTTTAATTTGACGAAATTGGTCGGCGTTATAATACGTAAGTACCAAAAAACTGATATATAATAACATTATTCCCCACAAATGAATGATTTAAGGTATCCGACTATGCTCGGAGTCGTGATTTTAAAAAAGCGCATAAATGGATAATTTTCATGATATTTCGGGTCACTCAGATTAGAATGCATGCACAAAATTGTTTTAAGGACATTTTCACAAAAAAAAATTTATTTAAATATAATATTTTGGCAAAATATTTACTTAGAATAATCCTTTTTCCAAATGTTCTCCTTTTGTGAAAAATGGTTCTATTATAATAATATTTTGCCGGTATATAGCTCAGACCTCTCTACAGAGGCTCAACTAGAATTTTTGAAAAATTCACATTATTTTCAGAGTTACCACCAATTGAAATAATTATTCTCGTTTTTTTCTTAAAATTGCTCCCCTCTGTTGTCGTAAAATATGAATAAACCCACTTCTAAGTTATATTTTTCAAAAACTCTAGTTGAGCCTTTGAACAGAGGTCTGAGCTATATACAGGCAAAATATTATTCTAATAGAAGCATTTTTCACAAAAGGAGAACATTTGGAAAAAAGATTATTCTAAGTTAATTTTTTGCCAAAATATTGTATTTAAATAAATTTTTTTGTCAAAATGTCCTTAAAACAATTTTATGCATATATTATAATCTAAGTGACACTAAATATCATGGAAATTATACATTTATGTGCTTTTGAATATCACTGTTCCAAACGTAATCGGGTAACTTAAATGACTAACAATTATTTGTATTATAAAAAAAATGTTGCCGTGTCTTTCTTATATTAACACATACCATCAAATCTAATCCAAAAGCAATACACATACATTTGTTTATATTTGTTAATAGGAGGGGGAAACAACTATATATATCCTTAACTAACGTACTATTTCCTGAATATAGAAATGATTCAATCTATTGTATCTAAAATGAACAAATTAGAATATTGAAAAATAATTTCTGAGACTTAGTACTTTGATTCTGCCTTGAAACAAATATAATTTCTTACGAAATGCATAGTAAACGGAAAATAAATATGTGGTGCCTTTTTCGGTTAAGGTATCGGAACACGTTCAGAGTACTTTTTGACAAAATAACATATTTAAACATATAAAGGCTTTTTTAGGATTCAATACCAATAAATACTAATGTTTAATCAACAATATTTAAAATAAATTACCGGAATTTCATAAAAATCACAATTATATGTGAAATTTTAGCAATATTTTTGTAAAACTTCAAAGCAATTAGAGAAAAAAATAATAAACTTATATTAGTAAAAGAATTACCAAAACAATCTAGAGACATTTATCTAGAGAATGTACTAAAATTTTAATGTTTTATTAAAATTTGAAACTTTTACAGGTGATTGAGTAAACGTTATAAGAAAAATAGCGCCTTTATGAGACCATTATTTAAATAACATGCCCTAACTCAAATAATATTCATACTATAAGAAATATTTTAGTACATTCTCTAGAAAATAGCATACATATCAGGTGCAAAAAGTTGTATAGAAATACATTTGTAATATTTTGTGTGATCAGACTCGCCATGATAGATTTCGGACAATTTAAATGCCCACTTCTGGTAGATCAAAGACCCACTTCCGGTTTTTCTAACTTAATAAAATTGATTGTAAACTGGCCTCTAAGAAGCATAGAATCAAAACAAAGTATGTTTGTAAAGCCAAAATATAGATGTATTAAATAAAATAGAAAACAAAAATATTGGTCTTGTCCGAATTTGGTCATTTTCAACGTGTTCGGATACCTTAATTGTGTTTTATATTAAACCCTTTGTAAAATAATCTTTAAAATGACTGCAATTTATATAAAAAAAATTATTGCATCTAAATTTTAGATTTTGAAAAGGTAAATGAAAAATAAGATACTTTCACTTAGCTAAGAAATTTAAAGAATAGCTGTAAAGAATACAACAAAACTTGGAACATAATTTTTTTAAGAAACTACTTTCCTTTATTTTCTACCAGAATAATATGAAGATAATTTTTTTTCTTGTTCTCCTACAATATTTTCATTATATATGAAAATAGTGTAATGATGTGTGTAACATATGCATTCCATTAAAAATAATCTTTAGAACACAAACGCAAACACCTGCATTAAATTAAACATGAAATTACTGATAAAGACTTATTTCTTCTTAATTAATTAGAATACTTTTTATAATTCATCGAAAAAAAAGAAATTGATATATAATGTCTTCAACCCAGATAAATCTCTTGATTTTTCATAGAAAAGTAATCGTGTAAGTTTTAAGTTGGGTGAAATTCCTGTTACCCACATTTCCTTGCAAAGTTTGTCAAGGATTTTTGGTTGTTAATCTAAAAATCATTTCGGTTTTATGCAGCAAAAAAAGTATGTTTCTTTAAAAAAAAATCTTTATAAACATCTTTCAGAGAAGCATACTCAGATGTTCAAAATGTTCGTACACTAAATTTTATTTAAAAAATCCCAAATTCTTTGCAATTAGAGCTCTTTAAAATAATTTTAGGTATTATTTTATTTATTTATATTTAACAGCTGCAAAGTGAAATTGAAAGAAAAGCAAACTTAAAAATATAAATTTTCCTTTTTTTTTTATTCTATCCTACATCTTGGTGAACAAAAAGAACTCTGGGAATACAACTAAGTTTGTTTTGAAAAAATACTGAACACTCGAACTGTTCCCTTTTAACTCTATAAAATAAGTCATTATAATGAAGGATTATTTATAACGATATTCTGAGTTTGAATTGTTTTTCTTCTTCCATGTAAAGCAAGGTTAGCCCATAGAGAAAATATATTCAAAAAGAAAATATCTGAAGAGAGAGAGAGATGTTTTAAATTCTATGCAAAAGAAACTTGTCTGAAAAATAGTTTTTTGACCTTTTTCCTGTAAAAATATAGGTTTTACTCTTGTTTTAAAAGAAAGTATATACTTCTAAAAATAAAATTGAGTTGTTAAGCTTTCTATTGATCATTTAATTGCTCTTTTAAAATACTTAAATATTTAAACTAATAGTTTATTTTCCTCCTTTCCTTTTTGAGATACACCAATTTATTATTATTTATAAATCTCATTTTATTATTTTTAGCTTTAATCATTATAATTTTCACAGGCTGAGAATTTTAGAATCCTGCTTTGTCTCTCCAAGAGAAATATCCACTTAATATTTTCAAGATTATTTTTTGAAAGTACTCTGTTCTCAGACTAAGATGAAATCGAAGAAAACTCATATTTATAAAACTATGAGCCCATTTTAATAAATTTTGCTGTATTTAGTACAAAAAAAGCATGGAATAAATGAAATTTCCTCAAAAAGTTTTTTTTTCTATTTTCTTCCGGAATATTCGAAGATTTAATACGCCGTCTCTATGATGATTTATTGCAAATTCCATAAAATACATTCCAGATTATTTTGAAACCAAAAACATGAAAAAAATACGGATAAATGATTTCATCAAAAGTAGTCTGCACTTACATATTTCAAAGTAAAGCTGATCTGATATGAAAATCGAATGTTTCTTTAAATAGAATTTAAATTGAAAAATTATTTTTCTTAAGAAACCTTCATATGTCTCCTCATTATATTCTCATATATCATTTCCTCTTAATATTTTTTATTTAGTTCGATTATGCAAATACTCGATGATTTTTCCGAAGTTATTTATCTATATTTGTTTTGTTGTGGGGAGCCATCTAAAAAAAATTTGAGAATTCTCAGTAATATAAATTTTAAAGTTATTAATATTCTTGTCTAAACTATTCAATGTATTTCTAGAAAATGGGGATTAAAAATAAAATAATGCATTTAAAATACATTGAAATAATAATGCATTCCTACCATTTATTGAATAGTAAAAACCGTTAGGTAGCGCTATTGCAGTGAGACGCTTCTATTTAGAAATAGTCTTGTGGCAACAGTCAGTGCATGTATATTTCTTAAGATGCAAACACACTCTATAGTGAAACATTCACTTGTGAAAGATTCTTGTGTCGAAATTCTAACTTGTGAACTATGCTATTACTTGTGAACTATGTTACTACATGTGAACTATTCTATTCATATTGAAATATATCCAATAATATCAAATTGAACTTGGACTTTTCATTGAATCAATTTTCTTTCAACAGACAGCAATTCGAAACCGAAACCTTTAGTCTTAGATTACAATTTATTACAGTCCGCTAAATTCGTCGCTTTTGCTAATATACACCGTTTTTATAGCATAAAACTAATAATTTTGTAAAAACTGTTTTGAAACATTTATTTCTTTGAAACTTTTCTAAAGAGTTTGACTTTTAAAATAATTGGAAACAATTTCTAAAATAGTTCTGTATGAATAAAAAAAAATATTCTCTTTTTATGAGCTGCTGCAGTGGTGTTCTCAAACTTTCAATACTTGCGACCCAATATTCAACCACAATGGAGTAACTTCATGGACAAACTGGCGCCAGTCAGCAATCACGTGATTCCATCGTCAATAAACAGCACGTGCAATTTCATAGCATTGGTTTCCGATACGTTTGTTGACGTCGTTCTCGTATCTTAATTTTATCTAATTAAAAACATATGATATCATTGTATTTTTTGTATTATTTTAGAATATATATTTGTTAGGAAATAATCTTAACAACTCTTTTGTATAATTTTTGTTTTATTCTAATTTATTTATCTAATTAGGTAATTATCTACTTCGACTAGCGTTAGCTGGCATATTTATTTATCCTAGTTCGGTTGGATCCTAGCATTTATTTATAGTTCTTGGTACACTTAGGTATGGCTCTTAGTTATTTTAGTTCTTAATTAATTTAGTAGTTATTTATTATATAGTTTTGCGCAAGAATGGTTGACAGTATAGAATTAAAACTACTTTTTTAAAATTGTATGATTATCGAATAACATTGATATCATTTCATTAAAAAGAGCTTACACCTATTATTATACGTCACAGTGCCAGTTAGGTGTGAATAATATAAAAAATGTCTGTTTGTAATTTTAGTTAATAATTCAAAGTCAAGAGAAAATTTTTATTCAAAATTTTTTCAATTTGATGATAATTTGTGAGATGAATGTTTACAAAAATTAAAGAAATGTTTCTTTGATTTTTACCTTCTGCACACAATTTATCGATTTCTAAGTTATTTATAATTATTCTTTGCTGTTAAAATTTAATGTCATTTCTTTCTTTAAATTAAAATACAATATTCTTAAGGGGAATGAAACCATTACAAAAGGGGTAAAAATTTTTAGAAATGATTACATTTAATTTGATATGTAATTATCTTATTTTCTTAAGTACATGTCAAACTTGCAAAAAAGTTTATTTCTTGAAGCCTGTGTACATAGAACATTAGTTAATATGAAAGTTTTAGATAAATGAAGAGAATTATCTTTTGGTAAAAGTGTTGTTTTTTTTACATCTTTTTTTTTAAATCTCAGTGGCTACTTAAGAAGTAAGTATTTGCTTATCTATGATTTAACTATTTTGTTTTTTTGCACAAATCCTTAAAATCGTTTCATTCCTGAAAACTCAGTATTATGCATGTAAAGGTAATTAAGGATGTGAGTATATGATTTATATATGTCTCCTGTGATGAAAATTGAATTTTTTTAACAGCTTCATGAATTGCAAATTTTATAATAGTATGGTTTACCAATGGGGACATTAAACACTCTATGTGAAGCATTATAAGTGTCAGACATTTGAAATAATCCCATAATTTTGGTTTGATTTATCAATACTATAGGAAGTTCTTATTTTTTTTTCCCCTTTGTACTTATATGCTACTAGCTGATAAACCTGTTCTTCACACAGGTGTGAATTTATATATATAAATAATGTTATGCATGATATTTCTCTCCCCCCCCCAGTACTTCATTATTTAGAAATGGTAAATAACAATTTTCTAAAAAATATATTATATTTACTCGAGTTTTTCTACCTACACTTAAAATTCAACTGAATATTTTATTTCACTGTGGAACAGTTATTTGTTGAAAATGAATTTTTTGTTTACGCAATGTATTGCATATAAATACTTCATATATATTTTGTACAATATTATGAAGCATTTAAAGCTATTTGAAAATGTTTCTAATAAAATAACATTCCTATCTTTGACTGTCTGATTTACTTAGTAATTATCTTTTAAAAATGTTTGAAATTTTTTTTAGAAATGATTGTATAAAGTAATAAAAGAAAATACTATTTCCCTATTAAGTTAAAGAAATGAATCATATTAATATATAACTTTTAAGAAATATTCAATGTAATATGAACTTAACCTTTATATCTTGGCTACTAAATATTATGCATGGATATGCGACACTTGGATCACAAATTCAGATTATTAATGCGAGTATGAACTATATTAAAAATTTACATTACAAATTCAATAATTTTTTAATTGCCTTTCTTTAAAGTGCTTATTACATGTTGAACAACTTGTTTTAAATAATTGTATAACATTAAGAAATATTTCATCAGAAAAAATTCTATAATTTTCACAAATTCAATTTAATTTCTTATTGAATTGCATACTTCTTTAAGCTATAGTTTATGTCATATTAGATAGAGTTAATATGAAAGTTTTTGATTAACAATAAATATTTATCCTTTAATGAAAATGAATCTTATTTTTATAACACAATGAATTGTAAATAAGATAGAAGCAATTTAATACAATATGGAAATAAATAGTTGCATAAAATTTCCATTCACAATTTCTACTAGTTATGTCTCTTGACCAGATATTTATGTTTAGTGTTAAACACTTGAGTTCCATTTCATGCAAACTTAAAACTGACTTGGAGAAATGTATTGGCATTTTTTATTTTGTTATCACTAATATGTATCTAAAGTGTCCCTTTATATATAATTATACTTTTAAAAAAAGAAATTGATCATTATAATACACAAGAGCCCAAAATTTGTCTTTGAAACATATGTTACACAAAAATATCAGTGATTTTGACCAATTAACCTCTTAATAATAATTTTGGAAAAAGATTCTCTGTAATTCTCTTCGATAAATATCATAAAAGTGATCAAAGTACTCTTCTTAGGTCTCAATATTTGCAATAAACTCAATGCAACAAATTTATTCAGGACTTATATCATGATATTTATTTTTGCAAAAGTATAAAATAAATCTACAAATTGTGTTCAAATACCAATAAATGCATATTATATATATTTAGTAAAAAAATTTGTATATGTGTGAGACAGGTTTTTATATCATACAGTCAAACTCTGAAAAACATATGTGTTGAAACCATCCAAATATATTACAATTTTTATTTTTTTCTAAAAGAATTATGAATTCAAAAATGACTTTTTATTTTGGTCATGTAGGAGTGAGCAGTACTTTTATATTTAATATATGGACATAAATTTATATTCTGCAATATACACATTCTAATTTAAAAATTTTAATGCCTTAATTTATCATCATATTTGGAATTCAATTCTCGATAAATCCTATATTTTACCTTAAGTAGTGCAGCGAATAAAGATTTTTAAAATGTAGCACAATTTTTTTATGTGTAATTTTAGAAATGGTAAATGATAATTTGGATTTCTAATGTTTGAAAGTGGATCTTATTTCATCACACACACACAACTAGTACAAAACATTAATACGGCTGTAATAAAGTAAGATATTTTTCCATTTCTTTATTTTTTCTTTTTCCCTGTAATATTGTAAAATTACTAAGTAAAATAAGTTTTATAAATATATACTTCTTTTTGATATATATATGGTTACATATCAGATTTTTGTGTTCTAATTTTAGATAATTAAATGCTGAAGTACCTCTGTTAACTACTCTGAAGATGTGTAAAATAAGTAAAATTTAAGTTAACTAAACATAATATGTTCTCAATATAACTTGAAATAAAATAAACAAATATTTGCTTTTAAATATTTACAATCTTGTAGAAGTAAGTCTACATCTATTCAAAATCCTTTTTGAAGAAGTTTCATTTGAATTACGGTGTTGAAAACATTATTCAAAGAGTGGTCAAACACATAAACACTGGGAAGATGGTATATAATCCTCACGCTTCATCATGCTATCAAAGCACTTAGATTTGTTAAAATGATATTAAAAAATGATTTTTTTCTTTCTAATTATCCTTTCTATAACTGATCGAGCAACCATTTCAGCACAATAAGACATTTTAGAAAGTAAAATGTAAATCTTTAAGAACAAAATAATCGTACGCAATAGTAAACAAACGACGCCATATTCACCGGTTGACGGAATCACGTGATCGTGACGTCACATGAATTTAGTCCATTTTCATCACGCCCCCCTCCATACAATAACAATGTATTGAATTCGATAATACGATACTTCGACGCTAAATCTACAAGACGACTTTAACCTCTTAAGTGCTGTCGGCGTATATAAACGTCTCGCTCAGCCAGTGCGTAAATTGCCCCGGACGCATATATGCGTCTTTCAAAAAATACAATTTTTTCTATTCACTGTTATCCATAAAATTATTTCCAAGGCTTTTGAATGCAATAAAATGACCTTGACAGTGTTTGTGCAGGATTTACCTATTTCAGAGGATTTTCTTATTTATTCCCTTTCTTTCCCCCCCCTACCCACATCACTACACCACATACACTTGCATACGGGCAAAAGGTATCGGGGAGAGAATCGCATAACTTTTAATCGGCAGTCAAGGGATTGAATATAAACCGTACGAATGATCAAGATAAATGTTAATTTTTGTATATAACTTTATACATGACAGGCCCGTGGGGCCACTGTTAATTATTAAATTTGTTCTTAAATTAATAGTGTTAAATTAATTATAAAATACATTGTGTCTGCAGTACTGAATCGTTTATAGGTGTATAAGTAGGTGTATATCAGTGTAAAAGTTCTTTTTAATTTTTTATTATGTCTGGATGTATTTTGTTTGTTTGCTTTCAATAAATTAATAATTTTTTAATAATCTTTTGTTTTCGACTTTTCAATATGATCGCGCCCCCTCCTGAAGTTATCACGCCCCCTAGGGAGGCAATCCCCACTGTTTGAGAAGCACTGGGCTATAGTCATAGGTATATATATAGGATTTTAAAATATCTATATACAAGTTTAGTTATTAGGATAATTATACTTAAACTAAATTTCTTTTAAAACTTAGAAAAATAGCGATATTAATGATATGTGTGTTTCCTACATTAAGTGTGTGTGTGTTTCCCACATTTTTATGTTCTATAAACTGATAATTCTACTCATTAATAATAGGAGTTACTCTATGCATTATTTATCATAAGCAGCTCATAAAATTCTCATATTCATAAAAATAAATTTTATTTTTAAACTGATTTTCAGTTTGAGTTCTTATTTTTAAAAAAGATCTTATCTGTAATCTGAAATTACATTTTTACAACTAAGTAAAAAAAGGCCTCTAAGAAAAGCAGTCATTTACATTTCTCTGACTATATCATTCTCTTTAAAAAAGCTTCTTAAGATTAATGCATGTATTTTATGCAATGGAAATTTTTCATTACGTTAATCATTACATTTATGGAGCAATTAATATGTATCACAACGAGTGCATTAAGAATCAAAAATAAAATTGAATGTCTGATTAGTCTATTCTATTTCATTTTAATATTAGACATGTGTGTGTGTAGTTTTCTCACTGTCTTTTTTTTTACAAAATATCTTTTTATTTTTCTAAATATTCTTACTTATAAATGGAAACATATTCTCATTTGGGGGGTGATTTTTTATTCCATTTCAATCTCTTGTCAACATCAGCTTATGTGCAAGAATTTTGAAATTTTCATAAGCCATATATGAATACAGATAAGAAAAATTATTCAATTCTCAGTCTAAAATATTTTTAACTTATACTTATATGTCCCCATTTTTTTCATTGGTGTATCATGTTGGTTAATTACTAATTGTATTTAAAGCTACTATAGTATAATAGTTAATTACATTCATAAAACTAAATTCGCATGTAATCATCTTATAGTTTGTTAAATACATATTTATCACAAAAAGTATCTAATTTTAAAAGTTTTATAGTTGATTAAAATCACTAACTAAGCAAATTAAAACAAGACATTTTTGATGTTGAACAAAAATATAAAAAAAATGTGGATTATTATTTGTGGAGATCAAATTAATATCGCAAATAATTTGCCTTCAAATTATATCGCTTACATCTCGAGAAAATAAAAAATTATTTTAAATATCTAGTATTTTTTAAATAGATCGTAATACTTTGAGACTGTATTGTCAAAATTTACATTACATCAATACAGAATAAAATTTATTTATAGCTGAATGAGTTTTGCTTATAAAAATTTTTTCCTACCTGTTCTCATTTGCAATCCAATTGTACGCAGTTTGTAATTCGTAAATGCATTTAATTAAATAAAATTCCATACTTTATTAAGATGAATTATTCGTTTCACTCTTTATTGATATTAAATAATTACATAATTAAATTTCAGATTCACTGCATTAAATAATTTATGAATACTTAATGAAATGATTAAAATTGGAAATTGTTTTGAATTAAGATAAGTGTCTAGTTGATAAATATATTGGTGCTAATATAACTTTAAAGAGATACAGATCAAACAATTGCTTCTCCAAATTATTTTTTGATTTTTCTGTTAAGTAAACAAATACAGATAATTCTTCTTAATAATTCTAATTCAAGACTTACTATTATAAAAGTACATGTAAATTCACATAATTCTTCAAGCCACATTTAATATTTTGAATATCAATGTTCACACATAAGCGAGAGAGAAATATCACATGTTAAGATAATTAAAATTCTTTAGATTAGAAATACTTTTCAAAGAGTTTGTGTTAATATCTGATTTAATTAAATCTTCATTTTGTTGCGATTAAATATGGAATCATACCTTTATTATATTTGTTTCTGTTTATCACGAATTGTATTTTATAAATACATTCATACTCACAAAATAGAATTGTATTTTAACTTTTGATTTGTTCGTTGTACTTAAATATTTAGTTAAGTGTTAAAGACGTGAAATGTAATATAATTCGTTTTCTTTAACTCTATACAGAGATCTAATACCAATATTTATACCATTCAAAACTCTAAATAGAATAAAGCTCTGAATATTCTATATTAACAATGCATTCAGAGCTAAAGTCGCATGTTTATACAACTGCATTGAAAATTTTCATAATAACGATTATTATGGTGATATTTCATATGATGTAATATAATAATAACTAAATTTATCTTTAAATGACTAAACAAAAAGATGAAAGTGTTGCATATAGAATTATACGATTATATGTTTAGTATAATAGTTCAATTAAAACAATTATATAGTTAATAATTCTGTTCATAAAATCATCTGAAATATATAGGGTGACCAAAAAGTATGACTACACTTTCAAAGATGAATTAAAAAAGAACAAAGATTTTCATTTGCAGTTTCTTATGTTCCGTAAAGAAAAGATCAAAGTTTCTGTTTAATGAAATTCACACTAGATGGCACTGCGTCCTCGTTTAGCAACATTCTAGTATCAAAATAGCTTCACCGCAAGGACAAGTGCAAGTTGTAGTACGGTTTTTCAAATTTAAATCTGAAACACCTGTGCAGCGTAAATAAGCACCACCCCACTAGAATTTGGAAGTGAGAAAAAGTTCTCTGGGCAGTAGATGAAAAGAGTAGAAGTCCAATAAGCCTGTTTGAAATGCTTCAATTTGTCACTGACCAGTGTTCTTGTTCCAGTGGCACAGTCCAGAATGCCAATTATCTGATACTTGCATGTAATAAATGCAATTCCGAAAGACACGTACACTCATGAATTGTCTACAAAAGAACCATATAGCATGGCCTTCTTCCTTTCTCTGCCGTTTTCTGAGAAAATCACTTGTTTTTGTGCATTCATTAATAGCATTTTCCCCGTATTGTTTAGATTATAAAATTTTGTGTGTTTGCTAACATTTACTGTACGTGTATGTATATAAATATATTTGTTTGTATATGTGTATGATTGTACATATGTGTATATTTGTATGTATATATATGTGTGTGTATGTGTGTGTGTATGTGTGTGTATTTGTATTTTGTATGTGTGTGTGTATTTGTATTTTTGTATATGTGTTTACATGTTCGTATATATATAAATGTTATTTTTTTGTTACTGGGATTAATTCGTAAACTGTTTTGACAGAATAATCTGTTTATTTTTAAAACAAGAATAAATAAAATGAAGAATAACAATTAATGAATTAAGTGAAACATTTAAACGAGCGTCTTTGCCTAATTGGTTTTCATTATTTTCTAAGAGTTTTGATTGCTCTGCCGATGTGCCTCTGCCTCCCTTGCGTTCTCAATCTCATCTGACGCAGCCTCTTTCGTCCGAGTCATTCCCCTCTGCTTCCCTTCACAGCCACCTGGAAGGGGGTTTGCAGTAGCGCGGTCCACTTCACATATATGCTTTATATGTACTTGAAAATCTTATTGTAATCATATTTCCTAATCTTCCCTATTGCATAATTTTAATTACTGAATGTCTCAGTTTGCATGTGTGCAATTTTGTATTTGCTCTGCATTTATTGTATTTGCATCCATTCGTGTTTCTTTTCCCTTTGATTCCCATTTGTATCTGTATCCCTCTACTTAAAACTTCCTACCACTATTGATTCAGTATCGATTTACGTTTGTAAGTCTTGTATTATACTTTTGTCGGCACACAAGAAGTCTTTACCTGGAGTCTAACAAAAAAATTGCGTTGCCACCCAAATATGTAGACATAATTCCTTTGAAATTGTTTTAACGGATACGTGAAAAACATCGTTTACCAATCTTCAATTAGTGACAATTATGAAATAAAAAATTGAATTACAGTGGTCATTCCGATTGTTTATCTTGCAATGCTCTATAGAACGTAGCCAGAAACGTCATATAGTCTCGATGTATTACGCACAACTGATGGTGAGAACAATAAAATCGTGCAGCAAAGCATTGTAAAAAAAACTTCAATGTTTTCTTTATGAAGCAAAAACCGTAAGTGAATATTTTTTTGTAATTAACATTTGAAAGTGTAGTCATACTTTTCAGACACCCGGTATAATGAAAATTGTCTTGCCCCAAACACGAAACACGTTTTTAAGTACAGCTTTGATATTAAAAAAGAAAAAGAAATCGCAGTTCTATTTATTTTACTCTACAACAGTTTGAACTCTAATTTATTTTGCAATTTAATTTCCATCAATATCAAGGCATTTGTCGTATTTGACATTCATATTTAAAATTTACGTTTAATACATTTTTAAAAATACGTTTTTTTTATACGTTAAAAATACGTTTTTAAAAACACGTTTATTTTTATGCGTTTAATATACGTTTTTAAAAACACATTAACTTTACATGTTTAATAGATTTTTAAAAAATACGTTTATTTTTATACGCTTTCAAACATACGTTTATTTTTATACATTTTTAAAAATACGTTTATTTTTGTACGTTTAATATACGTTTTTAAAGCATGGCTATTTTTACACATTTAATAGATTTTTAAAAATATGTTTATTTTTACTCGTTTGATTCGTTTTAAAAAATACGGGGGGTTTTTTAACGTTTTTAAAAATATTTTTATTTTTATACGTTCTTAAGAGGTACGTTCGTTTTTAATTATTACTGTCTTATATTTGCCATTCACGTTTCAAATTTTTCATATTTAACTCGTAATGCCTTTTAATGGGAAAAAACTTTTCTAGGCAACAAACAATTATCTAAAATTGTCTATAAGAATTGCTGCTTTATTATTTGTTAAAGTTTCAATAGTTTTTTTTATGAACTTATTCGATTAGGGGGGAAAATACAGTTTCTTCGGAGGCAAGATATTTCTGTCATCATCATTACTGAAGAAAAGACTTTATATTTATGTTCGAACATTCCAAAGAGGGAGAAAAAAACCTACAGAGTGGGATTTTAAAATTTAATACATGTACTTTCTTCTGCCAACCAATCAAAATGGATTTTGCTTAGTTCAATCAGCAGGGAAAAAACGTAATCCCCCTACTGTTTCCGATATCATTTAATTCAATAAAGTACGGTAGTTCTCTTCCTTTCGGGAATCGTTCCCTATCTAAACATTTCTAAGAAATTGCTTCAAACTATCAATTTCTGGATTTTTTTCCCTTTCATACAGCAATGGGTAATTTTTATTTTTGATCAGCTTCCCTGACCGGTACTTTTTTTGTTCTGTGTTTTGCGGATTAATAAATCAATAACTTAAAAGTATCTTTTCTATAGGAATATATTTATCTAATCATTAGAATTTCGTGAGTTCACTCTGACAACGGAACTTTTTAGTCTTCTGTTGTTGTTTTTTTATATGAGGAAGAGGAAAATAAAATGTTTTGAAAATAATGAAGCAATTTTTTTAAGAAATCTTGCTAGGTTTTTAAGAGGAATCATTCCAACTCAGAATTTAAGCCGTCGTCTCGAGCTGCTTACAAAAGTTTCGACAGCTTAAAATAATAGTTCAATAAAAAAAATCCTCTTAAATTAAATAACTGTGTCGAATAAATGGGAAAATATGAATATTTTGAAATTCACCAATGAACATATTGGTAATTGCGATATTTATGTTACGTAAAATCCGGCGTATCACGCGCACCTCCATTTTTTACGAAGGAGCCTAAATTGTACAATAGCAATGCTCTTGCATTTTCAAGTCATTTATTCAAGGTATTATCCCAGACTTTTGAAAAAATAGCATATTCTAGAACCCCACAATCCTTTAATTTCATTATGACATTTCTTTTAAATAAACGATTTTCCGATCTATGTAGAAGTCTAATTTTTTTTATGCTTGACCTTTTGTTTATTTTTGAAGCTATTATGTTTTCATACCAGACGTATAACATTCGCCCGTACATTTCTGTCTTATTGTTTGAGTTAAAAGTGTGCACTGTACGCCAGATTTTAAGGTGATTGAATTTTTGCATAATTATTACTCACCTAAATTTATTATTTTGATATATCTTAGAATACCTATAATACATCCCAGAATTAAAAATTAAATAAAAAATTAAATTTTCATTAATAATTATTTAATTAAATAGCCTGCAAATAATAAGGTATCTGATTGAGTTCAGACATGTGATTTTGCAAAAGCGTATGAATGAGTTATTATATATATATATATATATATATATATATATATATATATAAAATATATATATATATATATATAGCGTCACTTTAACTAGAATATACTTATAAAATTTTCTTGAAAATAATATTACAATAAAAAATTATTTAAATGCAATTTCTTGGGGTAAAATATTAAAAGGTTACTTATTTTTAAAATATTTTCCTTTAACAGAAAATGCTTCTATAATACACTGCTAGACAATTGCTAAGGACACATCACAAATTGCTATGTAGCATAACATTAAGCGAGACATGAGGCCTAGTAGGATAAAATATAGTTGCCACACTGTTCATACATTAGAAGAAAGAATATTTATTGTTCTGGAAAGTACAAAAGCTGTGAAACATCTGAAAGAAAAAAAAAATGTTCATTTGATCTGCGTACGGAGAAATGGAACAATGCATCTAAAAGTCAGCAGGCACCTTAAAGAAAGGTATCAGTACAGGATATGTCCACCGTGGAGTGTGATGCAACACTCCACACGTAGTACAATACTTTGCACAACATTATCCAGCAGCTGTTGAGGCAATTTATCCCATTCCTCTGTGAGTGCACGGATGAGGGTGTTCTTGTTTGTACGAGGCTAGTTTCGACCAGCAACTTGCCTCCCCAAAGCATCTTTTACATTTTCAATGGGGTTTAGATCTGGAGAACGCGCTGGCCATACGAGACGTTGAATACCCTCGCTGTCTAGACAATCCTGAACAGCGAGTGTTCGATGACATGCTGCGTTGTCCTCCATAAAAACAAATTTATCACCGACAGCACCACGGAAAAGACGAACATGAGGAAGTAGAACTTCATCAATGTATCGTTGGCCCGTCATAGTCCCATTCGCAACCACATGTAGGCGCGTGCGGCCATTGATCATGATGCCGGCCCACACCATGATACTGCATGTCGGATATCGGTCCTTTTCCTGGATATTTTCTGGACGATAAGCAGTACCACTCTCGCGCCAGATCAGTTGGCGTCTACAATCCGATGACAGACTGAACCTACTCTCATCTGAGAATAGTACGCATGCCCAGTCCTGTTCAGTCCAATTGTGATGCTCACGACCCCATTGCAAACGGGCAGTACGGTGCTGGCTGGTCAATGGGAGCCACACAACAGGTCTGCGTGCGTATAGTCCTCCTCCCCTCAAACGTCTGGCAACTGTTTTTCGGGAGATCTGCTTTCCTGAGGCAGCAAGAAACTGATTTGCCACCTGCTGAGCTGTGGTGCGCCTGTTCCTTTTTGCTGATAGGACGATATATCTGTCTTCTGCAGGCGTCGTACTTCTAACACGACCTCCCCGTGCCGTCTACTACACATTCCAGTAGTTTTAAATGACTTCCACAGCCGTGAAACAACGCTGTGAGCGATGTCGAACTCCCTGGCAACATCTGTTATTTTTCGCCCTTCTTCGATCTTTCCAATAATTCGGCCACGCATAAAAACATCTATGTGATGTCGGGAAGACATGCCAAACATTTTAAGTTCGTCTATTAAATCTTTCATGTAAAACTTCGACTTGTAACAACAACTGTCCACACGCGTCAAAACCTTTAAAGCTCTTATGAACGCTATCACGTGATGAAGAGACGTGGAAAAAAAATTTGCATACTCATACTTCTTCTTACTAATATCCCGCACTTATTCTAATTTTCCACATTTTGCTTCCTTTCATTTTGTGGTTGCTATGGATGATAGTGTTAACCGTCCTTAGCAATTGTCCAGCAGCGTATTAATATAATGGTTTTCTTATATATAACAAAGATTTATGCACAGAACTTGGACACCGATAGTGACCGCGATAGTCTAGTTGTCAAGGTATCAGGTCGTGGATGGCTTGTCCCGAGTTCAAGCCTAGTACTACTAAAGACCCGCCGTGTAGGGTGGCGATGCGTGTTAAATCTGTCGAGAGCTGAAACGTCCTCCCGTTGATGTTGTGTAGTAGCTAGGAGAGGTGTCGTCCTCGTCACTTGCCAATGGTCCGTTGCCAATGGCTCTCGTGTAGCTGCACAGCGTGACGTTTATATTAACTCACTCATTGGACAACAATTTTTGACATACATAATTTAAAAGAGATTTTATTCATATTTTAATATATCCGAGTAGAAAATTTTTTATAAAAAATACCGGTTGTTATATATATATATATATAATTTTAATTGGTATAGCAACTATAAAAAAATGGAATTTTTTCAAAAATTCTATTTCAGCCTTCTGGAAAAGTCTTAGCTATGCATATAGACAAAATATTGTAAATATAGAAACATTTTCAAGAAAAGAAGAATTTTTTGAAAACGTGTTTTTATTTTTTGCCAGTAAAAAATTTGCCTTTAAATAACTTTTTCTTGTAACAACGCACTTTCTAATAAATTTTTCTTGTATTGTTAAAACAATTTTATATGTATGTTCTAATCCAAGTGGCACTAAATATCCAAAAAATTATTCATTTACACGCATTTGCAAAACCATGGTTCTGAACGTAGAACTTTAAACAAAAAAGGCTGTATATATTTTTTATCCCGGTATATTCGAATTCATGAACTTTTTTTTGAAAAAATTTTAAGTTAAATAATAGTTTTTTATTTCAATGTAGAAAGTTGCTAATACGAATAAAATAAAAAGGTTTATTAATATTTTCATAAAGGATTTTATTTTTTAAACTCTTTAAGGGAGAAATCAGGCTTGGATACAAATAACCTGCTACTGAATGTGAGTACAATCGAAGATATGATAACAAACATTAGCATATGTTTCCTTTTAATAAATTTCTCGTATAAACAGACAAGCAAAAACCCTTTAATAATTTTAACTATCAACATTGAGTAAACTCTTAAATTTCTAATATTCCATAGCAACAGTAGACATCATATGAATGGGAGATATTCCGAATAGAAATTCTAAATTATAAAGGACGCGAAACTATTCGCAAATATGGAAAACTACTAAATCAGGCTTACTTTTACGCGACCATAAAATAGATGCAACTGAAATTGGATTATTTAACTAAATTTTAATTTCGCCACTAAAAAGATCAGTTCAAACGTGATTGGTACAATGACAACTGTTTAGAACATTGCTCTTCATATCCAGAGTTAAATTATTAAGTTAATTGAGTTACTTTATCAGGTGGATGGTTATTAAAAGGAGAGGATGATTTTAAACAGTGCAAATTTTAACTCCATCTATTAGTAAATTAATTATCATCCAATGTAAATGGTGCAAACTACTTCATAAAAATATTCGCGTTATCATAAAATGTTCGAAAATGAAACAGAATGCCTTTTATTTTTAAAAAAAAAGGTCTGTCGCTATGAAAGGCAATACTCTAAATTAAAAACTCCGCATATAAAATATCATGATTTTATAAATTGCAAAAATTCTCGCAATTGTTATACTTACATTATTTTATGAAGACTTTAAACCATTTCGGTTGAAATGTTTATCAGGCTATCGTCACAATATTTTTTTCTCATTATCAATTATATTATCTAAGTCTCACACAAAATGTTATCAATCAACAAAGGATTATAAAAAATTTTATACCTTGCTTTTCGATGTTACTTTAGTTTTCCTAAAGCATTCTACAACGAATTGCTTTCTTTTTTGCATAATGATTTCTCATACAAAAATATTATTTAAATGGTTTTAAAGAAACATTTATAAATACTTGAATGTGTATTTACTACATTTGTTCTTTATTTCGGTTTTATAAAATCGGTTCTTTATTTTTCTCTTCAAGAATTATAAAATCTTATAACTTTCCTTTTAACAAGTACCGTATATTTCTGAATATAAACCTATTTGTGTTTGCAAAATTAGAAACCCGTATATAAGCCGAATTGAATGAAAAATATCCTAAAATTTTGAACCGTGTTCAAGTGATGAGGATTACACCTTGAGCTGGTAAAAGCGTATTTTTGATATGAGGTACATAAAAGTATTTTCTGATTGGTGCAAGTTTTGAGAAGTCGATGATAGAGCTTCATCTCATTCGCCGCCTAAATTAGCGAATTTTAATTATAAGATTCTGCTTTTAATTTGTATCTCTTCTGCTGGTAAAAAGAAAAGTTTCAAGAGGATGAAAAACGTGAACACGAACACAAAGTCTGCTCCGTTATAGATCGTTAAAATTTATATTTCACTTAATTAAAACGATTGAAGTCTGAGGTCATTTTTTTCTTTTATTAGTGACAGAAAAAAGATATCAGTATATTCAGAAATGTTTAGAGTGGGTTATAATAAATTAACTTCATAAAATAAATGCATTCAATCTATTTTTATTCTTTTATTAATGAATGAAAAAATATCAAAAAAGAAAAATATATATGAAATATATTTCATATATGTTCTCGTTTTCAAAAATGCTTCTACATTTATTTAGCTTTAGCTTTAATTTATTTATTTCTATTTTATGCAAATCTGACATATAACTGACAATATAATAATAATTCCAAAGTCTGCGAACATAACCTTTTGAAAATAAATATCCATCGCAATGATCAAGAATAAATTAAGACTATTTAGTTAATTACTTTTCTTTCAAAATAATTAGCAACGAAACAAAATAAATGTATCATCGTGATCAAGAAAGATATAGAGCTCCAGCACTTTAGCTTAAAATATTTCAGACAGCGCATTCTTTTTTTCAACAACAAAAAAAAACGTAATTTCTCAATTAATAATAATTACTTACCGACATCATATAAAAATTTTCAGGAAAGTCATTCTTTATACATGTGTATAAATTATGCGACGAAAGGTAAAATCGTACGTCGTATATGTCGTGTAGCAAAAAAAACTATTTTCATTTTTATAATTCATTAACGAATGAATATAAGGTACTTGAAGTAATTTAAATTATCTAAATAATTAACTAAGATTGTTAAAATGAAAACTACGTTTTCAAAGATAAAAAAGAGTAAGAAAAATTACTTTCTGAGCCACTTAAGGACATCATTACTTGCTTAGCTTTATAAAAATTGTACAGTGTAACATCATCTGTTAAAATGTGAATATATAAAAATTGTACAGAAAAAAAGGTAAAAGAATAGGTTTAATTTACAAACAAAATTGCTTGGTATTTATTATTTTATTTGTTTAAATTAATTAATTGGTCCTTGATCGGTAATCTTCTATTGAATATTTTTTGAAATCTTGATAAACTTCTTTTTTTTTATTATGAAGTGCTTTCTCTTTTACTTTTAATTATTTCAGATTCAAATTAATTCCCTTTCATATTCTTTGAGTATTATAAGCTTTTCTTTAACATTTGCCTTTGATGTTTTTTACCCTCTCTTTAAAAAAAATTACTATAATTATTATTTTACTCTATTATTAAACCTTTCATTAAATACATATTAAATATTGCTTTATTAATTCCATTTTATAGCGCTTTTTTTACAATTTACACTTAATTCAGATTCTACACTGCATGATTGTTCACAAAATGAAAACCGTTGCAAATTATAAAATCTTTTATTTGCAAAAATTCATTTAAAATTATAAATCATTGCATATACAATTTTTTAAACTTATTATTTTTCCTAATGGGTTGCATTTTGGCAACCAAGCCTTTGCAGATACGGCAAGTCCCCAAACGTGAGAGCCAATTCATGATGGCACCATCAAGTGGTGGCCCTCACTATCAAATTTCGATGCTTAAATTAATTTAATTAAAGCTCTCGTCGGATGCTAAGTATTGCCAAGAGTGTGATATCCGGATTGATACTTAAGGGATCTTTTACATGCCACATAATCATGTAACATGCGTACATACGATTTTCGCATCTAGAAAATCTATCGACTCAACAGGAATCGAACACGCAATCTTGGGCTTACAAAGCTTACCACTGAGCCACCGAACTGACATCTTATTATTATGTAAGCAATCCTTTTTTTTTAACTTATTACCATATGTCTATTTTAGTAATTTTTCTAAAAATTGCTTTTGTACTAAAATATAGTTAATAATTCATTTCTCAATCTCCTTTTAGTTCTTAAAATTTCACGTAACTTCGTTGCTTTTCATTTTTTCAAGGTTTTAAGCATATTTTAGTCATTTTTAAAGCGAAAGCTATAAGTGGAAATCTTAATCCAAATATATTAGTTTTTTTAGTAACAAAAATCCGCAAAAGATATCTGAGACATCTGTGCTGTACTGCGCCATATTTCAGATTCCAAAATTGATTATGTTTGGTATAAACTTCACTACCACATATTTTGGGGAATTTCATATAAATTCATTTTATTATAATCAAAGAAATGTCCATGCTAAAAAATAAAATGTATATATTAAAAGAATTTTTTAAAATTCATTTATATCATGTTTTATTTAAAGTAAATTTCCAGAAATATATTTTTAAAATGTTTCTTATTTTTAAATATTTAATTTTTAATCATGTCATATGAAAAAAAAATCTCTTGAGATGCTTAAAAATATTTTTAAAAAATCACAAATATATGTGTAATGATATTAAAACCAACATTTTAATAAATTTTCAAAAACTATATTTATTCATATTATGTTTTATATAAAATTCTTTTAATTACAAAATTGTCGAAAAAAAATCAAAATATTCCCAAAGATCACATGTGGAAGCAGTTCTAATTACTAATATAATATCATTCATCGGCAGATTGATTTTTCATTGCTAATTATACACTTTTTTTAAGTTAAATGAGCATTTTAAGCTTCAGGTACAAGTGGCGCCATCTAGTACTTAAATATTATTTGTTTCTTTAAAGTGTAGAATAAAAATACATCTAGTAACCGAAAAAAATACATCTTCTACCGTTACAGTAGTTAAAACTAGTAATAAAAATTTTTAAATCATGTAATTGTCAGATCAATCCAGAGAAGAAAACTGTTCGTGATGTTTCAGAATTGTCTGTTACTTGTCTCATCATCGTTGTTGATTTAAATATTAGTACGGCTTCTCGTATAATTTTATTTAACCTTGTTAAATATAGTAATTTAAATCAAGAATCTAATTTTCAGGTAGCTAATAAATGTAACAGTTACTTTTTATTTTAATCTAAGTAAACCTTGATTTTAATAAAAGTAAAATTAAAGAAATAAACATTTCTTTAATAAAATATTAAACATATGTATCTTACTTATCATCTAATTAGATTTACTTAGGTATTAACTTTATAGAGTATTTTAATTAATTCGGGCGTCATTTAAGCTCAATACAGTGCTTCTCAAACGTTCAGTATTTGCTTTCCAATTTTCAATCCTAATTTTCATCGCTCCACCCCCACCCCCCTCTCCCCAATAACAATATACTAAATGCAATAATAATATACTTTGACCCTAAAGCTACAATACAACTTTAATTATAAACCATAAAAATTATCTAGATATGTATTAAAATTGATATATAGTTTTATGACAAGCCCATATAAGTCATTAGTAATTATTGAATTTTTTTCTTAATTTGTTGTTGTTACTTACGCCACCTGATCGACAGTAATATCAGATCAAGACCCGTGGAATTCAGTACGGCAAAGGACTGCATGTACGCCTCTCGTTAACCGTAGTTTTGAGCACCATACAAGTGACAATGTGATTAGACTCATTTCCGCCCCAATTTTCAGGGAGAACATACTGAGGGTGGTCAGGGGCCTCCCACCTATCTACCCCTTCCCCCAATCTCACGAGAGAAGGTTCGATGGCTATTTAGAGTACCCCCCATGCCGTGAAGGCACTATCCATTTATTAACAACCATGCCTTCTCCGGGATTCGAATCCAGGCCAAAGTCGCAGCAGTCTAAGTCAGAAACCATTATACCAGATGGGCGACTTTTCTTAATTTATTAATGCTAAAAATTAACTATCAAATACATTATGCAGTACTAATGTATTAAAAGCGCATCATAAAGTTTTTTTTATTTCTTATTATGTTGGAATGTATATTTTTTAATTTGCTTCCTTCACTAAATTAATAGTTTTTTTAAATAATATTTTATTTATGATTTTTCGATATACTCGTGCCGCCCCCCCCACCATCACGCAGGGTTATCATGCCACCCTAGGGAGAAGCGCCCCCCAGTTTGAGGAACGCTGGCTGAATAACATTACTCGAAATATAAATCCAAATTCCGAACAAGGAATTTAACTCAGTTACTACTTGCTTAAAACAAAATATTTGAAATTAAACTTATGCAATTTGAGCCAATAATATTTTCTTTAAATAGATTGTAATGTCACTTTTAATATTTTCAATGATTTTCAGGAAATATGTAGTCAAGCAATTAGACATATATTTCTTTTAAAAGTGGTTATCATCCAATAATAGGTAGTATTGGCTTATTACATTTTCTTACATTGAGTGATAAGAATTAGCTCCACAGGATGAAAATAGCAATACTGTCTTAAATAGATATTTTGCCTTACTTTGCTGAAAAATTTAATGTTACTACATGTAGAAATAAAAACTAAAATTTATTTGTGTTTTATAGTTAACAAAAAATATATGTTCAGTTAAAAATGTTTCAACAAGGCATTACAGCATATTTCCCAAAATGCTATTTTCTATAACTATATTATTCAAATCCATGTATTAAGTTATTCAATTTTAGCTAGCTATTCCTATTATTATTTCATAAAGCAAAATTAATGATGAATTATTTTTAAAAATTTAAGTTATTTTAAAGATACATCAACAAAAATACTTTATACTGAAATAATTATTTCATATAAACCTTTTTTTAAAAAAATTTTTTATCAAATTGGCCTAATTTCTTATAATTTTTTTTCTTAAATATCAACTTCGTCAATCGTATGTATCAAGAAATAATTTCTAAATATTTAAAGATTCAGATAATACTTTTATAATTATGAACAACATTATTTTAAATATTTGAAGAAATATAATATCAAACAAATTTTTCTATTTTATGTGGGTTATAAAATACTTAACACTTAAAGAAATGAAATAGAAAGTAATTCAAAACAAATTTTATCTATACATTTGTTAAATATAAAAAGATAATATATCCATTTGTAGAATGCACGAATGGTACTTGAAGAATTTCTTTACTAACAGATATTAATTCCATGTATTCTTTATGCTTTTTGTAAATTTGAAGGAATTAGGTCTCGAATCGCGATATGAAATGTCTCTTCGAAAATTTAATGAGATTTTTTATTTGCTTATCTTTTTTTTTTAATTTTATTGTGTCTCTCACATTTATATACTTTTATTTTTAAAAATAGCCTAAGTTCTCAGTAGTTGCATTTTTTTAAAAAAAATCTATTTCAACCTAAGACTACATGAAAGCTATTGGTAATTAACCTTATTTTGAACTGCTGATAAAACTGGAATGATGGTGGAAATAACCTAGAAAATAATTACTAGATACAAAGGATTTCTAAATGAGACACTGAAGATTACTTCTTAAAATTTGTAACCTTATCTAACAGTTTTAATTGTTGATGTAACATATCTGCTTACCAATTGAATATGCATGCAATTATATAAAAACATAATTGCATTAAGATTTATATATTACTGCATATATTAAGATCCATAGTTAGATCTTTCTTAAGTCTATAGAAAATTGAATCTAGAGTTAATTATATTAATAAAGTATATGGAAAACAAAACGTATTCCAACATTTAACTGTTAACTTCATTTTGACATCTTTGACATCATCATTATCAATGGTTTTCTATTGTATTTTATTCGTCCAAAAAATTCTTCAAAATATTATAATAATGATTCTCTTGAATTTTATTTCAATAAAAAACTACATTAAAAACTTCATTAAAAATCGTAAATATCATCTTTAATACAAGTCCTTCACTGTCACTTATTTTCAGATTTATTGAAGTGCTAGAAATTTCCATTATGTATTTATGTACAAACTCAACATAAAAAAGCTTCTAAGTCAATATATAAAATTTAACTTTAAATTATTAAATAAGATCCTTTATTTTTATGGTTGTTTCTGAATTTTTAGCTAGTAAGAATACAATGGGGTGTGGTTTGGTGGTTAAAAAATACTAGTAACATTGTGTATTTAGTTGTTTATGTACGAACTTGTAAATTCGGTATAGTTGCTTTATTAATAAATAGATGGCAGCACCAAGCTACAAAGAGTTCATTAAATTAATAATTTTAATAAAATGTATATAATCTTAATTTTTTTTTTATAAAAATAATCTTTTTTATGTTCATTTTTATATGATGTTCTAACATTCATAGATAAGGCCAAAGAAAAATAACAACAAAATGAAGTAAACTTTCATCCGTAAGATTAAACTGATTATTCTGGATTGCATCAGGAATATAGCTCTCAAAAGATACGCACAACAATATTGTTGAATTGCAAACACAGAAACGGTTTCCTATTAATTCACGGTTTCAAGTAATAATTGAATTCAAAGTGGGTATTGAATTTTGTTTCAATTAAAAATAAGAATTAATTGGTTGATTCTTTTTTTCTTTTCTTTTTTTGTTAACTCGAGTTTTAAATTATATAAATCGTTATTATTCTCATTGTGTAAAAAATGTTTTGCAATCAATAACGTTTTAGAAAACTATTATTTCTAATGAATGAGTTTTCACGTAAGACAATGCATCTTTTTAATGGAAAATTTAAAGCAATAGTTGTTAATTAAAACTGTTGGAAGGTTATTTAAATTTTTGGTCATAACTGACAGATGTTACGTAAATTTTGAAGAAATTTCCCGAGGGAATTTTTTCTGTATCAATTTCCTATATATATATATAAATATATATATATACACCTTTCTTCTTCCTGTATTTATGTTCTATTTATCAGTAATAAAGGCATTGTTAATGTACTAAGGAAGTTCAAAAGCCAGATGACTATGAAGAAGTTATAAATAAATTATTACCAGATTCTTCATAATGTATATTTGTTTTCCAACTAGCAAAACAAACCTGTTTCAGATATGGTGCACAGTGGCGCGGGGGGAGTGCCCCATAGACCTTGATTATTTTTTTTATTGCTGATAACCCTGGAGGAAAGAAGATTTCATCTGAGCACCTTTCGTTCCGAACGCGAGTACTTTGGCGAACATGCCAAAACGATCGTCTTATCCAGATGACTAGTACTGGTTTATATAGATATCGCACCGCTTCACAAAATCAAAACAACATGTTTGATGAGGTGTATTGAGGGGTACGATACCAAAATGGAGGACATTCACCCCTGCCCCACTCCCTTGAAAAAATTTTGTGTGCGCCCATAATTCTAAACATAAATCAGAATTAATGTCGAATATCCATATCAGGAATTAACAATTATTTTCAAAAACGTACTTCACTGAAGAATGTAATATTTTTAAGTGCGTTCGTAGTCACATCCGAATAAATTTGTAAATTAAATTTTAAAATATTTTCTTTCTAGTAAAAAAAAATAGTTTTTTAATACTAACTAACAATAATGCCGGCTGGGAGGTGTAGTTGATTTGCCACTGGCCTTGTTCCCCTAAGGTTGAGGGTTCGACCCCGGTTTAAGTCTTTGGATTTTCATGGTGCTGAAAATCGGCAGCGTCCACATCGTATGATTATGCGGCATGTTAAAGACCCTAGAGTGTTTAGTTGTGGCTGAAGTGCCCTCGGCAAAATTAAACTCCTCATTGTTAGAGCTTAGAAACCTCCTTCTGAGGAGGAAACTGTGGGCGTTGAAATTACATTGTGGCGATTGGTATTCACCTATATGGTACCACACAAAAAAGTGATACCGGCTCCAGGGGAATGTACTGGGTCTGAAATGGTAAATACCAATCCGCAGCCCCATTGAAAAAAAATATTAATTAAGATGCGTACACCTTCAAAACATCATTTTCGTCAAAAGTTTCAATTTTTGAATTTCGATGTTATTTTAAAATATGAACTTTTTTCTTTAAAATAGTCTTTAAATTTTGTTTCTATCTTATTTAGAACTTAAGTTATGGGACTTGAATTTCACTCGATAGATACTTTTTGAAAAAGGAAATACAAGTCTGTATTGCGGAAGTAAGAAAAAAAATGTTTGTTTACATTTTTATTTTTCAAAGTATCATCTAAATATGCAATAGTAGGAAATTTAAACGTTTTAAAATATAAATTTGAGTTTTCAAAATCGTCACAAATATAATTGGTATAACAGGTTTTTATTTATAATTTTATCTAGAATCTGGCAGGAAAATAGAGAGCTTTATTGTTTGTTTACATTTGCTTATAATAACGCAGATCTTTATAAGTTTCTGTTTCATCCTTTTTTATTGCTGAAAATTAAAATCTTTTTTACTTTAAAATGGGTAATGCTAAACCTATAGAATAAGTGCAAAGAGAAAACGCCAATTTTGAGGGGTAATGTATCTACCAATAAACATTCAAAAAATAGCAGCTCAACATCTACCAACTCCAGTTCTTCAAAAATTAAAATACTTGCTATCTTTGATGAAGAAATAGGAGAATATGAACGTAAACCACTTACTGGTAACATAATAATTGATGTAGAAGTCTTTTTAATTTTGTTTTTAGAACTTTGTTGCCCAAGATGTTTCCAAGAAGGTTTACTGCTTTCTGAGGTTTCCAGATATGGTTTGTGCTCGAATTTTATAAGGTGTAAACATTGTGAATTTTACTCAGGGTTTTCTAGTTCAAAGAAAACTTTAACCCTTTATCTACTGCATTATGATTTACTGCAGTTTTTTTTTTCATGCAGTATTTTTTTTTAATCACTACATTGAAAATTAAGGGATATACATAAACAAAATACTCAACTTTGGGAAATTTAATCAATTAGAGCTAATTAATTAATTAAAGGCATTTCACTATAAAATTAATTATAAACACTGTTGACTTAAAATAAATAGTCATATCGGTTTTCTAAGGTCTACATTAACATACAAAAAAATAAGACACTTATCTTTTGACATTACCAATTCTTTCGGAACAAAAATGATGATCCCCAGAATCCACTGAAAACGCAATTTCTGCCATAAAACTCTTCGCCTTCCCAGCTAAAATACTCATCTAAGAACCCGTGCTGTCATATATCTTGGAAGAGTGGGTCGGTAGGTAAAGGGCTAAACTGTCTGAAGTAAATGTGCAAGATTTCCTTATGGTATGAGACAAATTGGGAAAAGTTTTTCTGCTGGGTTTAAATTATGTGGTACGTTAAATTTACCCAGACTCAGTAAAACTGCATACACTAATCATGAGGATAAACTGATGGCCGTGATTTCAGAAGTTAGTGAACTGCCAGTGCAAAAAGCAGCTTCTGAACTGTTAGTGCTACATCCTTCTAAAAATAAAATTGTTGAATGGTGCGTTTCAGTTGACGGAACGTGGCAGCGTAGAGGTTACACTTCCATGAATGGGTGTATCGCAGCTTTGTCAATCAACACTGGTAAAGAAGTGGACATTGAAACACTGTCGTCATATTGTCCCACCTGCAGAAAGATTTCTAAAATGCCTAGAAGCATTTAGTCGCAAACTTTTGCAGCAGATCACGTGTGCCATAGCAATTTTCAAGGTTCTGCGTTAAAAATGGAAGCTGTTGGTGCTACTAGAATCTTCCAACGTTCTATTGTAAAACGAGGCCTTAAATATATGCACATTATTATGGTGACGGGGATTCTAAGGGCTTTATCAGTGTCAAAGATACTTATGAAAAAGATAGCGTCACAAAATATGAATGCATCGGTCATGTTCAAAAGAGAGTAGGAGCGAGATTGCTCAAAAGTCGAAAAATAAAAATCTGTCTAGTAAAGGCAAACTAACCGACTCTTTTATTAACCGATTGCAAAACTATTATGGGATGCTGAACATATTAAATTTATATATATATATATATATATATATATATATATATATATATAAAAGATTAAATTTCATTTTTTCTTTATAACATCTCTTTAAATCATTAATATATTTACATTATATAAAAGTTATCTCATTAATAAAGGATTATTGGAAATTGATATTCTGAATAGCTTATCTAAGAAGCATTGTTTATTGTTACGCCTTTTATCTTTAATTCTTATAATGAATTCATAAATTCATTTCATAACTGATTTCATCACATAAATTGCAATTATTCTAAGTTGCAAAGCGTGTAATATTCAAACCAAAAACCTGCAAGAATTGTAAAAGGCTTTATTACTCTCTAAAAAATTGTATCATTTTTCGTTTCTCTTTTGCATTTCAAATAGTCGTAAGAAAACAAATCACGTATAACAGAAACTCATTCAATTTCTAAACACGCAAATCTTAAATGTACAGATATTTTGCTTTCCAGAAATCAACAGCAGGTAAAGTAAAAAAGAATGATTCAAGAAAACAGCATTAAAGTTATGAAAAATTTTGAAGGTTGAGGTATTACATGAATACATTTAAAATGGAAATAGCGCTCTTGATTAATTCACATTTTCCCCCTCCTTAATCAAAACAAATTTATTTTTTATCATAGGCATAAAAAAACACATATAGCATTTCCTTACGCAAAAAAAGTATTAACATTTGCATTCGAAAACAATTTAGATTTCTCCTTTTAAATTTATTTTTGCACCACGTGTTGATATAAATATTTTCATCAAATTCTGGATGAAATTAGAAGAAACGGTAAATTTTTATTGGAATTTAGAGAAGTAGTTTTTAATAATGCATAGCTATATTTAGTCAAATAATATATTCAACTGACAATAGCGTACAAATTAAATCAAATAATAAGTATTTTTATAGTTGGATTTAACCTTGAATATTCAAACTAGGTCATCACATGATATTTTAATCTGATATAACAGCTTAATATAGTTTTAGTTCCGAAAAACTTTAGTTATTTGGAAAATTTTTGCAATTTATGACTAGCTATTTGCGCATTTTGCAATTATACTAATAATAATGTTGAACTTAAAAGTAATGTTTTAATTATTCACCTTCAAATTAAGGGAAATTCAAGTTTAAAAAAATTGAAAATAATTTTGAAAAGTATTCTTTCATCATATAAATTTAAATAATTATTTTTTACCGGACTAAATGTGCATGGGAATGAAATTTTGCCGAATTTGACCTTATTTATTAAACATTCACAAATATTTTTGTTTTTATTTTATTGAATACAGCTATCATTACAAAACATACCTTGTTTTATATTCCAAAGAATTTTTATTTTGAAAAAAATATAGATTCTGGAATAATGTACTGAGTCTGATCACATATTTCTAAAAACAACTATTTATGTACTAAAAATTTTTATTGCTTGTGTGTGTATTTAAATATCTCAAAAGATGAATCTGATTTTAATAAAACATTAAAAGTTTTATTTGATAAATGCCTCTAGATTGTTTTTGGTAATTCTTTTACTAATAAAAATTCTTTGCTTAAGTTTTACAAAAATATTGCAACGTTTCAGGTAATTTATTGTAAATATTATTGGTTAAATATTAGTATTTACTGGTATTGAGTCCTAAAAATGCCTTTATAATGTTTAAATATGTTATTTTGTCAAAAAGTACGCCGTTTCTCAAATTGTGGGGCGGGGGCGTGATAACTCTACGAGGGGGGCACGAGTATATTGAATAGTCGAAAACAAAATATTTTTAAAAGCATTATTAATTTACCGAAAATAAACAAACGAAATACATACTGAGATAATAAAAAATAAATACACATTTACACTGATGTACCCTTATATATAAATGTATCAGTACTTCCTAATGTATTTTATAATAAATTTAATAATACTAAGTTAAGAACCAGTTTAATAATTACCAATGACCTCATGGGCTTGTCATATATAAAACTATATACAAAAATTAACACTTGTCAAGATAATGTGTGATGTTTACAATTAATCCCTTAATTTCCAATCAAAAGTTATGCGATTCGCTCTCCTATTCGCCCCCGTTCACAACGTAGGCGTGCGTATGGGATGTATTGGGGGGGAGAAAAGGAATAAACAAGTAAATCATCTGAAATAAGTAAATCCTTCGCAAGCGCTGTCAAGGTCATTTTACTGCATTCCAAAGACTTCTGAATAATTTTATGGATAGCAGTACACAGAAAAAATCGTACTTCTCTCGGAAAGACGCATATATACGTCGTGAATATTTGACACACTGGCTAAGCGAGACATCTATATACGCCGGGGGCATTTAAGAGGTTTAAGTCGTATTGAAGGCTTAGCTTCAAAGTATAGTAAATATTATTGAATTCATTGCATTGTTGTTATATGGAGTGGAGGGGGGCGGGGTGAAAATTATGATTGGATATTGGGTCGCAAATATTGAAAGTTTGAGAAGCAATGAATTAAACAACTGATTTTAAGAATCCTGAACCGAATACGTTTTAAAATGCGTAACATTTTGTAAAAACTTTATTCATAAAAATTGTGCAAAAAATAAAACATAGTAATTGTAATAGTTAGACAGTTCTTTTTTGCTATCACTAATGAATATTTTTTAATTGAAAAAAGATACAATATTTCTGGAGCCAGCCAAGTATCAGACGAGGCTTACAGTAGTAAGTAAAAAAGAAACTAAGACAAATAAAATAAATCAAAACTAACAGGACATAAATTACAAAGCAAATCGAAGAAGTTACAAAATCAAAAAATTGAGTTACAAAAACAAGGCAATGAAATTAATTAAGCAAAACAATGACGTTGTAAAATCAGAAAAATGGGGGAAAATCACAAAATCAATCATTAATAAATTTATAAAAACATTAATGGATAATGCAGCTAAAATTTACTTTAATCGCATTAAAATAAAGCTAAAAGGGACTAAATGCTAAGATCTTCGATTTTAAATAATTACTTTGCATTCATGGAATATTTATTAAAATATGGAACACATTTACTAAATATAACCTTATTAAACAATAAAATATGAAATATGTATCTCTCTCTTTCAATTCTACTATAAGTTCACTCTCTCTCTCTCTCTCTCTCTCTTCTTTATATATATATATATATATATATATATATATATATATAACCACGTGCTGTATTAGGCTTAACTTTTCAACTTGGTTTTTTTTCCCTATTATATCGAAAATTTCTGCTGTACGGGGAAGGTGGATCCATAAAGCATTGCTAACCCTAATTCGCTGGCCTAATTCAGCGACAGTTTTAGAAATCATAATAGGTCTCCAGTTTAGTCCTATGACTTTTTGTATCTACATTTGTTGTGTTTGCTGAATTCCAATTTCTTCTTTAGTACTGTGGGATCTAATTATTCTTCACACTTTTTTATTTTATTATACTATATATATATATATATATATATATATATATATATATATATATATATATATATACACCGTAAAGTCCGGCGAATAACGCGCACCTATATTTTCAACCTGCAATTTTTAATTTTTAGATATATTCGCCGTATAATGTGCACCCCCCTTTTTTTTTTTTTTTTTTTACGAAGAAACCTGAAATGTATGTGCACAATGTTCTTATGTTTTGAAGTCATTTATTCGAGGTATTATTCCAAGCTTTACAAAAAAAATAGCTCACTTCTAAACTACAATCCTTTAAGCTCATGAGGAATGTCGTTTCTTTTAAATAAATACTATTTCGATATATTCAGAAGTCTTAATTTTTTCTGTACTCTTCTTTGTTTTTATTTTTAAAGCTCTCATTTTTATACCCAGCGTATAACGCGCGCCCGTAAATTTTGATCTTATATTTTGTGTTAAAAGTGCGCGTTATATACACCGGATTTTACAGCATATATATTTATTGCTTAAATTTATTCATCCACTCAAGTTCAAATACATTTTTTTTTGAACTTGTAGTGGATAACACTCGTTTTTCTTTTTTTAAATATTAATTTATTAATTAAATCTTGTTTTTTAATTTTAAATTTATTCTATGTTAGTCGGACGAAGTTTGACCTAGTTGCAACAGACGGCGTCAGTAAGTTTTTCTAACGAATTTTTTCTTGTCTTCAAATACATATTTTTTTATTCATCCACTCAAGTTCAAATACATTTTTTTTTGAACTTGTAGTGGATAACACTCGTTTTTCTTTTTTTTAAATATTAATTTATTAATTAAATCTTGTTTTTTAATTTTAAATTTATTCTATGTTAGTCGGACGAAGTTTGACCTAGTTACAACAGACGGCGTCAGTAAGTTTTTCTAACGAATTTTTTCTTGTCTTCAAATACATATTTTTTTATTCATCCACTCAAGTTCAAATACATTTTTAAAAACCAGTAGTGGATGACACTTGATGTTAATACAGTTTTTTTTCGAATATTAATTCCTTAATTAAATTTAATTAACGAAAATAAAATGTTTCTTTCCTGACTAAAGTATATATATATGTGTAGGAATTGAGTTTTAAAAAAATATTTTTATATTATACTTTTATTTTTTTAAGTCTAAATTATACTTTACTAGATCTTGAATTTTAGCTATTTAATGTAAATGAAACATTTTATTTTTGTACTGAATAAACCATTCATACTAAATAAACATTCGTCTTCAAGTGTTCTCATTTTTCATTCACACGTTGAGAATATTTGTCGTTTTCTATGTTATAGTCAGAAATGAATATTGCTGAAATGAAAAATTACCTGATTGCCATGAAATGAGTTTGTTAATTGAATTTTACCCCATTCTTAAATGAAATGTCTTGAAGTTGATAATTCGTAAAACATCGCAAGCAAATGCTTAATGCATTAAGAATTGCTTGGAAACTAAGCAAAAGTTAGTGAAAAAATGCTTCGTTCAAATCTTTGAAGTCACAAAACCTTTTAAACCTTTACCTATCTAGAAATTCCTATTAATACAAATAAATAATAAACTGTGGGAGTGGTCAAATAATTAAATCATTCAAATAGAAATAATTCTGTTATTATATGTTTGTAAAATGGTGTCACTTTTGTTATCTTCATTTCCATTTTAAAAACGAAATCGTATCATTTATTTTAAAACAATATTCAACAAGTAATATAATTTTTTTTGTCAATTTCAACTTGAAAAACAATTTGAGCTTTTCATACCTGGTAGTTGGATAATCAATGTATACTCTCGTCATCTATTGCCTTCATTCGGAACAAATTTAATTTTTTTCTCCCATATAAAAGTAATATTAATTAATAAAGTTAATTAATGAATTAATATTTTAAAAAACTGCATTAACATCAAGTGTCATCCACTACAAGTTAAAAAATATGTATATGAATTTGAGTGGATGAATAAAAAGTATTTTATTAACGATTGAAAATTTGAAGATATATATATATATATGAAATATTTCTATAATATTTCTAGAGAGTGATAAAAATAATTGTAAGACGAGGCGAGTGGATGTTATTACTGTAGTGAACCAAAGGATAGGGCGTGGCTGGTGGTGTGATTTTCTGTGTTACGTGGAGCGTGATCGAGTACGATATTATCAAAGAGGCACTCATGTAAATCATTATTCTCACATCTGGAAACACATAAAGATCCAGTAGGGACGGTATTACACATAAAAAGAAGCAAACGTCATGGCACAAACACAGACAAAGACAAACACGGAACAAGTTGCAGCCGACTGATTACATGGTGAAGGCAGGCGGACAAAAGAGGGCGATTATACAAGATTTTTATTTTTATACCAGCAGTGCAAGCGCTTGATTATTACATAATAGTAGTTCTGATTGGATAGAATGGGTGGGAGAGGGATTTCGGACTAGCTGATTACGATTAAGATTACAATGCTAATTCTAAGCCAAAGAGTTAAAGTTATTTTAAATATTAGTACAAAGAGTTAATAAAATGGATACTAGAGGGAATTATTACACATATATATTATACTTGCATTATTTTGAAAGTAGTTATGTTAATAATTCTAAATATTATATTTATCGTTATATAGATGACATAATCCTTTTTGGCAAGCAAGTCAATTTTATACCTAATACTAATTTTTATCCACAATATCTTAATTTAATACAGACAAATAGTAACAACAATGAAGCAAATTTTTTTGACATACATATTAAATTAATAGATAATGTAATAGTTTCTAATATTTATGATAAAAGAGAAGATTTTAATTTCAATATAATAAAAGTTCCGCATTGGGAGAGTAATGTACATATTTCTATATTTAGAAATATTATTATTAATTATACACAACGCAATAAATTTCTAGTGTCAAAAAAATCCGAAATAGTAAATAACTATAAACATTTTACTAAATATTGCTTAAATCAGAAATACCCAATTCATTTTATTAATAGTTATATGAATAAAGCTGTTCAATATTGTAAGAATCAAAAATTCTTAGATTAATTATAGTTTAATACTATAAATTTACACATTTCATAGCTATAGTTACCTCCATATTCTATTATTAGTTAAAATTAATTATTATTATTTAATTCATATATACTCTAGTGTCTCTAAAGTTATGGTTTTTCGTAACTCTTTTATTAATTTTTGTTTTCTATTCTTTTTATACTTTTGTTAAGTGCTACATTTCAGCCATTCACATGCTTTGAATCTGTATTAGGGTCCAGAATCTGGCAATAACTTATTTATTGCACTCAGATTTAGCGCGGGTTCTGCATTTTCAAGTGCAATTTTTGGGTAAGTTACCTCTATTTTGTATTGGATTTAGATATTCCTATATCCATTACTTTCAATAGATTTTTGCTCAGTATTATTTACATAAAGGGAGAAGGTTGGCTGGCCAAAAAACATGTTCAACCCCACTTTTATGTAATTTATATATTAGCTGTTCTAAGTCAGCAATGTTTATAATACTGCAGCATCCATTTTATAATTTTTAATCTAATGTTCTTCATTGTATGTTCTCTTTACTGTCTCTGTGTTTTTTTCGAATGTGTTTGGTGAATGTTTATCTCTTGTCTGTAGAGAATTAGACTATATATATATATATATATATATATATATATATATATATATATATATATATATATATATATATACATATAGGGAGAGAGTGAAATAATAGAGTAGGAATTGAAAAAATAAATAATAAAACATCGCGTAACATTATTCAAACTTAAGAATAAACATTTGCAATATAATTACTAAATATGACAAATTACAAAGACATTTGTTCATAAAATATGTCAATTCCAGAAGTTATTTCCTTCAGATTGAATCCCGCGTTTTCTACTTCCAAAGTTATAAAAGTGAAAACAAGAAAACGGACATGCCCATCAAAATGTTTATACCACAATCCGAAGCATTTAAAACGTTTACTTCCCAAACAAAGGACCGTTTATACCTTTATTTCCAGACCTTCACCTTACGACCCTTCAACCTTTTATTTTGGCATTGATTTTCAATAACTACAGGCGTAGCGGTCATAAAAAAATTCCAACCTGAAAAAGAAGCCGCAAGAATTTCAGAAAATGAAAACTAAAAAGTGCAGGCCAAACATTGCGCTGAATAAGCACAGGACATGAAATGTTCCATCCAATCCCCCCTCCCGACGGCTCTATCAGAAAAGAATGGATCTTGAAAAGCTCCGTTGGGGCAAGTAAATATAAATGTAAAATGAGTAAATAGCTTTTACGGTTACAAAGAACATGATGATGAATTTGTTCCATACTAAAATATTTATGGAAAACATTAAAATTCGATTCTTCGGTGTTCTCCGGGGCTATGAAAATTTCGATGTAAACGTAAATTTTATGGTAATTGTAGAAATCAGCAGAGAAAACAAAGACTTGGGAGGATTCCGGGGGGAAAAAACCAAAGCATGGACTATTTTTTGATACGATGCTATCAAAATTCAAAACAATGTAAAAGGGATGCGATAATGTTTCTTTTTTTCAGTGCTTTGGATAAAAAGGTTTTTCTTTATGGTAGAATTTCGTTTTCTTTTCCGAAGATATGGAGAGAGGAATATATATATAAATAATCAATGAAATGGTAGATAAATTTTTGTATTATACAACATAGTGGTGAAAAAGGAAGCGTAGTTTGTGTTTTTCACCTCAAAAAAATCTGTTTCTCTGCTATCGTAATCATATATGCATGAAGAAAACTCATTCATGCGCGACGAGAAATCTTTTATGTCTTAATAAACTATGCGAATCTTATTAGTATGGGGAAGCGAAGAGAGTTTTTATTTTTGTATTATTTCTAGTTTCCAGAAGATTTTTGCATTTGTTCGCTTAACTATTTATACTTCAACTTCGTATAATTACTTCATTAGACATGTTTAATGTTATTATGCTTAAAGAAGCATAAAAATAAGCGAAATTCATTATTTAAACAAGTAATTTTCCTTTTCACTTTGTCTTGTTAATAGATATAATTAAGTTAATACTCGAAATCATTTTGAAAACTAATTAGTGAAATTATAGTGCTTACAAAACTGTGAAAAGTAAAAGAAGCAACATAAAAATAGAAATGTTTATGTAAACTAAACATAAAAAGGAATAAACTATATATGAGCTATGTACATTCAGAATAAATAAAAATGTCTTCAAATAATTTTTTCTACTTTTAAAAAATGTATTTATTCAAAGTCAGTTAAGCATTTTAACCATATTCGCACAATTGCCAAAAATAAACCTTTGTATAATGTAACTTTATTACTTAAATGAATAAGGAATATCAATGAAAAAAATACGAGATTAAAATATACAAAAATATTCAATTTTTTGCGTCCACTATGCTTACAAATAACTTAAAATCGCATGGTTGCGTTAGTTCATTTTTTTTTCGAACCAATAAAAATCAGAGAAATTGTTAACTATGCCTGGTTTTATTTAATAGATGTATGATATAACTTCATATTCATTACTCTAAAATAATAAAAGCTCTAATTTTTAGAACTTTTGAAATGAATTGTGTACATATATAAACACAGTAACGTCTTAAGACTTCTTGGGACCTTTGGCCATTACACAAAAGTAGACTCTAGGCCCCTTACGGAAAAATAGCCCCTGGGTCCCTACACAAAGTTTTTGATTCATAAAAGCATACCGTGCATAACATACGTTGTCAAATACTAATACAAAACCGAAACAAATAAATGTGCATGACTTACAATCGCACAAATCGGAGCAACCAACTAAATGAGTAACGATGATGTATGGTGGTAGGCCTAGACCAGGGGTGGCTAACCTTTTTGGGAAGAGTGCCACAATTTCATAAAAAATAATTATGCGTGCCACTTTCAAATTTTCCAACAAATAAATATGGAAAAGTGAAAAAAATGTTATTAATAGACTTATATTAGGTTTTTTTTTAACAAGTAGCACATTTTTAATGCAAGTCTATGTAGTCGAAATTTAAAAATGATACAATAAATAAGACGAAAGTACAAACTTATAGGTTTTATTGTTAATAAACTTTTTACAGGTTCAATCAGTTTAGTTATGTATAAAATAATAACGAGTAACTTGAATCATTTAATTCAAATTAATTATTAAACGCTCGGTACTTACTTAATGAGGCTTTTGAATTACTACTTTTTTTTACATCTATTCTACATCTTTTTTAGTCATCTATATTAGGATTAGCTCTTTCAGAAGCAAACAAAATTCGGTTATTGTAGAAGCACATCAACTAGTTTTGAGTGAAATTCTTTTTTATTATGTCCACAGCAGAAAATGGTTATTATTACATTTTCAAATTTTGTTTTTAATTTTTCAATAAGTCTTCACTTGTTACTGTTACAATTCCACCATGCCACAGTGTGGCACACGTGCCGCGGGTTTGCCACACTGTGGTACACGTGCCGCGGGTTCGCCCCCCTGCCCTAGACCTATACAGAGACGACGATCATCACATGTAACCAGTTGACATATCGTTCGAAATTCCTAGTTTTTCGGAGTATACAAACAGAAATAGCATTTGACCATTGAAATTATTCGAATCATGATCTTATTAAGACTGGGTCGAAAACGAGACGAGGCTCCCATTGCGGCCAAGGCCCTGGACTCGGGCCAAGTTCTCCCTTTCCTTAAGACGTCCTTGCATATATAACGTGCATATTTTAATGATATTGATCATTACTTTTTGCGGAGGTAAATTTTAATTTTTCAAAGCATTGTAAATATTGTTTTTCAAGACAGTTATTTAAAAATTTTATAAAACCTGTAAGGGGGAGTTATAAAACTCATTTCATTAATACGCTTATTTTCATGGTTTTCCAATTTCATACCATAAAAAAAATAGTTTTTTATAATAGTAGTAGGCTTTTTTCTCTCTACCTCTATCTTCATGTCAACGCACTATGTTTTGATTAATTGATTATTTTCGTCTCTCTCACACTCAGATTCAATTATATTGATGTCAGGTGACTGTGCGAGCCCATATAGATACTTAACTTCATCCTCATGGTTATCAAACCATGATTGGACAAGTTCCGCTGCAAGGATAGATGCATTATCATTCTGGAAAATTCCATCTGCTGCAGGAAGCAAAATTTGCATCACGGAATGTACCTGGTCAGATTAAATTTCTCTAAACTTCCCCTCCAGTGACCCTACCCTTCCTTTCAGGAATACGATTGGTCTTGTACAGCGTTTCTCAAACTGTGGGGGCGTGATAGCCTTACAAGGGGGGCGCGAGCCCATCGAAAAGTCGAAAATAAAAGATTTAAAAATTCACAAATTTACTGAAAGGAAGCAAAATTAAATACATTCTGACACAATAAAAGTATAAAATACACGTTTCCACTGATAGAATATACTTAGAAATGCATCAATACTGCACAATGTGTTTGATAATTAATTTAGCAATACTAAGTAAAGAACAAAGTTAATTACTTCTAGTGCCATAGACTTGTCATATACAAAATTATATACAAAATTTAATACTTCTTGATAATTTGAACGGTTTACAATTAAAATCGTATTATAACTTTACGTCAAATACGTTATTATTGAATTCAATACATTGTTATTGTATGGAGGGGGCACGATGAAATTTATGATTGAAAATTGGGTCGCAAGTATTGAAAGTTTGAGAAGCACTGGTCTAGTAGAAAACCACGGCACAGTTGTCCATATCATGCCAGATACACCTCCATGCTTGACAGTTGGAAGGAGACAATCACGATCATACGCTTGAGCAGGTGTCCTCCAAACGTGCATCCGTTCGGTTGTAGGTAAAAGTGTGAAAGACGATTTGTCAAACCATAATACTTTCTTCGATTTCCATTTATCAATCACCAGGTTTTAGGCTTGTGATTCTACTGTAGACGACGTTTTGGCGTTTACATCTGTAATAAATGGCTTGGAAATTGCTGCTCTGCCATAAATGTTCTGTTTATGGAGATGTCTTCTACCTGCAATCTGTAATCATTGACACTGGAGAATCCAGATGCTGATTGAGCTCTGCGGTCACACTTTTGCTGTGCTATTTTGCTTTGCCGCACTGTGTGTATGCTGACAGAATTTAAACATCGTACCTCTAGAAACGCATAAAAATTGGGATATTTCGGTCACACTTACTCCTCCTAGACTGGCTCCTACAATTTAACCTATTTGAAAATCTGAGTTATCCGACATCTTAGGCTTTTGAAAAAAGTGCAAAACTTATAGAACTTCAATACACTATCATATAATACTAGAATATATACATTTCTATTTATAAAAAAGAAAAACAGTAGCTATTATGATATTTTGATACTTACGAAGTGCATTCAAAAATGTCAATTTTATTCACAATTGTTCCCATTATTTTGATAACCCCATGTATATATCTGTATGTGTTTGTTTATGTTTATGTATACATATGTATGTATATACTGGCATGTCCACTTCAGCGTTTCCTTTGCAAAGGATTTAAACTCAACCAGTCTTGTACTCCAAGGAGAATGAAATTAAATGCTTTCTAGTGTTATTACGTAATGCGTCATAATACAATGCATTTCTAATCCTTTGCATATATGCTCGATATATACCTTCATGCCAAGATTCCCTACGATCCCACAATTATTTCTTGAAGCGCAAATTTTTATGGCAATGAGGGTGTACAATAAATGCATTAGGGTTAAGGCAGCGTTTCTCAAACTGTGAGGCGACTCCAGGGGGGGTGGCGAGCATATCGAAAATAAAAGATTAAAAAAAATATTTACTGGAATGAAGTAAAACAAAATACTTTCGGACATAATAAAAAATACACATTTACACTGATGTAATATATATATATATATCATCTGCGATGTTACGTCATCAAAAATAAAAGCTTCTACTTCAAACTCTCAATAGCTATCTTTGATACTATAACCAAATAAAAAACATTTTATTTGATTTACTGTAATCCCATGATGAGAGATTTTTTTTATTACGTTTTCTTTTCAAACCTAAAATACTACTCTTTCAGAGAAAAACAAAACCAAGACCCATAATCAAAAAAATTTAAGGGAGATAAAAAAATTCATTACTGTTATAAATACTGTACATTATCTGTAGGCAGAAGAATGTATTTTTTTTTGCTGCTGTTTGACCTTCGAACTAACTTGCACGGTTAGTTGCGTCCCTGCTCTTATGTATTTGTTTTTTCATTGAGGGAAGTTGTAAATAAACTATTCCTGCTGCACTTTTTCCTTGTAAAATATTTTTATGATTTTTGGAAAAGTACCGAGAAGGATTTGAAGGATTACTTGGCCAAGATTTATATTTATGGGTATTCCCAAACATATAAAGAATAATGAAGAACGTTTTACACAATTTTTTAGAACATCCATATTGTATTAAATACACTTTTAACCCGGGACCTATCACGTCGAGTACAGAGTGCACGAAATCGGTAATTCTGACAAAACTGTTTAATTGTTACCAATGGCCTTACACTATCCTCCTGTTTGACAGTCTTAACGGGAACTAAAATATATTTGTCACATATCTCCCTCTTTTTTGGGAGTTACAAACCTTTTTTTTTACAATCTTAAGGTACTTGTTTTGACTGAGTTCCCGGTGCGATCACTTTTTTCCAAAATATTTTCTGTGTTCATGCTACATCCCCCCCTATGAATAACTTAGTGATTTTGATTTCCTTGTTGTACGACTTATTGTGGTTTGGTAAATGAGCAGGATGAGCAGGTAAATGTTTGGTAAATAAGCAGAATATATATATATATATAAATGGGCATCTTTGATTTCTATTGAAGGAAGTTAAAACTGATAAAAAAAGGGATGAACCTGCTGAAATAATGCATATTAAAGTAAATTTAAGAAAAGCGATGAACATCAAACGAAAGAAAAATTATCTAATGTTACCAAAAGAACTCCATCAACTAAAATATGAAGCCACACTTTGCTTTGTCAAAAACACACAAGCAAGCAAAAGTTCAACATGCCATTTGTCGAACATCAAAGGACAGTAAAATTACAATAACTTGAACAAAGTATGACATTTTTTCCCTGAAAATAACATTCCTGTAATGTTAGTGAAAAGTGTCTGTGATTTGTGTTTTTTTTAAGGTCACGCACATTTGAAACATTTTTGTTGAGTTTTTTTGGATTTTTTCCTAAAATTGTCAAAGAAAAATTGAAAAGTCCTTGAAAGTAGGTATGTATATTTTCTCTTAATTAAATTATTAACTGGAATTTTACGATTTTTATTGTGTACTATAAAAATAATTATAAAAAAAAAGGATTGGGGTGACTCAATAACCCCCTCGACCATTGGTATCGAGTGCGCGCAATTCTAAATGCTAATTCTGTGAGGCTTAAAATTACAGTTCGCTTAAAACTAATTATAATTTGAGCAATTATTTTAAAAATATTATTTTACATTTTTGTAAACTGTGTCACGCACTTGGCTTTACTCTCCTTGCAATTCAGCTATTATATCAATAATGTTTTATTTTCTTATAAATAAACTTGTGCGAAGAGCGGGTACTTCGGCCGGTATACTTTTAATGTATCAGTGCTGCACAGAGTATTTTATAACTAATTAATTAATACTAAATTAAGAACAAGTTTAATGAGTATTAGCGACTTCTAAGGACTTGTCTTGCAGAGCAAAGTTCTTTAAAGGGATGCTTATGATTAGAAATTAGAAATTATTTTTCTATATTTAGCTTATGTATTATTTGCCTTCTAAGTAGCTACCGCATTTTGCAATATGTTCCAATTTAAAAACTAGAGAAAGGAAAAATAACATAATATTATCCTATTACTTAATTTTTTTGCTTAAAAGTAACATATACAAAATGTAATGCTTATGTTATTAATTTGTACGGTTTATAATTAAGATCGCGTATTGTAGTTTTAGCGACTAAAAGTGCATTATTATTGCATTCAGTACATTATTAATGTATAAGGGTAAAAATTTTGATTGAAAAGGTTCCGCCAGTATTAAAAGTTTGAGAAGCACTAAATTAAGGAATATGTTATAAATGTAACGAGTACGCAAAATATATTTTGTAAGTTATACGATATAGTCACATAGATTCTGCAGGAATGACAACTCAAAATATAACACGGTAATGAAAACATATCCCAAAAATAATAGAATATAAAAACCTTCTACTAGAATGGAATTAATGTACTATTTTGTCTAGTATTTTTCTTATGTTTATGTTTTTCTAATGTTGTATTTTCTAATGTTGCTTTAAATTGAATTATAGTAATTTGGCATATAATAATCATTAACACTATACTATACCTCTAACTTAATGCTAAGCAATAGGGAAAAAAATTACAAGACAGGGACAAAGTAGACTAACCTTAGTGGTATAATAGCAAACTCTTACGCTAAGGACTAAGATTGTACAGTTAAACTAACTTTCCAGGTGCCAACCAACCATCCCCTTAATTTTTACATTACAAGGCTTTTATAAAATGAAAATAAAGCTAGTATAGTTAAAAAAGGAACCAAAGTAAATAAAAAATTACCTACTTTCTATATGTATTATCTCTTTCTTCTTAACAGTCCGTAATAAATTTCAAAGCATTAAAATAAGTTTGCAAAAATTTTAATCTCAAACAACCAAAATACACACAAAAAAGTAGTTAACATACGTCCTTCTAAAACTTAACTAATTTAGATAACAGCATTTAAGGAAATAGTAATTTTAATATAATCAGATTAAATAGTAAATCATAAGTATTTTTAAATGAAACTACTTTTCTACTACGCGCTGTGATAAAAACTATAAAAAATTTAAATAACTCTTATTTAAAAAAAAGCATCAAATTGAAATTAATAAACTATTAAAATTCGATTTAGTCCCAAACAAATTATCTGATAGCAATTGCTGCGGGAAAACAAAGAAATAAATTAATTTGAAAGTAATGTAAATTAATGAAAGCCAATTAAACTAGTTGCAAATATTAGTATATACTTATATGTATTCATACATGTATGTAAGTATATGTGTGCGTACGGGTTTGCAGGTGTATATGGTAAAAGATGCACTCTACTAAAAACAGTTATGAAAATCGTTTCAAAACAAATAATGAAATATTATTAGGATATGTTCCACAATTGTATTAAAAATTAAATTTATTATTGCATGTAACCAAGGCAATAATTAAAATTCTTTAAAAAAGTCTGCAGAAATTACCAAAATAGATATTTTTTAGTATAATTCCTTCAAAACCTGACAGAAATTCATTTACAAAACTTGAGCTCCACTCCTCACATTTTCTTCCTTAAAGTATTTTCTTAGACCCCCTACGTTAGCCGTTTGATTATGATCTCAAAATTGCATTTGGCGTAGTTGCATTAGGTGTTTTGGAGTTTAAATCTTGATACCACTAAAGACTCGAAGTGTATATGTCGCAGGAAAATTATAAAATTAGGACTTTCATAGAATCCCTAAAGAAGATGATCAATTCACGCAAGAAGTTAAATTCTAACGTCTCTTTCAGGTCATTTCCCTTATGTAAGTAAGTGATTTGCTCAAATCCCGAACTGTTTTTGTGAAATGATGAAACGAACAAGTCAGCCATTTTTTTTAAAGATATGGGGGTGATATTTAGGGGATCGATAGGTACTAACTGTAAGGTTAGGAAGTACAAGGGCTCGCCCCCCAGGTGTGTCCCCTCCCTATCCCTTAGGGATTTCACATCATCCTTAAGGGACAGGATTAATTGACGGGAGATGTTAAAATAACGTCACTTCAAGGTCATTTGATTTTATCAAACCATGAAGTGTTTCAGTGAAATGAGAAAATGAACTAGTCAGGATTTGCATTGGAAAATTGCTGTCCGGGGAGGGAGACACCTGGGGGGTCGAATCCTTGTACTTCCTAACCATACAGATAGTACTAACGATCCCCTAAATATCAACCCCATACCTTTAAAAAAATGGCTGACTTGTTTATTTCATCATTTCACAAAAACAGTTCGGGATTTGAGCAAATCACTTACTTATATAAGGGAAATGACCTGAATTGATTGATTGATTGTTGAATTTTTTTGGCGCAAGAGGCAAGTTTGGCTATACTGCGCCGCACATTCGTTAGTATATTAAAATTTTAAATATATATATATATATATATATATATATATATATATATATATTTAAATATATAAAATCAATCACAATTATCAATTGAAAAATTGAACTATATGAATCTTATCATACTAAATCCCATTTCAAAATATCAATGGCGAATTTAAAAGATAAAATTCCAACGTTTTCAAACAAAATTAAAAAATTATAAAATAAAATAAAAATTTATAAAATATCCAAGTGCAATCTAGGACTTAGGACCGATAAGTGGGGTTAAACTAGTTTGATGGCGCCAACCTTCCCCCTATTGCAACTTGGTAAGTTAATTGGAAAATATCCAAATTTCAAAAAAAAAAGTTTAATTAAAAATCAAAGGTTAAAATTAAACCATTATACTGGAAAAATTGAAAAATTAAACTATTCGCCATTAAACGGATTCTGAAAGATATTAGAACATTAAAATATTAAAATTTAAAAACAATTTAGTGCATAATATAAGTGAACCATAAAACACCCAAGATGATGCACCCATCTTTAAAATAGTTGTATAGGTATAAAAAATAGTTGTATAGGTATAAAAAATAGTTGTATATGTATAAAAAATATTTGAGATCCGAAAGTTCAAATTAATAAATATCTAAAATCTATCTATCTATATATGTATGTATATATAAATGTATTTTAAATGTCAGAAGAAAAATATAAAATTGACAAAGTATTTAAAAGTGCATAAATGTAAAATTTTATAGTCAAATGGTACAATAAAATCTTTAAGAAAATTATATCTCATGTAAAACATCAATAAGGTATAAAAATGCAAAAAGGTTTGGATGGGGATTTTCCCCAACCAAATCAGTCAAAGTTAAAAGATTAGTTTTAGAAAAGGTGTTTCTTTTAGATGAATATATTGGACACTCTATTAAAATGTGTAAAATGGAAAGGTCACATTGTCAAAAGTCGCATACTGGGGAACTCTCTCCTAGCAACAAATGTCTATGAGTTAGACGGGTGTGTCCAATACGAAGTCGAGTCAAGCGGACATCATGTCTTCGTACTGGTACTGATGCCCAATGAGCAGTGGAAGGATGAATGCTATGTAGTTTGTTGAGGATCTGTTTATCCCAAGTCTCTTGCCATATATGATGGATATAGTTCTGTACAGAAGTTTTTAAATCCTGGTAACAGACAGGTTGCTGCATGTGATCAGACATGAATAGTACAGCGTTGGAAATGACCTTAAAGAGACGTTAGAGAACTTTTTGCGTGAATCCCTTAGGGATTCAATAAAAGTCCTAATTTCATCATTTTCGTGCGACATATAATAGCTCACTCTCGTCCAGTTTATTGTGGCTCAAATTCCTCATAATAATATTGTGTGGTCATTTGATAAGCAGAGGGCGCAAGTTCAAATTTCCTTCTAGCCTGTTGACCATGTCTCAAAATTACTAGGCTCGTCACCAATAGCCTTTGAGTTGCTTCTAAATGAGATATTAATAAAATAAACATGAATCATTGAGTCTGCCATAAATGTTACCCGTAAAAGCGCTGAGGTTTTTCATACGCTTGAACTTATTCTATGCAGCTCTTTCGTTTCTGGCAATATAATCAGTATAATTAAGCTTTGGAATGCTGATTCTGCATTTTTTTTGTTAGTAATAGCAAAGAATACAAATCTGCCTTCATGTTTATAGTTTCAAGGTTTGTCCAGAACTGAGGTCATTAGTTTACTATATTGGTTTCCTAATTTATGGTCGAAGATTTCCTCCAATTAATTTTGATGTAAAAAGAGATAGTTGATTTGTCTTCCGCATCAATATTGTCTTCTACACCTGCGACTAATCCTAAAAAATTAAATTAACAATATAACTGTCACTTAAGAATCATATCTACGAGTAATTCATCTGAATAATTAACAAGTAATATAAAAAAAACTTAAATCAATTCCTACTTAGGTCAACTAAGAAAAATTTTATTTTAGCTACTTTTTATTGAGTAGTTACAATTAATATAAATATGTACATACATATGACAGAGTCATAATATTAAGTGGCAAAATAAAAACTAATTTTCCTTGCTATATACGGTGTTGGACAATTATTTTTATTTGTTACTATTGAATCATTCATAAATCACATTCTCAGAAATTAGGACACCCCAGGTAGGATTCGAGCCCACGACCTTTGGATTAGTAATCCATAGCGCTATCCATTGCACGACAGCGACACAACGAGCGATTTTCCTTTTTGTGTATGGTGTTGGACTATTGGTTTTGTTTGTTACTATGCATATTTTAATTAAATTTAATTAATGATTTGATATTTGAAAAAACTGTGTTAGCATCAAATGTCATCCACTACAAGTTTTAAAAAATATATTTGAACTTTAGTGGATGAATAAAAAGTATTTTATCAACGATTGAAAATTTGAACAAGATATATATATGTATATATAAAACTAATAGTAGGAATTGTAAAAAAAAGAATTCCCGCTTTATATATCTGCTAATTTCTTGTGCCTAAGTGATTTATTTTAATAATGCCGATATATTAATGCTAATAAATATAATATATGATATATAAAACTAACTAGTTTTCAATATATATATTATGTTTTATTTCAGGGGAAGGAGATGTAACATGTGATTAAACAATTAAAAACATAAAATTGTTTTTCCAAGCATCTTTTACTCATACCAACTCAGTTTCTAATATTATCATGATTTTGGTAAATCTGCTTGATGTATGATTTTTTTTTAAATTGCAAATATGCCTTTATCTAAAGAAGTGGTTCCCAAACTTTTTCAACCAATGGACCCCTTTTCATAGTCAAAACTTGCCCACGGACCCCTTTTTAAAGTCAAAACTTTACCAGGTGGAAAAGCTACATAAATGCATAGTATAAAAATTACAAATTTAAAAAAACATTTTGTGAACAATTATTTATAGAAATTATAACTTTGGTTTAAAATAAAATTAAAAAATTTCATTAATTGGATGAACTCGATGAGATGTTATGAGTGTATTTTTGTCCGTCCCAATGTTTGTGAGTAGCAACCGCAAATCCACACGAGCACTAATTTTTAGTCGGTTTCCTTTTGTGTGTGTGATAAGGCTTTTTAAGGCACTGAATCCATTTTCTATCAAATTGAAAGACAGGAAAGTAGCAACAACTTCTGTACAATAACCCATAATGCAGGATATAAAATTAAGATCTGTTTTTTTTTTTTTTTTTTTTTTTTTTTTTTTTTTTGTAACCAGAATGTGAGGTATCCTTGTTCAAACACTGGTTTAATTTCCTCATTTGTGGATATTTCAATAAGATGCTCCTGTATTTGTATGGATTCGTCTGTATTTGGGATCTGAGTTAGTCCACGCACAAAAGGGTTCAACACCCATTCGGGAATATCCGAGTGAATTATTGTTATTTATTTAAATTTCTATAAAAAGTAAAAATGGACCAAATTTTTTAAATTTTATATTAAACCTTGCGCGGACCCCTTGACATAATTTAGAGACCCCTAAATCAATTTTAATTTTACTCAGGCCTCCAGAATAATATCGAGGACCCCTGGGTTTCTGTAGGGACCACTTTGGGAATCACTGATCTAAAGTTAAAAAAAATGTTATTCAATTGGACAGAATAAATGCTATTAGAACGTCCAAATGTTCAAGTAATATTTCTTCTGACTATGTATATAACTAGGTGTATTTATTGATATATAGTTAATCAATCATTTTAAAATCGAAAAATTCCTCCGTCATATACACTTCCAGTTCTCGTTCAAAGCTATTTTTGAATCACATTCTGTAAAAACAGCTGTAGTTATTCAGGCTTTAAGGGTTAGCCATCCGATGCATTGATACTTATCTATAATCTTTGCCTTTTAGAGCACTTGGTTTATTAGACTGATTTATTATGAGCGGTTTCAACATCTAATTTTCACGTACATTGCTACAAAGTAATTATTCCTTCTATATGTATTTTCTTTATGTTCACTTGCAGTTTTTTCATCCTATGCGATGTAAATACTTAAATCTCAAGTACATAATAAAAAATTTAAATGATATAAAATACAATTAAGAAAAAATTTAAATACATGTATCCAAACTGATTTTTTTCCCTTCTTTTTTTAGATGTATTGTGTTTTTTTAAACATATAAAATTTACTCATATTTTTGCTGTACTTGACTTTTGTGATGTATTTGTCGCCAGAGTAAAACTTTGAAATAATGAAAGTGGCTTCGAAAAAAGAAATTTTAAGTTTGACTGCATTTATTAAGTAAATTTCAAAAAATAATTATAATTTTTTTTCGTTAGAACTTAAAGATCGTGTGCTAAATAAGAAAAATAAATGATCGTTTCAAACTACAGTTGAAAGAGACAGAGAGAGAAATTTATGTGGAATTAAATATACAATTTTAAATAAACTATTTTTACAAATGATACTTAAAATTACATCCACATCTGAACAAAATAAATTACTTGTGTTTTAAAAAATGTCATAAAAAATGTGTAAATACAAACAGAAATTTTTAACTTTTACGAACACAGAAAGACCTAGTTAAGATCTCAAACACTGTGTCCAATGGTAAATATATCGTACCTTATCCTGAAATATCAATAATAAATATCGATTATCCACTATTATTTATCGATTATTATATATGGTTTATCATTATTAATCGATCGTCGATTATTAATGTATTGATTTTAACTGATTTCATTAAAAACTACCTCACGCCAAATAGCAGTATGCCTTCAATTTCTTAAGGTATTCGACTACATTCACAACGTGATTTTAAAAGCGCATAAATGGATAATTTTCATGATATTTAGTGTCACTTTAGATTATAATACATGTATAAAATTTTTTAAGGACATTTTGACAAAAAAAATTATTTAAATACAATATTTCGGCAAAAAATTAACTTAGAATACGTCCTTTTTTTTTTCAAAATGTTCTCTTTTTGCGGAAAAATGCTTCTATTATAATAATATTTTGCCTGTATATAGCTCAGACCTTTGTACAGAGGATCAACTATGATTTTGAAAAAATTCGCATTATTTTGGAGTTACAACCCATCAAAATAATTATCGGCGTTTTTTTCTTAAAATTTATCTCTGTTGTCATAAAAAACCATGTCATGGATAAACCTACTTCTAAGTTATATATTTCAAAAATTCTAGTTCGAGTCACGAAGTGGTCTAAGAACTATATACAGGCAAAATATTATTATAATAGAAGCATTTTTCAAATCAGGAAGATTATTTTGAAAATGAGTCATTCTAACTGTTCATTTTTATCAAAATATTGCAATAATTTTTTATTGCAAGAAGATTCTTAAAACAATTTTATATACATTTTCTAATCTAACGTGACACTAAATATATTAAATATTATCCATTTATGATTTTGACAAGAAACATGTTTCAAACGTAGTTGCATACTTAAAGGGCGAGAGGTGAAGTTGAGAAAATGAAATTCACAGAAATCACTTTTGGTTACAATGGCTGATGTGATTCAGTAACTACTGATCTGAAGGATGTTCAGCGCACTAGATACACATCAATCCAACACTGTTGAAAGACACAGTTATAGAGGTGGTGGAATTTTGGTTTGTTGTTGGGATCTCGCTCGGTGGCCACACTGACCTTCATGTGTTCCATAAAGGAACCGTAAAAACTGGTCTTAGATATCGGGATGAGACCCTTGATCCATATGTCCGCCCATATGTTCGGCTGATTGGTAACGACTTCATTCTGATGGATGATAATGCACGTCTCTCCGCCCTCAAAGAATTGTTGAGAGATCTTTTGTGAGGATCCCGGTTTGGAACTGAAATGGAATGACCAGCTCTGATCTCCAGTTGAATCCGAAAGAACATCGGTTTTGGGTCTATCTTGGCAGGGAGGAATCTTCCACTTTTAAATCCTTCCAATGATGTCGTTGACGAACTGAAACAAGGCTTAATTCTGTATTTGAATGTCTTCGCTTCCTATTCCGGTGTCCGACAATTTATTTAATAAACAGCATTCAAATCGATGCCGCCAATGCATTAAAGTTAGTGGACACATTCCTTATTAGAACCCATTTTGGTATCATTTTTATGCCATTTTACCACATAACACTGTGATGTGCGTTTTTCCAAGAATGGACATGTTCCGCAGAGATTGCCCTCTTTTTGTTATAAATCGTTCACGTTGCAATACACGAGTGGTTATATTTCTGGAAATTTCTGTGACGCATTCAATAAAAACTATTTAATGCACATATCCTCCAAATTTTTGTTTCTACATTCATTCATTTGTAATTGAGGACACAAAAATCAGTCCAGGTACCCACTTTTTGAGGCCAGTGTATATCGTACCTTATCCTGAAATATCAAAATAAATATCGATTATCCACTATTATTTTTATCGATTATTATATATGGTTTATCATTATTAATCGATCGTCGATTATTAACGTATTGATTTTATCTGTAGAATTTCATTAAAAACTACCTCACGCCAAATAGCAGTATGCCTCAAGTTCTTAAAGGTATTGGATTTTTACATTCACAACCGTGCTTTTAAAAAGCGCATTAAATGGATAATTTTCATAATATTTAGTGACACTTAGATTACGTAACAGAATGTATAAAATTGTTTTAGGAGGGACATTTTGACAAAAAATTATTTAAATACAATATTTGGCGAAAATTAACTTAGAATAACCGTTTCTTTTCAAAATGTTCTCCTTTTGTGAAAATGCTTCTATTATAATAATATTTTGCCTGTATATAGATTTGGACCTTTTACAGAGGATCAACTAGGAATTTTAAAATCACGCATTATTTTCAGAGTTACAACCCATCGAAATAATTATCGGCGATTTTTTTTTCTTAAAATTTATCTATTCCTGTTGTCGCAAAAACATGGATAAACCTACTTCTAAGTTATATATTGCAAAAACGCTAGTTGAGTCTCTGTACGGTGGTCTAAAATCCACAAAATATTATTATAATAAAACCGCAAAAGGAGAATATTTTGAAAATGAGTCATTCTATGTTCATGTTTAAAAATCAAAATATTTACTTAATGTAATCTTATTTTATTGTATTAAAATTCATATAAAACAAGTTTAAAAAATATACATTCCTAATCTATGACACTAAAATAAAATATTATTTTACGCTTTTTAAAAATGGTTCCAAACGTAGTTGGATATCTTAAAGGGCGAGAGGTGAAGTTACAAATTAAGTGAAATTCCATTTTTATTAATCACTTTTGAAGTATCGTATCGTCTCCAAAACAATGCTATAAAATTAGTTCAACTAATAACTTTAAAAAGGGATGTCCAACTGAAATGAGCTTACACACTTCGAAAACTTTGATACCAGCGGGATTAAAAATATGAAGATTTATATCAATATTGAAACAAAAAATATTTATTGAACAAATTGTTAAAACAAAATGAATTATTATTATTGCTATCATTATTTTTCATGTATACAGACATAGGTAATATAGTAATGTTTATATAATATAATAATGCAATGATCAAAAATGTTTAAAATAATACAGTGTGTGTTGCCATTTTCTTGAAAATTACGGAGTTCCTTTTGAATTGATCTTTCGTTATTCATTTTTAAAATTTGATTGTGCTTTTATTCTCAAACGATTTAATATACATTGCTCTTTATCTTAACCGTTCTGAATATTTTTTTTTTAAACTTTAAAAACATCTCTGACTGCCTCTTGCTTTTTGCGCACTCCAAACACAAAAGGAGGAGGAGAAATGAAAGTCGCACACACAGAGAATCATGTACCATCCATAGTAAAGAATATGCATAATGCAATTCGGAATTTATTTAAAAAGTTATTTATTATAATAAAATCAAATATAACTGTTTGATATAAAATATAAATCTATTATCAAAAAGGATTTATTTTGAAACAAGAACAGGTAACAGGCCAATACATTGTAGATATATACATAATTTTCCCCTCAAATAAATTTCAAAATGAAAAAACTTTAAAAACCTGACCTTTAAAATTTCTTAAGAGAGTCGGCGGGCCGCAATTTACATACTGGAGAGCCACATGCGGCCCGCGGGCCGCGTGTTGCACACCCCTGCTTTAAAACGTGAGAAAAAAACCTTTTCAAGTTTTGACTCAAGTCGCCAAAAGGGTCGCTAAGTCGCCAAAAATGATGCCAACTCGGCTGTATTTGTAATTCTTTGAATAATTAGTTTTAATCAATTAATTTTGATAAACATTGTATTGTCATCCAAAACAATCATGTATATAAAATGTCAGCTTAACTGAGCGCTTTAAAATGTATTTTATTAACTATTGAAAATTCTACCAAAACATATAAATAAATAGAGAATGTGAGCTAATAGTAGGAATTCAAAGATAAGAAATGTAAACCAAATTGTCCGTCAGGAAGTGTGTGATATTATTGTAAACATAAATTAAGAAATTATTTTCAGGCGTTCCAGATAGCCTGCTTTTAACATGACAGAAACGAAAATGAAGAAAGGGATATTTGAATGTAAATTTAAGCTCTTTTCCCTTGAATAAGAATTATTTCTTTATCTATAGTTCTAAGTCTGACTGCCCTTGAGTGAAAAAAAATTCAGCTTATCTCCTTACCCAAGTAAGATAAAGGGGTATCTTATCTATTTATTAGCTAGTCCACCGTCTCAATCTCCTCGTTTCTTCATACCAAATGGCAAAGGGAGATGATTTTTCCCGAATATCATCTTTCACTCAGCTACAGGGAATTCAACACAATAGCGGTAACACAAAGACTCGTGAAAGAATTCAAGATAATCTGAAAAAAAGAAATAACTCTCCGAACATAAGCTTATTTCCACTGAACAACGATAGTCTATCGATATCACTGAATATTCTGAGAATTTCAATAAGAAAGGTAAAAATTCCTGACCTTCTTTATAGTTACAAAAACATCGAAAAATATGGACAGTTAGTATTCTAATGACAAAGTAGCCCTACAGTATTCCAAACTTCGCTTCTTTGAAAAGTATTAAGATGTTTAAAGGCTTCGGAATAAAGTGTTGGTCAAGGAGGAAAATATTTTGAAGAATAAAAATAAACTATGTACATATATAGAGAGGTTATATATACGTCAAATATTTTTCTTGCATTTTTCATACGTGTGTTTGTGTTTCCTAAGAATTTTCGATAGCAACTTGCAAGTTCAATACAAAAATACAAGATCATAATTTCTTGAGAAGTTTTCAATAATTTCAATCGATATTTTTGACTTATTTTATTACTCGTTAGTATTCGTTGATACAACTTAATGCCTTGAATGATTAGTAAAATAAAAGAATTGTATTAATGGTTTTTCTATTACATTAACTACTGATTTATATAGAAAGAAAGAGATAAATGTTGTCAAACAGTGAGCATCGGATAGCTCAGTAAACAGCAACCCTTTGCATAGACGGTTACGGCGTTTAAAATTTCTGGCTGTATGCATATTAAAAAAAAATTTTAGTTCCCTTAATATATATATATATATATATATATATATATATATATATATATATATATAATAATTGCTTTTTCTTTCTTTTTCATTCATAATTATCTATTGAAAAGTTTTACCTGTATTTTCATATACACTTAAAAATTAGACTAGTTTAATACAGTTACTTTTCTGTGTTAAATTCTTTTCCTTTAACAAAGTTTATATAAAATCAAAAAAAGTATTATAATTAGTTCTAAAGCAATAAAAATTCAATTAATTGGTAAAAATGCCACCATGGGGGAATACTTCTTGCAGCGATTCCCAGCATGTTAACTAATTTGCATAGATGAATTCTGAAGTACTCATGAATATACAAGAGTTACATTTGAACCCCAACAGAGGACACAAAAAAGCCTTCTGAATTTTATAGCACGTTTAATCGTTAATAAAGAGTGTTGAAATGGTTTTTATATTCAAGGACAACCAGTTAATTTTAATTATTAATGTAGGCAAGAAATTTCAAAACAAAGCACTTGTGGTATAATTGGTATAGAATTTTTTTCATGAAGTTTGAAAGTTTAATTCTCAACATTATAAATGACAATGGTTATTCTTGCATTGAGCTACAAAAGCAAGATATATTCGATAGCTCTTAGTATTGGAAAGAATGAAAATATTACTTTGAGTAAACTTTTATTTATACATTATGAAAAATATTGATAGGTGTGCGATAGTCTTGATTACGACTGCTGTCGGAGTCTCCGAATACCTCCTCCTGTGGCAATGGTAGCCGAGTGGCCATGGTCGCGGCTAACATTGTCGAGTAGAGGGTTCCAAACCTAATAAGTCCTACCATGTAAAGGTCCCAATTCATCAGTGTGTGTGTGTGTGTGTGTGTGTGTGTGTGTGTGTGTGTGTGTGTGTGTGTGTGTGTGTGTGTGTGTGTGTGTGTGTGTGTGTGTGTGTGTGTGTGTGTGTGTGTGTGTGTGTGTGTGTGTGTGTGTGTGTGTGTGTGTGTGTGTGTGTGTGTGTGTGTGTGTGTGTGTGTGTGTGTGTGTGTGTGTGTGTGTGTGTGTGTGTGTGTGTGTGTGTGTGTGTGTGTGTGTGTGTGTGTGTGTGTGTGTGTGTGTGTGTGTGTGTGTGTGTGTGTGTGTGTGTGTGTGTGTGTGTGTGTGTGTGTGTGTGTGTGTGTGTGTGTGTGTGTGTGTGTGTGTGTGTGTGTGTGTGTGTGTGTGTGTGTGTGTGTGTGTGTGTCATCAGTTTCCCTTTACCTTGGTGAGAAATTTCGAAGTCAGTCGCTAAAAGCCCTCTTGTTGCTTCAAAGTTAGATGTAAATTAAAATCCTATCGCTCTTACTCCTGCATATGCGTATGAAAGGCTCTTTGACGCCCTCGTTATCTTATTCGGCTAACACAATTTGGCTCTTCTCTTTCAAAAATTTTTTCGATACCTGATGAAAACCAAAATTTTGGAATTCAAATAATAAAAGACTCATCACCTCCTTAATGGGTGTTTTACCTACTTAAAAATTATTCGTTGGCTGAAAAATGTTTATCATTTTATAGTCAATATTTAAACAAAAACAATGAAAAGATATATAAAATCTACATTGAGGTATAATTAGGAGTCTTAAACTAAGTTAACGAGAAACACACTAAATAATCCTAATAAAATTTTATTAGAAATTTTATCAACTCATTTAACTTCTTGATTGATCTTTCTTGCAATTTTCTTTTCATCCGTAGGAGTGCCAATAATGATGTGACTTATACTTCGCTCTTTTTTAATGTAAATGTAGGATCCCATTCTGTAGGCATAAGTCAATTAATTCAATAATTGTTCTTGATATATTAGAAACAGATTCTTTCTAGCAACTGTGTATAACTCTCTTCATTTCTTTAAACATATTATTGTCATCAGTGCGTTTGGCTAGTTTGGGGCATTTATTCTCTTAAAGTTATGTTTTTTTAATTAAAATAATAAAAAAAGTAGAGAAATAAAAATTCATCTTACTGAAAATATGAAGAGTTCAGTAGAACGTCGTTTATCCGGTTTATTATCCGGAGCGTAAAAGTATCCGAACCAGTTCTTTTTTTTTTTTTTTTTTTTTTTTGTCAAGTACTACTATTGATCCCAAGATGCGATGAAGAAAATGTAGAAACCTCGATGGCATGCGACGCAGAAGATTGTGGATTTCAAATGCTAAATGATGACGAGATTGGGACTTCCGTGCAAGAAGAAACCGACCTTGTCGACGATGAAACGGATGAAAACGAGGACAGCAACAACGAAAGTAGCAAGAGTTTATCAAATGTTGACGCTTTTTCTGCGTTAGAGACAGCTATGGAGAGGTACGAACAACAATCAGAGTTCTGTCTTACTCAACTACTGCTGCTCAAGAGAATCGGAGAACTCGCAGCGAAAAAACGAAGGTGTACAATGATACAGCGAAAAATAAGTGATTATTTTCTACAACAAAGGTAAAATTGTGACATTTTGCGCCTATTTTGTTTTTTCTTCAAGTACGTTTCCCGCACGTGATGATTTTCAATATTCGTATAGTGTCCGGTTTCATATACAACATTGTAACGTCGTCAGAAGGTAGCGTGTAAATAATACATCACAGCAAGGTTGTGGGAGTAAGAAAATACTTTAATTTTTTTTCTCCACAGGGATAATCGATTTAAGTTAGATTGTGAAGTTAATAGTTTCGTGCCTGGGGCCAGTATGGTAGCCCCGTTTTGAAGTCGCTTACTCCACAGCTTGTCTCGGTCCAGTACGCAAGGCGTTGTTTCTCATTCGCGTTTTGATTCCTGGTCAGCATCACGGAACAAAACTCTGGGGATTCTCATCTCCGCTTCCTAAAACGACCAGCCCTGGTCTTTTCGATCTCTTTTTCTTTTTCTCGTTCCCTCCTTCCTTTCTTTTTTCTCCCGGTTTTTCCAGCCTTTTAAACACATCAGAGGCAGTCCATTTCTCCCTCACGTTTTTTCATTGGTGGGCCCCATATGAGTCGATCCTTGAACCTCAACTCATTAGAGCCCATTGGTCCATAATCCGCCAATCGTCCACTCACCCGGTTTCTTCACAAACCAGCAGGTGTCCGACACATGCTCCGCCGGCCGAACCCCTTCGGCCCACTGTCGTCGTTTACCGCCTTTTGAGGACAATTCGCCATTGTATGTATATGGCGACAGTCAGCTGCCTCGGAAGCGAAATCGTCCACAGTAGAATGGTCAGACAATTGTTTGCCTAGTCTAACTGGCACCAAAGTCCAGACGCTAATTGCGGATAATGAACCCCAGCTGCACGTGCACCCAAAACTCTGTCTCGTATTGTCCTGAAATAGTATTGTCCTGAAAGAGTGAAACTCGTTTCGAAAGGAGAACATCACAACATGGATCGTATTCGGTTTTCCGAACAATCGCATATCCGAACGGTGTCCGGTCCCAATTGATTCGGATAAACGACGTTCTACTGTATTTTTAATTAATAAAAAAACACTACTTTCCTTTAATTATTTCGCATGCAAAAAAAATGAACATTATTTATGAACCATTCAAAATTTTCCACTGATCAGATGAACCCTAAAAAAGAGCTATGAGAGTAGAAGAATTGTTAAATTTCTGATTTCCTCCTGAGGAATTAAATTTTCAGGCCCGAACCATAAAGAGAACTTACAAGTATAATTTTATCAGTCCTTTTATCGTATTCTGCATTACCCACAGCTACTGAGTTTGTTGAAGTAATACTAACAGGCTGAGAGCCCTATCACTAATGTATTACAAGACAAGTTTCTGATACTGTAGAACAGAGGGTCCCAAACTTTTTTGTCTCCCTTGCCATGTTTTTCGGTTTTGTGTAGACCCCTACATACCTAGTATTAAATTTCCTCACATTTATCAACTTAAATATTTTTTGACAGCTGGTTAGCACTACCTACTTTAAAAGTTTTATGCTTCTAACTGTTGTTAAGTAGAGTGTTTAAAACTTAAGAAACACTTGTGAATTAATTAGATTAAAATTTAATTAATATATGAAACAATTGTTGAATAAAATAACAAATGATTTTAATGGTTGGGATGAATCTGTTGCTTCAATATCAAATTTTCAACATTTGGCCTTAATCCTTACATATTTAATCGCAAATCCCCTTGATTAGAAGAATCCAAATTTTTTTTCTTTCTGTTTTTATTTTGGAGATTGGCTCCTTTCTGGGAAAAGCAATTAGAAACTTTCTTAAAATGTTCCATAATTCGGGATAAATAACAGGTATACCTTTTTAAAGCCAAAATTGCTGACATTCGTTTCTAAACTTTACTTTAAGATCTTCTTTAGGTCTATTGAAATCAGTTTTTTTTTTTTTTTTTTGTAATCAGACTTTTTTTAATTTGACAACTTGAATTCATTACCTACTGTGATATTACCATAGTCAAAACATTCTCAAACTTAATTTCAATACCTGAATAAAGGGTATTTAAATGTTGAACATAGGTAAAAATGTCATTTTTCTGTGACAAATTCAAAAACTGTTAAAATTCGCGATGTCCAGTTTTATATTCCTTTAGCTTTATTTTGGCAGGAAACACTGAAATGATGGTCCTTTTTTTAATTTGTGGCCTTGTAACTTCAAATTAATCCTAGTAAATTTAGTAAATAAACCTGTTAAATACGTAAATCTGTGTTTTACACTTGATTAAATTTTCTTTTAGAATTAAAGTCACGATCTGATTCAGGCTATCGTAGACCCCCTTTTACACCTCATGGACCCCCAAATTATTTTTTTGCTGACATGGACGCCTTTCAGTTCATCATAGACTCCTGGGATCCATATAGACCACTTTGGGAATCACTGCTGTAGAATAATGAAAAAAAGGGAAGAAATATTGAGAATTATATGAAATATGTTATTAAAAACGGTATACTTTGAATTTGAAAATACTATCTCGTAATTTTCTACTTAATCTCGTAATTTCTAAGGAACTTTAAATTAAGGAAAATTACATTTTTCTTTTGCGACAGTAATGATTTTTGTATACAGTCTTATGTAATTTATAAAGTATAAAAAACTAGCTAGACACAGTAATAGCTTTCACACTTATGCTGATTGAATCAATATGACAGAATAAATCATTTTTGGTGTCAACCGCATTGGATTATAAATTACGCATGATCCTAAAATAATATGTCGATTCCTGAAGTTACGTGGATCTCAATTCTCATTAAAACTTTACCTCAAAATTTCATAAGTCAATAAGTTCTACGTGACACAGTTGTTTTGAGCTGCAGAGGATTATTCGAAGAGAGAGAGAGAGAAATCATTTTAAACTTAAAGCAACATAATTTATACTGTAAAGCAGTGGCGCACACTAGGGGTCCTGGGGGGTCCGGACCCCCTTCTAAAGCCCTTAATTTTTTTCCGATTGATTATAATTCTAAGTATATAGTACGTAAAATTTAATTATTTGTTATTAATGATTAATTTTATTAATTAATGCTAATTCTTTATCCAATAATTAGTTTTTTACTGTATTTTGTTCCCGAAAATCGACAAAATCAAAAGGAGTATGATACAAGAATGGTAAACTTTTGACCAAGGACCCCCTTGAAAAATTCCTGTGTGCGCTACTGCTGTATAAAGCCATTCTATTACAAGCATTTGATCATGATAGCAAATTATTTCAGCCATTTTTAATATGACCTGCATGTTCTCTAAATTTAAGATTATATTCTGTTTCCTGAACAATGCTGTATAACTGTTGCTAAAATGCAAAAAAAAAAAAGATAATAATAAAAATTATATGCTATGCAACTGTAGAGATTTTGTAAAATTTCCTTTACAGAAAGTTTCTGCCTATAGTACGTTCATAAAGAGGTAATCGATTTTAAAGTAAAAATCAATATATCCTCACATTGATTTTCAATCATATACCATTAAAGTGATTGATTTTTTGATAACTACTCTGTCTATTACCTCGTTACAGTTTTTTCTTCTGTATTAGTACTCTTATATTTAATGATACTAACATGCGCTGCTTTTTTAACACACGCAATTGTTAAATTAATTCTTTACGTTTCCTGAGAGTAAAATTCAACTTTTCCACTTCCTGCTTCTTTTTAAGATTTCGTCATTATTCCTGTAGCACATGTAGCCTAATTATTAGGGAAAAGTGTAGGTAAACTCTGTAAATTGGCGCTTATAATGTCGCACGAAATTAAAATAATCAACTTATTTTTGTCAACAGTAATTACTCATTTTTCATTATTTTAATTTAGCACTATAGTTGTTACTAAAATGCTTACTTAATCAATTACTTAGAAATAAAAATAAACATTCTGATATTTAATTAAATAAAAAGGGAACTCCAAATTAAACTTATTGGATGGAGTGTGATATAAAAAAAAGAAATGGAAACCACTATTTTTTAGTTTACTTTTGTCTATAAACTATCAAATTTTATGTTAAATTCATTTTAGTAACATGTTCCTGCGTTTAAACGAATAATGATTAATTAATACTTCAAGAGTTTATAATTTTACTGTCTCTACTATTAAAATTTCTTAAGTTATTCTGTATTTTAGCATTTTGTGCTACGAAATCTTTAGTAAAACGATTCTTTTCTTGAGATTTGGACAACAAAGTTTGGTACCACAAAATATTTGTACTTAAATATAAAAACTATATCTCTCCAAATGCATTGCAACCTTGTGAAGCACTCAATAAATTTGAAAGCCATGGAAGTTTACTGTGGTAAAGTACAGTCGAACTTCTATATAACAAACCTCTATATGGCGAATTTTTCCATATAGCGAACTTTTTCCTGGAACCTTGAACATTTCACGATTTTCTTCATAAAATAACCTCTCTATAGCAATGTACATTTTCTATATAACGAACTTTTCTTTTGTGATTCAATTTTTGTTCTCCATTTTTTTAAAATATTTCTGAAAAAAATTCAAGTTATTCTCTCTTTTAACACATTTTATGGTGTAAATAAATCTTGAACTGGTTTTATTAGATCCTAGCTCCCCGAGAGCAATAGAGTTCTGAACGTTTCATCCAAGAAGTGCAAACTTTAACCCCCAATGCCCAGTTTACTAGAAGCATCTTCGATATCCTCTTTCACCCTCAGTTTATTTGTCCCGTGTTCTAATTATAAAATAATGTATGTTTATATTACTCGGATGCTTTAAATTATTAAATGTCCCTAAAATTCATTAATTTTAGTGTAAAATTATTTTCTTAACATAGAAAATACTGTTAATTTTTCGACATTCTTTTTTCTTATTTTCTTTTCAGTTTTTCTTTCTTTTTTTGATAGGTAAGATATATAAAATAAACATATATATATATATTAAAATTTTAAAAAAAGGTGTAAATAATTACTTTTTTTAATACGTAGCGTTTATGAATTTAAAATTTGTTTCATGCGATTTATAAAGTATATTAAAAGATGAACCTCTATATAACGAACTTTTTCTGGGATTTAGCGACTTCGTTATATAGAGGTCCGACTGTAATTACAAAATGCGGGAGTTTTACACGGAGAATTTTGTTTTAAAAATCTCAGATTTTGCTACCGGAATAAGTTTAAAGAAAATACATGATAATAGAAACAAGATTAAATATGTTTTCCGATAACTTTCTCTCAATTTTATCTCTTTCGAAATGCCTGCTTATCTGCCTCTTTGAGATAGTAACAGAATACGCTATATTCACGAACTCATCATTCCTTATCTTAATACACGTTTTGCACAATACTGCTGTTGATCCATCTTTACTTGTTTTCTGGATCTTACGAAAATAGAGTAACAAATCAATTTGACGATGAAGAAACTTGTACTTGACATTTACTACTATTGAAATATTACTTCTTAGAGAGTGTGTAAAATCTGGCATATGTGCATGCAAGTTTTCTTTTCTGTGTTCGCCAAATGTACGGGGGCTGCGATAGCCCAGTGGTCAAGGTATCGGATCATGGCAGGCATGTCATGAGTTTGAGCACAGTTCCACTAAAGACCCGCCGTGCAGGGAAGCGATGCACGTTAAATCTGTCGAGAGCTCAAACGTCCTCCCGTTGGTGTGATAGTTAGGAGAGGGGATGCCAGCTAAGGTGTAGTCCTCGCAGGGGCGGCTCTAGGGCCGGACAATCCGGGGCGGCAAATTTTAAGGGCGGCATTTGGATCGAATTTGAAAAATACTTTTTTTTATTACAAGAAATTTGATACATTTTCTGAAATATTATTGGATGTGAATTTGGTATAGCATTTAACGTTCCTTTTTTTTATTTTGTTCTCTGTATATTTAATGACAGTTTTCTTCTGTGTTTAAACTTGAAGAGTTTGAAGCGGGAGTATATGTTAACGCACGAAATTTAATATGTTTACACATCTTTCACTTTTAAATTTCTTCTCATCCCGGAGTGAGGTCACAACGGACATTCCTTTCACCCTTACGATGTCCGGTTTCAGCTGTCTTTAAGAGGACAAGGGTAATAAGAGGTTCAGATAGAGAGTTAAAGGAGGTATTTTATTTTAGTCCTGAGTGTAGTTACTATAAGTTAAAATATACGCTTGTGATCACCACCATCAGTAGACTATTTTTTGAAGATAGTGGTCTGCTGAAATTGATGATTCCTTCTCTAACATTTCACCCGTTTGATATTATAACAAGTAATTATGTTCTTAATTTCGGATTGCTTTGAATCTTTTAAGAATTAAAATAATATATTATGTATATATATATATATAGAGAGAGAGAGAGAGAGAGAGAGAGAGAGAGAAAGGCGGCATTGGAGAGAGGGGCGGCATTTTCCATTTTTGTCCGGGGTGGCAAAACTGTTAAAGCCGGCCCTGGTCACTTGACCATGATTCAAAATTACGAGGTCTGTCGCCAAATGCCTTCGTGTAGCTGTACAGTGCGACGTTAATATTCACTCACTCACCAAATATTCGATAACTTGAATTACACGCAGCGCACATTCAGACAGTAATGTGTTGCATTTTTCATGAAAATTTGCAACATTATAATTCATACATTTGTTTATAATACAGGGGTTGTACAAATGATGGACCCGATTTTAAAATATCATATTTTCGAAACTAATGCATATATTACAGTAAGTGATACATGAATGTAAAGAGAAAAATACCAAGTTTTTTTTTTCTTGTAGTGATCAACAGAACATTTAAGATCGTTGTTATTGAAATCCAAACAGGGCGACAATGACAGAGAAAAGTTTTTGCTTATTAGAGTTTTTTCAGTTATTTCGGTACATCGTGTATTTAGAAATAGCTACGGAAAAGAAGTACCAAACCAACAAGAGCCTTCTGCGATGGTGTCATCAATTTAAGAAAACAGGCTGGTTGTTTGTAAAAGGAAAAGCTGTGGCCGTCAAAGCGTCTCAGAAGAAGTAATGGAGAGGGGGAGGTAGAGTTTTATTTGAATTCCACGGAATTCTTCGAGATTTGTCACCTGTGAACTTGAAATACCCCAGATAAAGGAACGGAAAATTTCATGAAAAAAAAAAACTGTGACGAATCTGTACGGAACCTTTCCACTACTATTCTAAGGCATCTTTGGCGATTGTAAATTCGCGTATATTTCCAATCAACTTTAAGAAGAGAACGGGATATGCAAAGTAGATAGGGTATTTAAGTAGAGCGTTGTAAGTTAGCGAAAATGAAGGTCATTGAACCAGCAGCAGTACTGTCAACGTTTAGAGGATTCAATTGGATTACGACAGTGAAACATTGCTGCTAGTACTCAACGAAGGAATCTTAGGAGATTAATATACCTGTGAAGAGATCAAAGTACTACCAGGTGATATATACTAATTTAATACCGCTTACAGTAAGCGTTAGTTTAATTAAATTAGTTTAAGTTAATTAAAGCTAATAATTCGAGTTGCGTGTATTTCTCAGACCTCCTATTTCGATAGACCTTTTATTGATATTACGCGTAGTTATTGATTAATTTCATATTTCGTAATTTAATTTAATATTAAAGGTTTTTGTTGATTTTTTTGACGTAGACATATAGATATTATATGTCTTTAGAGTTTTTGACATTTGAATCAATTGAATAAATATAAGTTATTTTTCTTCAAATGGCGTCTGGTCATTCCTTGCCTCAAATTAATCTTGGTGCCCAGGGGGGGTCACAAAACTAAGTTTAAAGACGTATCATATGCAATTGACACAACAAATAGAGGGCGACAAGTAAGCATTTGTGTGGCATTACGCGAACCGTTTTGATAGTGATGGTACAAAATGTAGGGAACGAACTGGATTAAACCGATTCGACGTATGCCGGGGGAGGGGACACACGTCGACGAAAGGGTCACACATCGAACATTTGCAACAGAAAGAAAAAAAACTCGGCATATTTATATTTACATTCATTTATCACTTATTGTAATATGTGCAATAGTTTCAAAAATATGATTTTTCAAAATAGGTTCCACCATTTATACTCACACTGTATAGCGTTTTTAAAATTTCAAAATATTCCATAAATACTTATTCTTTCATTTTAACACGTAAATGGGTAGCTCATTTATAATTACAGTACAGGTAAAAAAAAAAGCGAAACACATTTTATACCAGAAAAAATGGATCTATTCGGATAAAAATGAGGAGTATGCTACAATGTGCTGCTTTCTGTAGGATAGTGAAGTCAAAGTATAATAATAATATTTAAATTCTTTCATATCTGAAAAAATATTACAAAATCTGATCCTGTTCTTTAACGTTAAGCGAAAGCAGTCTTTAAGATCATTTATGTCACTCGTTACTTATGCCGCCAGAGTCCAATAGCGAAAGTCAGAATCTTCTCAACCAAGGCAATGTTCCAATTGAATCCCGAATTAAAGCACCTTAATTATTAAATAGAGTCAAAGATTCATTAAACAGAATTGAGTTACAAAGATGACCGTAGGTAGCCTAGTGGTTAGAGCACCGGACTCCGAACCGGAAGGCCTGGGCTCGATGCCCGTACCACCAAATACCCTCCGAGTACACTCGGAGTAAGTGCTCGTTAAATCAGTGGGTCCGAAAGCCTTGTGGGCTGAATCACGAGTGCAAGGAACTGGAGAAAATTTCCCTCCACTTCAGTTCCATGCCTAAATTGTGGATGTGGAGATAGATGGTGGTGCCATCTATCGTAATGTTCTATCGTCCCTTCGGGAATTTCACAGAGCTAAATCGTACTGTCACCTGTATGGTGCTAAAGGCCAACGACAGGTGTACATCTAGCCCATTGCCACGATGAATTTCGTGGGCCTCGATTTGACTATGTCAGACAGGTGGCATGAGCAACAACAACAATGAGTTACAAAGTCCCCCCGTGATGAGATATGGAGATGTAGAGAAGGAGGTATACCACACACAGGTCAGGTGTCATCATAGTAGCTTTATATCTATGGTTATAGCCCATATGCTGATCTGCGGGCGAGGTTAATTCAAATTAAACTAAAATAATTTACATTTGATTGTTTATTTTTATTGCAAATATAATCAGTAGTTTCTTTGGAAAATACAAATCAAAATGTTGATTTAAAAAACGATTTATTTTTTCAGTATACAAGCATGTGTAAAAGAACTATCTACATTTGATGATTTAATGGTACAAATAACTTTTCTTCTAAATTTTATTCTTTCAATGGGGGATGAAAGGTAGAATTTTTTTCTTTAGATAGAATATCATTTCATAAGGTATAAGTATATATTTTTCATTATTAAAGAAGAAATACTTCTAAAACTTTTTTTCACAATTGTGAAACTTCGACATGGTTATAAAATTGTTAACAACAAACCTGTTAGCAATATTTTTCATAAGCTTTTCCCATTCCATATTCTATCCAAAGGAGATATATTTATTTGTTTATCATTTTTTTTTTAAATTTTGGTTTACCTTTTTAATTTGTACATGTCATAAAATTTTTCGGACGCATTCGCAAAAGAGATGCTCAAAGATAATGTAGACTTTATCCTTAAATAACTATATAAGCCTTCAATTAGTGTAAGTCGACTAATAAAAAAAAATTAAAGTAAAGTAAAAACTGGATTTATTTTTTAAAACTTATTTAATGCCAAAACTATTTAGCATTATAATGAATGAACCGACTCTCTTAAGTATACTAATAGAAATAATTTATAATTTATAGATTTCATTTAAAATAGCTTTTTCTATGCTGTGAAGCAAAGTGTATCAATTATTTCTAGGTCAAAAGAATTAAAAATAGTGAAGTAACTATTGACTGGAATTTTTTTCATTTCCATCTACGATTTTATTAATAAAAGAAGAGTTAACTTCTAAAAATATTTTTGATAGCACATTTTCATACAGAATTACCTTTTCATCCAAGCGCCATTGTATATTGAATAATCCTGCTGATATTGAAAAATTTCATTTCTTATATATATTTTCTAAATTTAAATTTTTATCCGACATTAATTTCAGTAAAGCATTTTTCCCCGTAAATCGTTATCGATTACCGAACATTTTATTCGTTAATCCGGGGTTATTCGTAATATCGGGGTTCAAGCAAAAAAAAAATTTTTTTTACATTTACCTTTTGGAAATTCTATAATAAGAAACTACACAAAAAATATTCATAGTTAGGAACTATACTCTCTTTATTCAGCAGCTAAAAATAAGGTTAGTAAATTATTACACACCAATTAATTGGAAATTTTACATTAATGACTAACAGATATTTGACAATCTCTTTGATTCCTGACTCAAAAGAGTTGCTCGACTTTAAGCAGAAAAGAAAGTACTGCATTTTTTTTTTTTTTTTTTTTTTTTTTTTTTTTTTTTTTTTTTTTTACTTTTTGTTACGCGGGGTGTGTTTTCCCAGGTTCCAAACAATGCAAAACATTAGAAAATGTATCAGTTTTCATAGGAATTTCAGAATTGATTTCTGTATCAGAATCACTACTCATTGGCTCCAACAAATAAACTACAGTCGGACCTCTATATATCGAAGTCGCTAAATTCCGACAAAAAGTTCGCTATATGGAAAATTCGTTATATAGAGGTTCATCTTTCAATTTTCTTTATAAATCACATAAAACAAATTTTAAATATATACATTAACACTATATATTAAAAAAAGTACTTATTCATACCTCTTTTTGTATTTTATATATTTATTTTAAATCGTACCTATCAAAAAAAAAAAGAAAGAAAGAAAGAAAAACTGCAAGGAAAGCTTCTTGGTGCCTTTATCCACTTCCTGAAGAATTAAATGTTTTTCGTTGATGCTCAAGTACTTGGGTTTTAACATTTTCGAGCTCGATTGATCAACCCTACAAATAATCGGAGACTAGTTCAAGGACACAGGAATACGAGACAACTCCACTGAGGGTGAAAGGGGATAGTGAAGATGTTTCCAGTGAACTGGGAAAGGGGGCTTAAGGTTGCACTTCATGGATGAAACGCCCAGAATTTTTATTACTCTCGGTGAGTTAGTCATCTAATAAAACCAGTTCAAAATTTATGACCACCATAAAGTGTGTTAAAAGAAAGAATAACTTGAAATGTCCAGAAATACTTTAAAAATAGGGAGAGAAAAAAGTGAATCACAAGAAAAAAAGTTCGTTATATGGAAAGTGCACTTCGCTATTGGGAGGTTATTTTACGAAGAAAATCGTGAAATGTTCTTGGTTCCAGGAAAGTTTGCTATACAGAAAAATTCACAAAAAAAAAGGTTCGTTATATGGAGGTTCGAATGTATTTTCCTCAATTTCAATTAAGCCGATAGCCCGTCATCAACTGTAATAAAAACGTTAAAATGCTGAATGAATGTCAGTTGAAAGGAAATCCAACTTTTTTTAATCAAAATAAATAAAAACAAATTTCTCGACTGTTAAAATAATTCGTTAATTTGGGGTTTATTAATCGTTAAATGGAGGTTTCTTGCCTCTATTTTGATAGGAACAAACGAAAAATTTGTTAAAACACGAAATTCGTTAAATTGGGTTTTGACTGTTTATATATATCATAGCAAAGAAAATGTTTTTATCATCAAAAATTTTTATTCTATTTGTATCGAATTCCTTTCTCTTTTTTTATTTTATAAAATTCGTTTTTGTAAAGTATTGATATAAAAAAAAACAAAGCTAAATTGTTTCTCTAATAATTAACTTAACGGGGGTATTTATAATTAGCTATTTATTAATTTATGAAAAGTTTTTTTTTGGGGGGGTAAATATAAACACTTGTTCGGAAAGACTTTTTTTAAAAAAAATACTAATGGTACTACCATTTTTCATTGCTTCAATAAGAAAGGTTACGAATCACACTAAATTTTCCTTTCTTAAAAAATATTTTCTTCTATTAAAAAGGCAATTAGTGCGATAAGCTAAACTCATTTCTTAAAAAAAATCACATAAAAATAATTGCATTCAGATAATTCTCAAAAAAAAAAAAAAAAAAAATCTTCTCATCAAAAATCGGCATTTTTCAAATCGCTATCTTATCTAGAACGATAAATTTTGATTGACCAAGACGATGTTCTATCAGCATGAACAAAAAAAAAAAGATAACTTTCTGATAAACAGAAGCTTTTGCTACAGCTATTTTGAAGGTCAGAGCATGTGCATTACAGATAATTTTTCAACTGAATTATGAAAACATTACAGATTCACTGTTGAATTGTCAAAGAAAATTAATTGAATTTCTTCTTTTTTTAATTTTGGGTACAAAATGTATATTAAAACATTTATATTCAAGAAAGAAATTTTTTTATTATTATATGGCAGCAGAAATATATTGATAATAAATATCCTTTTTAAAAATTGAATTTGATCGAAGTTATAAATACCCTCAGATGCAATATTATTTTATACATATTGCTCTAAAAAAATGTAAAAAAGGAAGCATTTTTTTTTTTTCCTTTCTTTCTTTTTCAATGTAATATAATTTTACGTTGAGTGTGACTTGGTCCTAATATTCAAAAAAATGGGTATTAAATGTTTTAAAATACTAAATATTGCATAATACATCTAAATTTTTACAGAAATGAAAACTAAAGTAAATATATTACTGAAATTAATTTCCAAATTTCATTAATAACAAAAAGAAATGGAACTTCAGAAAAAGGACTACACACCCCAATTTATTCAAGGTGCCTTTAATAAAGATATATGTAGTAAGAATCATAGCACACAATTTTGTACATTATGAGCAGTGTTTCCACCAGCAAAAGAAATCCATGAATTATTCAAGCAAGGAATCATTCCAGACGTGCATATATTTATAGAAATATATCAAATATGTAATCAGAATACAAATTTCCTATGAGATATTTATAGAAAAAGGAAACTTAAAAGTTACTTCTTTTAATTTAAATTTTTGTAGGTTTATTTATTTATTTAAGATAAAGTGAATGCTTACCTACCGTAGCAGGTGGAGTGGAAGCTTGCGCTATTTTAAATGTTTTTAATTACTGAAAGTTTTTTTTTAAGTCTGAAACAGATGGTAAGAGTAATGAAAGAGGAATGAAATAGTTAAATAATTCAAGTTTCTCGTTAACTTGTGATGGTAGTCAAAAATAGCTTGAAATTAATTTGACTTCTTTTTAAAATATAATTAACAAACTATAAAACAACTAAACAAAATCAACATATTGCGGAAACGTAATTTAGTATTATAATGAATTTTTAGAAACGAAATCTAAGTTTGAGATTTAGTTATGAAATGTTCGCCATCAAGACGTAATAGAGCAAAAACAATCACTACTTATTTTTCAAGATCAAATTTATTTTCTAACATTTCAACTAAAGCCATTTTATCAAAGTTTAAAACAAAAGTAAAATAATTAATTTTAAATTTTGATCGTTTTAGAAGTAGACAACTTTTAATTCGGTTTTCTTTTAAAAATCATTAATGCCCCCCCTTTATTTATATGTTTTTAACTTTATATTTTAGAAGAAAAAAAATTCATTGTAATTTCTAATTGTTTTCATTATTCAATAACCATTACACATCTATGTGAGTTTGAAGCTTACTTATACTATAAATATTATTGAAAATGAATTTTTCAGTTATTATTCCTTTCATGTTACAAGATTACAAAATGTGACCAGATTATCACGTTTAATAACACAGTATTTTTAGTCCGTTAACATCAACTACTTTCTGTTTTGGTTTTTTGACCGTCCCATGAAAAAGAATTTTTTTTCCCCTTTGTATTATCATTATGCATTTCTGAAGATAAAGTAAATTATCTTGGTCTCAACCAGCTTATGAAAGTTATATCATCATTTGAAAGCTGCATGAACTGTCCAATTATTCTAGATTAGGCTATTTTGACTCTAATTTGCGCATGAGTATAGACAGCGAGTTGCTGGCAATTTTCCAAATATTAATTTATACCAAATAAGTGCAGAAAACATGTGAAATCCTACTTTAAGAGTTTGAGCAAACGTTATCAGCCGTGCCGATAACAATAGAATTGTCGCAAAAATGTGTGTGTGGCAACAATGCAAGAGCAGCCGCTTCATTAATACAAGTGGTTTTTAACTTTCGTTGTTATCGCGCGTCGTGATTGGATAAGATGTCAGTATACGCGAATTTTGTTATCTGTATGCGGTGGACGATAAGGCTATATAGTTCACGTGTGACTCCAAGCACTTCCAAAGCTTTTCATTTCTCTCTTTCTTACACATCTCTCACTTGTTAAAACTTTTTTTTTACAAAATGTCTAAGAATACTGCTTGTGAAACTATCGATGGGCTGTCAGCTCAGGAACTTTTCGGCAGTGGTGATGGGTTGACATATAAGTAAACATAATTTTACTTTTTAAATAAAAATTTAGTATTACCTGTAAAGTTAAGTTTTTAGAACAAGAGAAGTTTCAAATAAGTTTGAGAAAATTTTCCATTTATATTCGGCTTTTTTTTTCTTTTTCTGTTGCTAATTTAATAAACTTGAACACATTTTTCCTTATAGTTACTGTATTTTTATTTGTCCAAATTTTTTACCTTATTAAATGCTTTCTTTTTAATTATTTTCATGCTTCTTTAAGTATCTTCTAATTTTATTCCTTGAAGTAAATCTAAAATTATTTTTATCTAAAAATTATTTCATTTTATTTACTTTTAAAATGATTTTATATAAGATCAGGTCATTATCTTTATGATTTGGTATTGAATACTTTTATTTATTCATAAACCATAAACAAATCTGCAGATTGTGAAAATTTCTCAACACTATAACTTAATTCGTAAAAATATTTGCATTGTTAATGAATTAAGATAGTGTGATAATAAATATTGAAGGGTAAATAAAATTTGTGTTGTTGATGTAAATTATTTTTACTTGTCAAGTATTTGAATTTTAATATGTGTGATATTCTTTTGATTATATTTCGATGCTCATAAAGTTGAAATATGATGTAACATTTAATGGCTTAATTGTTTTCGAAATTACATGTTAAATATATATTGTTTATTATTTAAATAACTGTTAAATTTTATTTGCTCATAGAGAAAATTGGCATGTCTGTTGCTTGCATACCTTTCATATTTATTATTTTCTATGTATAAATTTTTCTGTTTCCTATACTTAAATAGTAGTATATCTTTATAGTAAACATGCTTGTATTTTTTTTCCTAGTGATTTTCTCATCTTGCCTGGATATATTGATTTTTCTGGTGATGAAGTAGTAAGTATGATTAGCAGTCCATTTGAATCTTGATGCTTATAATAATTTATAACTGAAAATTTTCTTAATATTCTTTTAAATGTAATAAATTTTCTGAGTTGCACCTCAAATTATAAAGTGTTATTGTATATAAAGGATCATTTGGGAGAGAATATTATATTCTCAGCAGCATCTGTTTCAGGTATAATTTTTTAACATTCAATTTGTGTAAAAAAGAATCTTGTTAATAATGCTGCTATTAAAATAACATTAAATAACTTCTTGATGAAAGATAACTTATACATATATGAAAATAATTGTCTTAATTGCTATGTTTTCTATTAAAAAATTAAGAGAAATTTAACACATTTTGGAAAAATCTATTTTCATGAAGTTGAAATCATTATAAGTTGAAATATTGATGCATTAACATTATTAGAAAAAATTTTAATAGACAATCATATTTTGTGTGATTTCAAGTTTGAAACAATCCAATCTTGCATTAGCTTTTTTTTTTTTTTTTTTTTTGCTTCATATTATTATATAGCTTAATATACATCTTTTAAATTTGAAATACTATAATGATTTTGAAGTACATTTCTCCAACATTATTAATAATTTGAAAATTCTTACAAAGGGACTAGCATCTAAACTAACAAAGAAGATTAGTATACAAGCTCCTTTAGTTTCATCTCCTATGGATACTGTAACAGAATCTGAAATGGCGATTGCAATGGCAGTAAGTATTTGCTTATTTTTCCCACTTCTAAAATAAATATTTAATTCTTTAATTAAGGTAACATGTTAATTTATTATTTAGATATGTTTTAGTTCTTGTTATATTGATTTATATTTTTAATTTTGTTTTTAGCTTCAAGGAGGTATTGGCATTATTCATCATAACTGTACTCCAGAATTTCAAGCCAGTGAAGTTATGAAAGTTAAGGTAAAAAAAAAAGGAAAATAATAATATATAACTAAAAATAAACTGATAAGTCATTTCAAAAATTTTTTAATGAATATTAGTTCACTGTTAAAATATTGCCAAAGTGTCTCTAAACACCTTAACTATTCTGCATTTTTATTAACAAAGCCTTTACTATTCAAAAGAATTATTTAACTGAAGTCTAGCAGTGTATTTTTGCTGAATACTCTTTTATATTAATTATTCAATGCTTCAGAAAATTCAGAGTATTCTGCAAGTCATTTAGCCTACACAAGATTAGTTTTGCTTATGATTATTACGATTATGTGTACATACATAATCAAAGGTTATATATACTAAATTGTTATAAATCTAAATAAAGCAAAAATAGAAGTATAGCCAGATAATGTAGGTCAAAAATAAGTTAGCCTTTGTAGTACAATAGCAAACTCTTAGCCTTAGGAACTAAGATTGCAGAATTAAACATTGTTTTCAGGCCAGCTAATCAGCGATGGATTTAGCTTTGATGGTGCCCTAGGCCCAAGTTAATTTGATACCCTTATATATAATGATATGAATAGTAATAATGGATTGGATTTAAATTTAAGCATGAATTGGTATTACAACTAAGCATACAATTTAAAATAAATTGCTTTTAATTAACAAATAAATCATATCTATCTAATTAATCATATATATTCTTGATTTTGTCCATGTGAAAGTATTAATGACACATCCTCATACTTAACTTCTTGAAGTAATTCTGTTTCAATGCTTAATAATGCAAGTGCATTGAGCCTATCTTCCTTCATACCTGCACATAAATAATTTTTCACTCTTATCGGGGTGAAAAACAATCTTTCTCCAGAACAGTTTATTGCAGGAATACTTAGATAAATATGTAAAGCGATATCTATATTTGAATAGATATTGCCAAGATCATGTGAATATAAGAATTACATTAAATTCTAATGTCCATAAATAAATGCTATATTTAACAAAAAAATTTTAGTATCTACCTATTTGTTAGGTATTTTAAATTTTTCTACTTACATGATTCATTATTTTTAAAAATAATTCTACCCTATATTAATGTTGACATCTTGAGGTTGTCAAAGCAAGAAAAAAAACATCAAAATTTGGTCTTACAATTGATAAACAAAATCAATTTCAAATTTTTGACTCCTTGAAAATTTTGGTGTCCCTAAAAATTTGCTGTCCTAGGCCCGGGCTTTGCAGGCGTAAGCCTAAATCCGTCACTGCAGCCAACCTTAACCTGTAATTTACCTATACTTCTAGGCTGTAAAGAAAAGAAATCAGAGGGGGTAATCAGGGAGTTATGATTATTATTATTATTAAGGATAATAATCTCATTACATTAGAATATTAAAGAAAAACTAAATTACTGATGTTAATGTTAAGTAATTAACAAGGAAAAATAAAACTAGATATACACTTAATGTAAAAAATATTAATTTTATATGAATGTATATAGTACACTTATATCCAGCAACACATTGTTAACATTAATGTTCTTTATATTAATATTTTAATAGTCAAGATACTTATATACTTTATTATTTAAGTTTTTATAAATTTTATTTGTACTAAATTCGATATTTATTTGAAGATTACTTTTCATCTTGATCTGTTAATTTTCTATTGTATACATTTTAATCTTGGTAAACACAAAACAAATATGATACAATTGCTGTTTTTCTGGTAATATTAATTAATTTTGTATATCATATGAGAGTAATTTTTGGCAAAAGTGTGCTTTAACAATTTGTAACCCACCGTCAGCTGTCCATAATATTCGAAATAAACTGGGTTTTCTCGACTTTAAATCTCAACAGCACGATCGTGCTGCTTGGAACCCAAAGGGTTAAAGATAAAATTTATTTTTAATAAAATAATTACAGTTACAATTACTTAGTGATTTATTTGGAACCATAAATTTCTTAATATATATATATATATATATATATATATTACTGAGAATTATAAAATTTGAAAGCAGTCAAAATTTTATGTTTCCGTAGAATATGTTACCAACTTTTGTCAAATTTCAGTCCAAATATATTAAACTACAGTTGGACCTCTCTTTACGAAGTCACTAAATCCCCCAAAAAAATGCTCGTTTTATGGAAAATTCGAAATATAGATTCACCTTTCAATATACTTTATAAACCACATAAAACAAATTTTAAATTCATGAACACTATATATTGAAAAAAGTAATTGCTCGCACCTTTTTGTAAGTTAATATCTATTTGTTTTATATATATCTTTCGAAGATGTTTCTAGAGAACTAGACAATGGGGGTTAAAGGTTGCACTTCTTGGATGAAATGTCAAGAGTTCTATTGCTCTCATCGAGCTAGGCGCCTAATTAAATCAGTTCAAGATTTATGACCACCATAAGTGTGTTAAAAGAGAGAATAACTTGAAATATGTCCAGAAATACTTGAACAATAGGTAGAAAAAAATTGAATCACAAGAGAAAAAGTTTGTTATATGGAAAGTACACTTCGCTATTGGGAGGTTATTTTACAAAAAAAATCTTGAAATGTTCTTGGTTCCAGGAAAAAGTTTGTTACATAGAAAAATTTGCAATATAAAGGTTTGACTGTAGTTATAATACTATGAGTTGTTTGATAAAAACTATGCAAAAGTATCTTATAAATGTTTCCAAACATAATGTGAACAAGGCATCTGACAATCAATTGAAGAAATTACTTTAAAAACTAAGCACTGTTGAAATGTTTGACAATTTAACATTACAAGAAATGATTTGAGTGATGTGCTTTAATAATTTATTGTGCTATTAACGATACTGCAAATGCTTAACTAATTATTGCTGTTGAAAATGCATGATGGATCTTCTATTACATTTTAACATTATAATAGAAAGCATCCTTTGTTGTTAATTGAGACCCTAGATTCTTGTGTTATGTGAAAATTAGAAAAGGGAAATAATAGCTTAATTTTTATTCATATAACTTAACTACAGCTCAAGACTACAAGATCCATTTTCTGTAGCTTTTATTTACTGGATCATTGTTCAAAATTATGAGGTCCATTAGCAATGGCCCTAGTGTTACTCCAGTGTGATTTAAATAAAAATCAAATCAGCAGCTTCCATGTTGTTGTAGTGCTGTTATAATAAATTAGAGTTCACAGACAATGTTAGATCTAAATTAAACAAACATTATGTAATAGATATTTTAAAGTTGTGGTCAGAATATAAAAAGTACTACTACACATGGAGTTTTTCCAACCAAATCTCAAGTAATATAATTTAAATATTTATTTATCTATATTTTCTTGGAGAATTCACTACTATCTTGAAATAGATTTACTCAAAATATTTTCTCTAAGTTGATCTAAATGTGTTAAACTGTTAACAACTTCAGAATCTTCTCTTGTTGTTTTATTAATTTTTATTTATACTTTGTAGCATTCTCAAATAAAATCCTCATCTATCATGTCTTAATCTATTCACAACAGTTGTATTTAAATAGTACTTTGCATGTATCATGATTCCTGTGTTACATGAGGTTCTCATATCAAACAATGTAATAAAGTATCCCCAGAGGTTAGTACGCAAAATGTGCATGAGAACCTGCTATGTTGTGCTAATAAAAATCTCTAATTTTGTATTGTGAACTAAAGACATGTTTGCATAATCTTTTTTTTTCCAGAAATACAAACATGGTTTTATACGTGATCCAGTTGTCCTGAGTCCAAAACATAAACTTCGAGATGTAATTGAAGTTAAAAAGACCAAAGGATTTGCTGGAGTTCCTATCACTGAAAATGGTGAAGTTGGTGGTGTTTTAGTGGGTATTGTTACATCTAGGGACATAGACTTTTTAGGAGAAGAGATGCATGAAACTCCATTATCAGAAGTAAGTATTTTCTAATATTTGCTTTAAATTTTTAATAATGGTTCTGATTATTACCTTTCAAAACAAAACAGAAATCATGCCATATGGTGTAAATATTTTATTTATATGAGGAAATGCATCCAAACTTATTTGAAAATACTTTATTTTATGTCAATGTATTTCTTAACATTTTCCATGTCATTAAAATTAATTCACAATAATGAATTAACATTTTAATATTTCTTTGTGAATTAGTTATAAACTAAGTATAACATTTTGTGTTGTGTAATTTTTCTGTAAAACACATAACAGCCTTTGACCAAAATAGTTTAACAAATAATTTCAAAAATATATTCTCAACCTTTAGTAATTCCTTTCTTGCTTTTTTAAATTTTTAACAAATTACAATTTTGTATTATTAACTTAAAAGATATTTTTATTCTCTTGGGGATTTTTAAATGCCTTAAACTATCTTGTATCAATTTATAGAGTTTTACTTTATTTCTTATACAAATATACTTTATTTCTTTTGAAATATATATTTGTTTCCACTAATTTTTTTTTACTTTAATATATATATATATATATATTAATTTGTTAAAATTATTGTTTCTGTAGATTTTATATTTGTCTTATTTAAAGTTAAATTAGTTATTACTTTCAATTTAACTTGTGTTTTTTTATTGGTATGTATAATATAAATTTTTCAGATTTTTTTAAAATGTTTTAATTATATTCAAATGTGATTAGTATGTAAAATCAATCAATATTATTTAGATAGGCTTCTTTTTATAATATGTTTTTATATTCAATAAATGCATTTATTTCTAGGTTATGACTAAGAAAGAAGATTTAGTATGTGCAAAATCTTCTGTCACTTTAAAAGAGGCTAATACTATTCTCCAAAAGAGCAAAAAAGGTATTTATTATTTTAAAATAATAAATACATCTTATATTTCTGCTCCTTCATATAAATTCATTCTTTTACGATTTTCCTTCTTGCAGGTAAATTACCCATTGTAAATGACAAGGGAGAATTGATCTCTCTTATTGCAAGAACAGATTTGAAAAAAAGCAGAAATTTTCCACATGCTTCAAAAGATGAAAATAAGCAATTGTTAGTTGGTGCAGCTATTGGAACTCGAGAAACTGATAAAGAAAGACTTAAACTTCTTATTCAGGCTGGAGTTGATGTAATAGTTCTGGTATGTTTGAAATTTTGTTTCATTTATTCTTTATTGTTACATTGCATTTTCTGGGCAAGTAAATCTAATTTGCTTGCTTCCTCCACTGCAAACTTTTCTTTTCAACTTTTGAATTCAAATTATGCATGTTTTTAGTTTTGTTTTTAAATACTTGCCTTTTATGAAAGGAATAGTTATAAAGTTTCCTCTATTTATTTTTATTTTTTTCCTCATAAGCTGATTTTGCATTTAATTATGAGTTATTTACAATATTTTTCCAAGACTGAATGCATCAATTACATTAATATTTTTACATTTTACTCCCCTTCCCTAAAAATAGGATCAAATATAACAGCATGTTAATGTTTTAAGATTAGCAATCAACTTATATTTGAAGTTCTAAATTAATGCTGTTATGGTTTTTGTGCGATAGCTTTTCTTTTTAATTTTGCTTTTTTTTTTACCTAATTTTGCCTTCTCTGTTCCAGAACTTTACTCTCATGTCCAAATCATCAAATGATTGATTTATTGATCCCAACCTGCTTCTCTTTCAACCAGTTTTTTTTCACATAAAAAGGTAGCATTTACTTTGATACATTCCTGCATTCTAATAAGTTGAAAAGGAATGTACTTGTAATGATTTTACACCATTTAAGTATTAAATAGTTTTTAAATATGAAAGAAAACATTTTTGAATGAATCAACTTTGAAAGCTCATTTGAAGAAATTAAGTATTTATTTTTTCTTTAAAGAGAAATATAATTCTGTACCTAGCTTGTTAATTTAAGTGTCTGTTCATAAAATTGAATTAAAAAAATAATTACAACAATATTTCCTTAATAAAATATGTATTTAAGTTCATTATGAAAATTTTCTTATAATTTTTATAAAAAAAATTAGACTAGTCAAGAAAGGTAATGTTTTGAAATATTTTTTGCATCCTGGTATTAATTCCTTTCATTTTTCAAAATATCTTCCAAGTCACTAATTTCCATTGTACTTTAGTCTATTTTCATTTTTAGAGCTATGTATTTGTGTTTGTTTTAACAAAGTATGATGCTAGTGAAATGAAAGTATAAAAGACTTGATCTGTACTAAAATAGAATATTATGGATTTCTTGATTCAGATAGAAAATAATTTAGAGATTATGTTTTATTTTATAGAATAAAAAATGTTAGTTTTTAGAATTTGTTCAGATTTCTCCCTTTTATGGGAAAATCACAAGTATTTCCTGAAAATAAGAAATTCTGTTATTTTTTATATATATATAATTCCTTAAAATAAACATTTGAGTAATGCTGCATTTTAACATAATGATATGCTAGCATTAAAATATGCTAGCACATCCATGTATCTTTTCTCTTATTTATTTTCATTTCCTGTATGCATACTAAGAGTATTAATTTCTCCTTTCATTATGCCTCTAGTGGTTAAGATAATGTTCTTGTGGCTGGAAATGTCATGGGTTCGAGCCTTGCACGATAAAGAAAGCCCTTGAGTAGCTAAACAGTGTGATGTGAATATTCACTCACTCTCTCCTTTCATTATATATATTTCTTTTTTTTTCTATCAAAGTTGATTCATTGAAGTAAACTAATATTTCAGATATTTAATTTGTATATATTTTGAAAGGTATTTTAAGAAAAAAATGGATCAAATTATTGGAAGGAGCTTTTTATTTTGATGTTCATTAGAATTGCTTACTTTCTTTAATTTAATTTTACCCTAACTTAACTAACCCTTACTTTCTTTAATTTAATTTAAATACGATTTCCAGGAAGTTTAAATATAAACTTACTAATAAACTTAATATAAAATATAATACACAGAACCATTGTCCTTTTGTATTACTTTTAAAATCAAACTTTATGTTTACATTGTTTTCATGGTTTTATATTCATATGGATAACCGTTTTTGTTTGAATTACTATAGCCTAAAAATTTAATTTTATTGTAGGATTCATCTCAAGGAAACTCTGTTTTTCAAATAGAACTTGTTAAATTTATCAAAAAAACTTATCCACAAGTTCAAGTAATAGGTGGTAATGGTAAGTATATAAATATTTACTGCATTTCTTTCAATTGCTTTGTATATATACGCATCCTGAAAAAAAATATCAATGTATAATGCATATGTAAAAATTATAAGATTATTTGAAATTTATGACACTTTATTAAAACCATACCCAAAGTTTTCAATGCATAATTAGGAGTATTTAGCTTAAGTGTATTTATCCCCCCACACCTCCCTCTCTGACTCCTTTGCCTGGATGTTGAAAATTATTTTCCTAGTTTAAAAAATAATAGATTTTTAAAGTTTACTGTTGTTAATTTGTATTGGTAACATCCTTCAATCCTTTTCCTGTAAAAAAAATAAAAAATAAACAACATAAAAAAGATGTTAATATTTATTGCATCTTTAAATTATTTTAAGACATGTAAAAAAAGCTGAAAAAATGTAATGAGCATTTTACTGAAAAAAAAAATCGCAGAAGCCAAAAGATTACTAGTGTTCAATTAAAAATGAGCTGCGAACATTTGTTTTAAAATGCATGCAACAATTAATTAATGTCATTAATTCAATCAAATTAATATGCATGTCAGTCAGTAATGTTTATTATTTCTTGCATCAGTTTACATTATTCAAGTTTTCAACAGATAGATGACATTTCAGAGTGACCTGATCTACCACTTTATTTAAATCTGCTGTTATCACATATACATATCCAATAGCTTGCAAATCAAAATATTTATTTTTTTTATGTTTAGAAAGAGTAATAATTCTATTTGTTGCATCTTTTTTTGGTGCCATAAAAGTACAAATGAACAATGATAGAATGTTTTCTTTTTGCTGCTCTATTTTTTTAAAATTTCTGAATAAAAGCCTAGAACTCATTATATAAGAGCATCTAATCTGTATTTTATTTCGTTTTTTTAAACTAAGTATAGGATTTATAAGTGCCTGAGTTGTCTACAGATATTACTTTCCTTTCGTTGAAGCTTTTGGCTTTTAAAAAGCAGAGAGTAATGTACTCTTGAAGGATACTGCAGTAATTTTTTTATGGTTTTGCATCTTGTTTATTTTTTTTTCCCCTCAATAGATTACAAATGGGTTTTTTTTTTTTTGACGAGATAAAAAAATACTAATTTTTTTATAATTTGAGGAATTTTCTTATGTTGTGTGACCAAATACAGCAAAAATGGCTTCTACGAGGGGTGGCCAACCTTTTTGGGAAGAGTGCCACTATCTGATGAAAAAAAGTTATGTGGGCCACTTCCAACTTTTTTAACAAACAAAAAATATAAAAAGGTGAAAAAGTGTTACTTATAGGTATATTATGAAATTTTTACCCAAATAGCACATTTTTTTAATGAAATTCTATATAAGTTGTGGAAATTTAAAAATAGTATATAATATATAAGAGAAAATAAAAACTTAGGTTTTATGGTTAATAAACTTTTTACCGTTCAGAATCAGTTAGGTTAAATATAAAAAAGGAGCAACTCTAAACATACGAATGGATGAACCTTGCAAAAATATATATTAAATTTTTAAATCTATCATAGCTTGGAACATTATTAATTTTAGTAGATAGTTCCTGCAATAAAGTGAAATGGGTGAATCTTTCTTCTCCAAGATAGTTTAAATGTCCCATAATATCAGTAGGAATAACTAAATACAAAAACCAATTTTCATTCTTGAGTGGCAAGAACTCATTGGGCTGTTTCCTTCAGATATTTTTAAAAAACTTCCCTAAAATTCTAAAATCTTGCATTTCCCTTTGCAAAGCCAGCACTAATAACAATGAAGGAGCATTCTTTACATGATAACTTTCTATTGTAGTTCAATTAATTAATTGTATTTAAAATAAATTTTCAGGTTTTTTTTTTTTTTTTTTTTTTTTTTTTTTTTTTTGGCGAGACAACCACATTTTGATAAAATTCTAAGAAAAATTGTCATTTATTATTTTTTAAATTTAAAAAATACAATAAGTCTTTGCATGCCACTGTTACAACTCTACCGTGCCACAGATTGACCACCCCTGACTTATACTAATAAATTCAAACAAGTGTCTATTATTGTACTCAGGAAAGAAGCTAATTCAAACTTGAAATCAAGAAAATATCCCCAAACAAAAGGGAATTCAAATATAAGGCTTCAATAAAAAAAGCATCTGAATTGAAAAACACAATTAGTTGTTTTTAGTTACATGCCTAAATATTTTTTTTTTATGAATGTTACAAATATTTTCATTATTGGAAGGCTTTTAAATAAAACTTTTCAAAAATAATTAATCATTTTATATAAATGTCAAAAATTATTCCTTTTTTTTTATTGTGTGCAAATATTTTATTGTAACTGCATTTAATTTTTCAGCTATTTAAAAATTCTGTTATAACCACATTTTAAAAATGTTGATTAATAAAAAGTGAACTTTTTATATAAAATTTGTTTATGGATCAACAATAAATCTTGGTTTTTCTCACTGAATAGTATAACATTGATTATTCTTTGAACCCTTTCCTATTGCTTATGTTGTTTTAAATTATAGTTGGAATTACATTTGATTTTTCCTCAGGCCTAGGCTTTTGCAAAGAATTTTACATTGATCTTTTTTTTAAGCATCAATACAATCTTGGTTATTATTTTAATTTACTTTGAGTTATTCATTTTTCAGTTGTCACTACTTCTCAAGCAAAGAACTTAATTGATGCTGGTGTTGATGGCCTAAGGGTAGGAATGGGAAGTGGTTCAATTTGCATTACTCAAGAAGGTACTGTTAATTACTTTAAAAAAATTTTTATTTGTATTTTAATGCTAGTGACAAAACTTTTCCATTTATATAAATATATTTGTTTGCTTAATCACTACTAAAAATTAAATAACTAAAGAATTTATACTGATTTAATTTGCTGCTTTCTAAATTAGCAGAACTAATTGTAAAATTTCTTATATATATATATATATAGTCATGGCATGTGGAAGACCCCAAGGCACGGCAGTCTTTAAAGTTGCTCAATATGCCAAAGAGTTTGGAGTTCCTATTGTAGCAGATGGTGGAATCAAATCTATTGGCCATATTATTAAAGCATTATCTTTGGGAGCATCTACAGGTTTATTATTTATTCTACATAATTTTGTATGCATTGTATCTGTTGTAAATATTTTTTTTATTAAATCAAATTTTTGTATATATTTTTTAATATGTTCCTCATTTAGAATGTAAATATTGTATGCATATATATTTTAAGGTAAGTGCATAATGTAAATACTGCACAGTTTTTTTTTCTTCTATTTTTCTGTGTCATTAAAACTTTTGATGTAAATCATTCCTTAAAATCTGTTTGTTTTATAAATATTTCATTTTTATAAAAAAAATAATAAATTCCAAAATAAAGAAATGAACATTAAAATTCAGATTATTTGATTCTATTGATAATTTTTGTAATTTTTTTTAAATTTTTTTTTTCTTTTTGGCTAAATTTTTATTTATTTTCTTTTTAGTAATGATGGGATCTATGGTTGCTGGTACAACTGAATCCCCTGGTGATTATTTCTATTCTGACGGTGTACGTCTCAAAAAGTTCCGAGGAATGGGTTCATTAGATGCAATGGATTCCAAACAAGGTCAAGGAAGCAGGGATCGATATTTTGCTGGGTAAATCTTAATTTATTACTTGCTTGTTTACTTATCTCAAAAATTCATTTTTAAAATTAAAATAATACTCTTGGGTGACAAACATAAATTTTAAGGATTTTTTAATATTTTTTAATTTTTTATGTAATGTAAAATTTTTTCATCAGTTTATATATATAAACTGCTACTACAATCAAACTAACTTTCAGAATTCTATAATGTTTTTTAAAAATCCTATTTTGAGTCTTCTTCTTTTTATGCATCTTTTACTGTTACTTACTGTTGTTACATTGTGTTCTTTGAAACATGATGCTTCATAAATTTTAAATTATCTGTTCAGAAACTTTATTTTCAAAAAGTATTCATTGCCAAACAAAGTTGTATTTTATTGGAATTAGTATAATTCATAATTGTTAATGAAAGATTTATTTAATTTTTATTTTGATGGTTAATTTACATAAGAAACTGGTTAAGTAAAACATATGATTTGATGTGTAAAACAAAACAAAAAAAGATGTTTTACTTTTTAAATGGAATTTGGTTTTTGTAATAAAAAAGAAACATAACTTTTATATATGTGGTTGTATCAGTGATAAAAAGTCTTTAAAACTGAATTTAATCATGAATAATGGGAGAAAGAGCAAATTCCTTATCTGACATATTTCTGTATTGCAGAAAAGTTATTTTCGTTACAGTATGAATGTTTTATTTATTTAAAGGAATACTTCACACAATATAGAAATTAGAATGAAGAATATTGCATACCAAAAAGTTTCCTAAAGTATTGCATTATTCTGATTTTAGCTTGATTGTCTATTTGCAATCAAACTTTGTTACCCATAACCATTATCTATTTTCAATCTAATTGGGAATTTTCGAACTATTTAATTATGTGTTTTAAATATTTTTATTATTTACATGAAAAAGCTTCCCACTCTAAAATTGTTACAAAATAATATTTTTATATATTTTCTTAACAGAATTTAAATGTCCTTATCACATAAATTTTTAAAATGAAGAATTAAAAGCTAAGAATATTCAACTGAAATTTTCCTATTTGAATATCTAATTTTTTTTGTTCAATAATGGTTAAGTATGATTTCAATATTATTTACAAAACTTTAGTTATATTTTGCATATGTATGATTAGTTCTGTGACGACAACTTACAGTTATAAAAAGTTTTAAATATTAATTAATTTATAAATTTAATTAATGCTGTAAATTGTGTGAAATAAAAAAAAATGTATTTAAATCTTTTATTCTACTTTAAACACAAAAATAATTCTAAAAGTATACCTATATAAAGAAACAAATATAATTAAAATTTTTAACTTTAAAATTTTTTTTAAGTTTTATTTTTTCACTTATTTTAAAAATTGATTCATTAAAATTATGTGTTTATACGCATGCAAAATAATTATAAAGTCCGTATGTTTAGATCTGTGGGGAAAATAATTTTAAATATTTAATACAAATGAAATTGTAAGTAAAAATCCATTATCTAAAATATATTGAAAATTATGAAAAAATTGAGATAAGTAAATTATACAATTCTTACAAATTTGTTTCCAGAAAAAGTTTTATTTGTTTTATTTCATTCTGAATTTAAATCTCTAAGAAATGTTGACTTATTTTTAATTGCTTCTTTTTATTATTATTTTTTAGCCCTTTATAAAATTTGTGTATCTGCAGATTAACTAATAAATTATACAATATTTTAGAGATCAAGATAAGGTCAGAGTAGCTCAAGGTGTTTCTGGTACTATTCCTGATAAAGGGTCCATACATAGATTTGTACCATACCTTATTGCAGGAATAAAATATGGTTGCCAGGACATTGGGGCGAAGAGCTTACAAATTCTGAGGTATAAGCACAATCTCCTCTCTTTTTCTCCTTGTACTAAATTCTTAATGCCTTATGAATGTATTATTTTTTTTTTAAAAAAAATCATTATTGTTGTTAATCATGTAGTTGAAAGGTTTTATTTTTAAAAAATAGTAATGTTTATTACGTCAAATATTAGAAATACTATGCAGTGTATTTGTTAAATACATATGTATGTATATAATATAACTGGGGAGTGGTAATGATAATTGAAACGAAAGAACAGGGCGTGGCCAGTGGAAGGAATTTCTTAATATTACATGTATTTTCTATGATGGTTGATGCTCTATAGCAGGGGTGGCGAACCTTTATGATTCCACGTGCCATTTTTTCTAAAAAAATGTTTCAAGAGGTATATACGTTCCGTCAAATAATTTTGACTTGTGACTATTAAGAAAATAATGAAACTAAGTATTAATAACTCAAAACTCTATTTTGAAAAAATATACATTTTGCACCTTATAGTAGTAAATATTTTAGTTATACGTGTAATTTAAAGTAAAGTAACATTAGTTTGATTTCTGCTGCTGATGATTAGATGAAAAATAACGCACATAAGGATTGAAGATGTTACTTTTAACAATGCATCCTGAATTGGAGCCACCTGTCAAACAGTTTCTAAGCGAATTTTTATTGCTATTCATCTCCGAAAATAATGATTCGCTGGAGTGGGTAGATGAAATTATGGTCAAAATAGACGTCCCAGCTTTTTCAAGCAGTTTAATGTGTCTGGAATTGAATTACATGGTTCCAAAATTTTCATTATTAGCATTTTTATCTATATTGCTTGTTAAACTTTCTGTTTCAATGAATTTCAACTTTATACTTTTTTAAACAAATTTTTGAATTCATATTAAGTTGGAACCGTGGTTTTGCAAAAGCGCATAAATGGATAATTTTCATGATATTTAGTGTCACTTAGATTAGAACACATGTATAAAATTGTTTTAAGGACATTTTGACAAAAAAAATTATTTAAATACAATATTTTGGCAAAAAATTAACTTAGAATAATCTTTTCAAAATGTTCTCCTTTTGTGAAAAATGCTTCTATTATAATAATATTTTTCCTGTATGTAGCTCACACTTTACTACAGAGGTTCAACTAGAATTTTTGAAATATATAATTTAGAAGTGGGTTTATTCATATTTTACGACAACAGAGGGGAGCAATTTTAAGAAAAAAACGCCAATAATTATTTCAATTGGTGGTAACTTTGAAAATGTGAATTTTTCACAAATTCTAGTTGAACCTCAGTAGATAGATCTGAGCTATATAAAGGCAAAATATTATTATAATAAAAGCATTTTTCGCAAAAAGAGAACATTTTGAAAAAAGATTATTCTAAGTTAATTTTTTGTTAAAATATTGTATTTAAATAAATTTTTTGTCAAAATGACCTTAAAACAATTTTATGCATGTATTCTAATCTGAGTGACACTAAATATCATGAAAATTATCCATTTATTTCATTTTTAAAATCACGGTTCCGAACGTAGTCGGATACTTTAAACTAGACTGGAAACTAATCGGTCGCATTTCGAAATTTTCAGTTTCCAACCAATCGAATTGGGATAAGTTCGGTTTATTAAATGAAATCACATCAGGGTACATAAGAAAACCTGAACATTTCTGATAATTCTTTGAATTGAGAATATCTCGCAGAAAACTGCGACCGATTACTCAGTACTTCATACTGAAGGTTATTTAGAATTAAAACGCAAACCTTTTTGATCGAAGGCGTGCCAAAAATATTATGTCGCGTGCCAGTGGTTCGCCATCCCTGCTCTATAGTATGGAATTGATGAGGCAGTCTTGTAGTTAGTTAATCCAGTTTCTATCCAGTTGCATATTTAATATATTGCATTCCAACATAAGAAACAGACAAGAAGACACACAGAACAAAAATACACATACACCAGCTGCAGCCTATTGCATTACAAAGAACAAGATGGGTGGGATTTCCTGAAGCCTCGGTTTATATAAAAAGCTCAAATCGCATGATCTGAGTGGGTGGATAGATGTAGTTCAAGATACTCTCGTGTGGTGGGTAACTAGCTTATTAATTAAGCATGTGTCCTGAAGGAATGAACCATAGATATAAATCAAAAGCTATTAAAGATTAAATTACCGGGAATTATTACATGTATATATCTGAATTGTTATCTTAATGCATTTGTAATGAGAACAAAATATAGTCCTTAACTTTGTATAACTGAAAAAATGTTTTTGTTTCAGAGATATGATGTATTCAGGAAAGTTGAGATTTGAAAAGAGGACCATTTCTGCCCAAGCAGAAGGAGGAGTTCATGGGCTTCATTCGTAAGTTTTAATATTTTGTTGTAGTTAAAATAAAAATTAATACTCTCAATTTTTCTTATATGTCACTGATTTTGTAAGATGTGTTTAAATAATTTGTTCTAACAAAAGGGATAATTTTTTTAATTATTATTTCTTCGAATTTTTTAAAAATATTTTAAATTGAGTTTCTCTATTATAATGAAATTTCATTTTAAGCTTAGGATTAAAAATTGCCATTTATTCAAATAGTGGCTTTTTTCTTTTGATAGTTAGATTTGTGATTTACAACATTTAAACTGAAAAGCTGTGTTATATAAATATCCTAAAAATTGATTTCCTTCAAATAATAACTTTGCATTAAGTTAATAATTGCTGCTTTTATAGCTAGATCTAATAAGAAAAATTACCTGGAGTTAAGCATTCAAAAATATTTTTCTGCAAAAAGCTTCAATTTTATTCCACATCTATATATATAAATAAAAATGAAGTGTCTGTTTGTAATTTGAAATTAACAGCTTTTTACTAAATGCATTTAAAAGTATATACGGTACTTACATGAAAAAATCAATTTTTAAAATTTTTGTCTGTCCATCTATCTGTCCATCTGTTTGTTCCGGCTAATCTCTGAAACGGTTGGACCAATTTTGATGAAACTTTCACTGGCAGATAGCTAATGTTATAAGGAATAACTTAGGCTACTTTTATTTTAGAAAAAAAAAATTAGGATTCTGGGAAAAAATAAAATTAAAACCAATGAAATAGTGAGCAATATCCCATTCAAATAGGGATTATTTATTTCAATAGGGACTATTTTTATTCAATAGGGATTATTTTTATTTAATAGGAATTATTTTATTTGGCGAGCCTTCTGTCTCAAGGATTGCTAGCAGTTATATCAAACTTTTTTCTTTGATTAGGTTGCTGCCATTCGCCACATTTCCCATTCATGTTTTGATCCTAATGATTTTACAGTCGTTAACTGCATTGTCAAAGGTCATGCGTCCCTTTCGTCCCATTCCTTGTGGCTTCGTTTGTGTTCGCGTTTCACCCTACTTGCTACTTATACCTATTTTGATCCTAAAGATTTTAGTTCTCACCCATCGACAGTGTCAAAGGTCATGCGTCCCTTTCACCTCTTGCTCAATAAAAAGCAAAGAAAAAAAAGAAACATAGATTCACAAAGTAGAAGAAAAGTTTTCGTAAACTCTGCAAAGTGAATAAACACTTTTTTGTTAAATTCCACGTGGATGAAGTCGCAGGTAACAGCTATTTAACATAAAATAAATGCATCAGAAAGTAATATTAACGTATTACACATCCAAATAAAAATTATTTACACTATTTTTAGCGTTTATTACACAAAATTTGTAACAATGTGTTACTTTTGCTGAGCAGGTAGGTGTTTTCAAAAATCGACCCACAAGAAAGTAACGGGGCATCATAAATAATAATAATAACAATAATAAAAAAATCAGCAATTATATCTAAAGACTTAAAATTTAGCAAACACTGTTTTTCCGTTCAGCTGAGTTATGTAAAAAGCTTTTTTTTTTGTTTATTTTATACAATTCATGTAAAATTAACTCATTAAAAACTTCTTTATCCTTCAGTCTGTATTTTTAAATTCACCCGTGCGAAGAACGGGTATACCAGCTAGTTAAGTACTAAATATAAAGACACTGTTCATTTATGAACAATTAATTTGCCTATTTTATCTTTGATTTCTTTTTGTCAAATATTTGTCTTTTTCTTATTAGAAGGATAAAGTGGATAACTCTGTAAGATCAAATAAAACAGTGCTGTTATTTTGAGTGGTTGGTAGATTTCATATTTTGAAATATCAGGATTTTTGTTAAGAGAAAAGCCTATTAGATAGTATTTTTTGTCATTCTTTATGGTGTAAAATGAATTTAAATTTTGAAGATTCCTTTTTTTATCCATTGATTTATATTTTTCTTTCTTTTCTTATTTTCAGATATGAAAAGAAATTATTTTAATTTTTTTTTCTATGTGTGAGCATATGCAGAATGAATGTTGTAAAGAAATGTACAAGTGCCAGAATCACCAATGTTGTAACAAGCTATTACATATCATCATAAAATGATATTTCTAATCATTACATATAGCTATAATATTATGGATGCATTTTGTTTGAAAAATTTTAAAATGCAAGCTTGCATTCGTTTTTTTTTTTTTTTTTTTTTTTTTTATAATCATGTAGGGAAAATGGGTATATATATATTTATTGTATCCATTTAAATCCATTTTTGAATTTTCAAATTATAACAGTACAAATTAATTAGAATTTGTTAATGAATTGATAGAATCATGTAAAAAGATGAATACTTTTTACTGTATTTGAATGTAATTGAAAATTACCTAAATTATGGACTATTTTTTTATGAAATGTGTCAAAATTAGCACTAAAGATAAGAAACAGCAAATCATAGTGTCAAAATGTCTGTTGAAAAATGTTCACCAGCATATTTTCTTTCAGATTAAAAGACTACAGTTACTAGATTCTCGAATGATAAGTACTGTAGTGTTAAATGAGCTTATTTTGTGATATTTATTTTTCAGGACAATTATCAAATTTTTAAAAAAATCTTAATTACAATACAATCTATTGCAATTTTTGTAAATTCCTAAATATTTTTTTCCAATCACTTTCATTATGGATTTTATGGAATTACCTATGAATGTATTTATTGTCTTGATTTGCACTTTGTTATAAATGAATTGTATGTATGCTTAAATAAAAAAAATTATCAATTTCTTAAATATGTTTTTCATGTGCAGTACTATATTAAGTTTAAGTAGAAAATCCTCTTTGGATTGTGAATGATAATTTTATATACATTAAAAGTGTTTATGCATGTGGTTTTTATTTCAATTATCTGGAAAAAAATATTTTTTATTAAACTTCTAAACACTGAGCTTCCAAAGTTAATTTTCATTTTAGCTATCAACCTGTACCAGCATTAATTTCACTTTATAAATAAAGTAAACATTTTCACCTCCATATTTTTAAAATTGATAAATTGTGTTAAAATTTATTGCAATACTATTTTGAAGGTATTTTATTATATTGGGAAATTTTGCAGTTCATTATATAGAGAACAATAGAAACAGCAGTTGAGAAGCATTTGCTGATCCTTGATGCAAAGTTAGCTCTTGTAGTTTTAAAATAAATCTCTAAATGATTAACTTGATCATTGTAATGAAAAATATTCAACAAAGTATGAATTAAAAAATATTTTTAAAAAGTAAGGGAATTGTTGCTAATGATTGTCAACAAAAAAATGTTAAGATTTAATGTATGAAGTGAAATTAGTGTTAGTAAAAAAAACTTTATTATATTTTTAATTAAAATTATTCCAAAATAAAACCACCATGAAATGAATGAAATATTGAAAGTTTGATTCAAATTCTCATGCATGCAAACTTTTAAACTTTGTGTAATATTTTTTTTTTTTTTTTTTGTCCTTTCTGTATACTTTTACTGAACTGAACTCAGTGGCCCAACAGCCCATGAGGGCCAAGGCCTACTGTGTCTGTCCCAATTTATGTGGTGGCCACGGTAGCAGAGGGGCATAGGTATCGGATCGTGGCTTGCCTTGTCATGAGTTCAAGCCCAATACCACTAAAGACCCGCCATGTAGGGCAGCGATGCATGTTAAATCTGTCGAGAGCTGAAACCTCCTTCCGTTGGTGTGATAGTTAGGAGAGGGGGTGCCAGCTCGGGTGTCATCCTCGTCACTTGACCATGGTTCAAAATTACGTGGTCTGTCGCCAAAAGCCCTCGTGTAGCTGAACAGTGCGACGTTAATATTCAATCTATCAATCAAACCCAATTTATGTGACCTTAGGCGCTGGGGTTCATGTGCAGATGTTTCGGTCATGTGGGCAGTCTGAGAAGAAACTCGCAGTGTTCAGTTCCCAAGAAGGCTTGGTGATCATTTATCGACCCTTTGAAGGGATGAAAGGTTGAGTCGACCTTTCCCAACCTGGAATTTGAACCCCGTACCTGTGGTGTAGAAACGCCATACTCCACCACTCAGCCACTAGGCTTCTTTCACTATACTTTTATGTTTAGATAATTCATTTTTACACATTTTCACAAAATTTCAACCATTCACAGACTATTTCCCCCTACAGCTATTTATAATTTTATATTCATAATAACTAAGAAATTCATGGACGAAAACCAGAGAACTTGTTACTTAGTTTTTAAAAATTTATGAAGTTTGTGATTTTATGGGATATTGTATTTTGTCAGCAATTGGTTTTTAACTGATTCTTTAGAGCAGTTTTTGTTAAGAGATTTTTTTTTTAATTCCTCTGCAAAACTACTTTCCAGAATTCGCTTCAGCATGTGCTTTGCAGGTGTTGTATTCCCTATGCTTCATCTTGTTAAACAATTTGCTTTCATCAATTGTTACCAGGAATAAAATAATGCATTTTCAAATGTTTAAAGAATGTTATAAAAAGAAGTTCAATTGTATTAATGTGTCCATAGGAACAGATTTGCTGCTATAAATTATGCTGACATAGGTCATTTGTCACAGTGGCTGATATGATTATGATTTTTCTCAGAAATGTGAAAACTCCAGAGCTCATCACAAATATTAAACACATAATAGATAGGTTTGATTTTTATTTTCAAACACAATGTCTAGCCAAATATAATCAGGGCTAAAGTACTGTTTGTCTTTTCCTGTAGAATGTAATACTTTATTTAAGGGGGCACAGTACGATTCAATTGACAAAAATCAGTCAGAAAATCAAATCTAATTTTTTTAGCCTAAATTACTCTTTATATACTTTTCTGTACCCTCATAAAATTTGAAAGCTCTAAGTTTAAGAAGCGCAGAGTTGTGATAACTGATACGTTTGTTTTTATTCACATCCCAATGGCAAATCAAAACTTTAAAGTGACTTATCTTGGAAAGATAAAATAACTAGTTTGTGTGTCTTCATTTAAAATGCTAAGGCTTTTTTTTCTATTGTGCCTAATGCTTTGATTTTTTTTTTACTTATTGCTAATAGTACATGTAACAAAAATTGGTATGCATTTTTGAATCAAAGCAAACTTGTTTTTTAAAAAATAATTGAACTCGGAATTTTTATACATTTTTTAAGGCGTTTTCAATAAGCATTCATAAAAAGAAGTATTGTACGAATACCAATCATGTTATCACAAAACCCATACCAACTTTTGTTATACATAGTTGGACATACTTGTAAATCAAATTTCATACATGTAAATATATTTTTGTTGGAGGAGTAGCATTTTAAAATCACTACACAAATTTTAAATTTTTTTGCTTAAAAAATTAAATGGCTAGCTTTTTATGAAATTTTGAGCACAAAATCTTTTTTATTTAGTATACATACACAGGAGGCAACCAAAACAATTTTGAAAATCCATAAATTAAAAAAATTTGCATAAATCGTACCATGTCCCTATAGTTGCAACTAATTATACTCTTTTTTTAAAAAATATGTTTCCACAATGGACTGTCAAACAGAACAAATGTGCAAGGACTTAAACATGCAGTGAATTAGTTGCTTAGCTTTTAGTTTGGAAATTTGTATGCTTAAATGCATGAAACACAGTAGTGTACTCGGACCTCCCTATGGGAAGGGTTATTTTCTAAAAACTTGTTGATGAAAGCACCTAGATAAAATCTCTGGTAAAAATATAAAAAAATCTGTTGGCTTATGGAGGGAAATTAAACCCCACCCTTGAGCATGCCACTCGTAAAACAAGGTCCTTTTGCTGCAGTATCTAATGGCAATAATGATATAAATTATATTCCATTATGGTTGTTTACTTCAGTCCTGCAAAATATCTAATTAAAGGTGGACATTTTTTGCAATTCAGAATTTAACAGTAGATAACATTGGATGAACTTAAAAAAATAATATAGCTCATCTTTTGAACATTTGGTTTCATTTAGGGCAGAAAACTTTCTAATAATACAATGGGAAAAATTGATGTGTTACCTATTTAAAGGGGGGATTATTTAATAAGTATTGGTTGCTTGTGTCTTTTGATCAATTCGGCAGTAGAAAGAGTTGCTGCTTCCCTTACCTTTAAAAGTTGATGAGATACTCATAGATGTATGTTATATTTACAAAAAAAGTTGCCAAAGAGTTACTACAAAGTTTGCATAATAAAGCTCATTTTCCTATTTCCAAAATTTTGTAATCGAGGCTTCTTGCATCCATAGATTGAGGCAAATATACCTATATTTACTGAGGGCTCTGTTTTGTATATTCTTAAAGCTATCAGCAGTAAAAGACAAAGAAATAAAGTAAATCGTCATAATTAAAGAAAGAGAGGTGAGAGAGAGAATGATCTTGTTGACTGCAAAGCTAATTAAAATAGCTCAGTACTTTTAAGATAAGAATTATTTCTTCGACAGTACTAATTTTTCCTTTTTATGTGATAGTAATATAAAGGTCAAGTTAATGGATAAGTTTTTTAAAATTCTGAGTAGCATACCTAACAAATGATTTTGCTAAATATAACGATATTAAATATTTCATTTAATTTCCTTGCATGCTTAAAGTAATAGGGGAAACTGAAGTGTCTAATAATGAAACAGAACACTGGAGCTTTTTTGTGAACATCTTTTTGATACCAATATCTTTTTATATTAATTCTGCTTGTGCAATGATTTTTCATAACCTAAAAGCTGAGTAATTTATCTGTATGTTTCATAAAACCATTTCTTACTTGTACGTTACTCACTATATCTATACCTTTTAAATATAACAAAGTATTTGAGTTTCTATAAATTCAGTACAAAAAGTCTTCTGTCAGTCACATTTTCTTCACAAAATATCTTTATATTGGGAAATGTTTTTCACATTTTAAAAATCTTTGTACAATGTGTATTTTAAAATGTTTTATTCCAAAATTCCCTTGAAACATCATTCGCAATTCATTTTTTGTATTGTTATTTTCAAAAGTTGACAAGTATATGTATTTTAATCCACTTGACCACCTATAAAATACTGTCTTATTGTGAATGGTATTTAAAGTAGCATTCTGTTAAATTTTTAAATAAGGATATTTTTTAAAGGAAATATTTGTGTATTGAAGGAGAACAATAAAAATAATTATTCATAAATTTTTCTTTATTGAGAAATATTAAATTATATGGCTCGTTATTATTCGATCAAATATTGAAAACTTTAAATAAAACGGATTTTTTTGGTAGTCATATTGCTGACATATTTTTGAGAAATCCCAATTATAAGGATCTTTTGAACTGAATATTTTGACAATTTTGAAAGTTATACAATATTTTTAAAATATGAGTAATTTTATATTAACAATGACAATTTATAAGTGTAATAAAACAATTTTATTTTAATTTTCGAGCAACATGATTATTGGTGTGATACATTTTGTCCCTGAAATATATGATACAAATCATATATGGGCAGACTCTTTGCAAATAAATTCACTAAAACAGCTTTATTCAGATCTATTCATGTAACTAATAATTTAAATTTATAATAAAAATGTCTTGTTTTAATTATTCCTGTCTTCACTAGATGGCGCATCTGAGCTGCTAGAGACTTCGTTTGCTTTGATATTGATTAGTATTCGAATTGTGATTTTTATGTTCTATACACCGTAAAATCCAGCGCATAATGCACTGCATTTTGAAAAAAAGAATTCCCTTCCCCCTCGCAAATCGAAACGAAACCGTCGGAGAACGAAAAAAAATACCTCATCGTATCCCTCTGAAACGAATTCCTTCCCCCAACTAGTTCCTGACTGCCAAAGCTAGTTCAATAGCAGAGGCGAAATTCATTTTTGCCACTTGTCATTTTTTCCCCGTAAGTGTTTGCGTCACAACTGAAGAAGCCTAGTTTCCCGTAGGCTAGCTCTATAGACAAATATTTATTCCAGACCACGAATTCTTTCAAGCTTCAATTTTTAATTTTTATGTATATTCGCCGTATAACGTGCACCCCCCTCCTTTTTACGAAAAAACCTGAAATGTATGCACTTAATATTCTTGTGTTTTGAAGTCTTAAATTCGAGGTATTATATTTCAAGCTGTAGAAAAGAATTGTATACACTTCTAGAACTACAACTCTTAAGTTCATAAGGAATGTCATTTCTTTTAAATAAATGGTATTCCGATACATGTAGAGGTCTTAATTTGTTCTATGCTCATCTTTTTATTTTTTAAACTCTCATTTATATTTCACTTATAATTTCGATCTTATTATTTTTTTTGAAAGTGCACGTGATACTCACAAATCACTTTCATTTGTTGAAAGATTGAAATTTTAGTCTGCTCATGTCTTGGTCTCAATTTTGAATATTTCATTAAAACTATTCCATCGGTCTTTGTTTACCGGTTACTATTTCGCATTTTATACGCCATTTTCGAAAATAAAAAATCTGATTGGTCCAGAGTGAAATAAATTTAGTTCACAATTTAAGTTTTTATTGATTTTAATCATGATTGTTGATGTTGATATCTGACATCAAGCACAATGTACAAAACTGTTCGAGAATATTGAATTAAAAATAATAGCAAATTGAAAAAAGAAACACTTGCAAAAAATAATAGTCTAACTTTCTAAACTAAATAATATAAAGTAATTCACAAAGTTAAGTTCACAACCAGCTTTCTACTAAACAAATTACAAAAGAATTCATTAAAAAAGGTAGTGAAGTTTAGCTAGAGGATTTACAAGATAATCTAAAGAGCCCTCCTGCAAAGTTAGGTTTTGGACCCCAAGCTGGATATTACAAAGGATTGCAAAACCATAACATAACTAGGCTTTGGTCTCCCAAGATCTGCCCTCCTCCCCCTGTGTGATGGGGAGGTGTACGTTACGCCATTCAAAGAGCACTTCTTGTTGTTTTCAACATTCTTACTTACCAAATTTTAACAAAAAAAAAAAAAGTGTGTGCTTATGACCACACGATAAAAGTGATAACTTCAAATTTTGTAATGTTATTTCAGGGATTAGTTCGGTGAATAAAAAGGGGCTGCGGTAGCCCATTGGTCAAGGTATCGGATCATGGTAGGCATGGCATGAGTTCGAGCCCAGTACCACTAAGCGTATCGCTGCCCTACCACTATGTAGGGCAGCGATGCACGTTAAATCTGTCGAGAGCTGAAACGTCCTCCCTTTGGTGTGGTGTGGTAGTTAGGAGAGGGGGTGCCAGCTCAGGTGTCATCCACGTCACTTTGACCATGGTTCAAAATTACGTGGTCCGTCGCCAAAAGCACCTCGTGTAGCTGAACAGTGCGATGTTAATATTCACTCAATCATTCACTTGGGAAATAAAAAACATGGGGATATTAGTATTGCCCTATAAAATTATTCGTTCATATGCCTGTACTCATAAAGTAATATTTTTGTGTGAAATATATAGTCATATTTGTGTGAATTAATTGTATTCTAAGAAGGAAACAATAGTTTTATGGTAGCTGAAATAGGTTATAAATACTTTAGATTCAAAATTTTATTTAACCATCTATAAAAAAAACTCCTTCAAGCATTATTTTCTCTTCTTAGATGATTATCCGATTTCAAGTTAATTCATACGCTATGTAATTTTTATGCCTGCAATACAGGTACTTTTACACTTCATAACAAATATGTAAGAAAAGAAACGACGCACCAAGAAAGAGTTGTCCGATAGAGACAAAAATTGATGGGTAGAAAGATTATGTACAGAATAGAAAATGATTAAAATTTCAGAAAATTTGAATGATTTGTTTCAGAGTAATAAAGTAACGAGCTCAATAAGGTGTTAACCTACCTCTAGCCTGGATGCAAGCTGTATAGAGTGATAAAACAACGTGGCATAGAGTGATAAAGCACTCTGATGGTCTCCAACGGTATTTCTTGCTAAATTTGCTCCTATTGTCGGCCAGGTCATCAACATTCCCTGGTAGATGCAGTAGCCTTCCCATCATATCCCAGTCATGCTCAGGGCTGCGGTAGCCCAGTGGTATAGCTATCGGATCATGGCAGGCATGTCATGAGTTCGAGTTCAGTACCACTAAAGGCTCTCCGTGTAGAGGAGAGATGCACGTTAAATCTGTCGATAGCTCAAACGACTTCCCTTTGGAGTGATGTGGTAGTTAGGAGAGGGGTGCCAGCTCAGGTGTCGTCCTCGTCACTTGACCATAGTTCAAAATTAAGAAGTCCGTCGCCAAAAGCCCTTGAGTAGCTGACAGTGTGACGATAATATTCACTCAATCATTCATTTCATAATAACGCAATATTTTGTGAATCTAAATAAAATAAGCAAATACTCTTTTGTAAAATTTGGGCTTTATGGGCGAAATAGCAACCTACATTCATGGTTTTTAATTTCCTGATATTAATTTTGATTGGTAATTCTGATAATTTCTGTTTTCTGATTCTTTGTTTTATTATTTATTTCTTGTTTAATTTTTTGTTACTCCATGTGTGTTTGCGTGGAGTGTTGTCACTCTAGCGAATGATGTATTCATCGAGTGCTGCTGCTAGAGATAAAAAAAAAAGAATTCCTAAATATTTCTTAATTTCGCTTTATACATGCAAGATTTACATGAAGAGGGGGTGTATTTAAGAGTTAATTAATTTTCAAAATTTAAAGAACTTCAAAAAAAATTAATTAAAAACAAATATTTAAATGAGAACAGTATTGGAAGAATTTGCAAATATGAGTATGTTATATTTATGTAATTTGTCAGTATGTATCAAAATTATATATATATATATAGTTTTATTCTCTATTGTTTATTGAGTGCTAGTAAAATGCAAAACAAATTTTTAATGAAATTCGTATTTTTGTTTCATATTTCATTTGTTTTTGATCCCCAGATAAGTGTCATGTTAATCCTTTTAAGAGAGTAACGTTATTTTCTTACTTTTCAAAATTAGTCTTCATCAGAATCAATCCTAATTTTCTCTTGAGATAGTTAGAATAATCCTTTATTTTCGAAAATAATACAATTTACTAACGAATTTGAAATGATAACCACAATGCTTCACACACACAAATAAATACACAAATTCTTTCTTTTAATAATACAAATTTTATTGCTGAAGTTCAAGCAGTGTTGCTTTATATTAGAGTTAGAAATGATGAAATACGTGCAACTACTAGATATAAGTTTTTTATTGACTTCGAAACTGAGGTGTTGGTAAATTTCATAACCAAGTACCCGTACTAAATAAATACTAACATTTCAAAAAAGCAATTAACTTGAATTGAAGTGATTTTGAAAACAAAAATAAAAAATTACTTTTAATTTTTAATTACAACCATATCTATTTCATAACAGGTTCGTGATGCGACTGTTGATAGATGAATATGAATTAGGAATGATGAATATGAATTGGTATCTTCTGTTGTGTTTTGCTACTTTTTATTAGAAAAAATGCATCACTTTACGATTCAGTAAATTATTGCTGCTAAATTCAGTTTAGACATATGCGGAGACCAGTTAATGAATTTGATTGTATACTTTCAGTGTATCTTTAACTTCCTTTGTAAAAAGAACAGAAGTAAAACATGTTGAAAACATAATATTTTTTTTTTCTCTACGTTCGATTGAATGGGAGCAAATGTCCCTCTAAAATCTAAATGTAGCCATCAAGAAATATCTTCGATTATAAAAAAGCCGGTTTCAACTTCCCCTCAGTGAATATTGTGACCCACATTTGAAGTGATCCATCCTCCTTAGAAACTGCTGTAATACATAGATTTTATTTTGTCAGATCAATAACACTGACTTCATTAACATCTGTTTCCATCTATGCCGTTAAAGTTTTTCTTATTTTCATGATGATCCCCCCAAAAAAAAAAAAAGAAATTTCAGAAAAAATTAACATGAATAAAGGTAATTTAAACGGTAAAATATTAAAATATACAAACCTTTCTCCTATCTAATATAATGTTTTCCTCACAAACTATAGGAATGAGACAGTTTAAGAAATTGACTATTTCTTCAGATTTTTGTGTGAATCTTCATACGAATTACTTGTGGAGCACATTTTGGAACAACCTTATTTCTTGGATGATGAGAATTAATGGCACGATTCGTTTATGAATAGGAAGCTTTTTGGATTAAATGTCTTTTTTTTCTTCGAATGATATTGGTGAGATACTTAATCTTTGTTTACACAATATTTATCAGGATTGTGTTAAAAATTTCGCTCTATAATCAGAAAATGTGAATGGCTTTCTTTTATTTTCAAAGTACTTTAATTTTTTTGACATCTGCTGCGACAATCCACGAAGCATTTTAAATTTGTGTAAAAATTCAATCAGCGAGATCGAAAAGAAAAATGTTGGAATTGCTTAAACTTAAAAAAAAATTATATTTACTCAGATTGCATTGTAAGTAATGACTCGTATTTAGAAAATTTTAATTATTTAACAAATTAAATTTACTTAAGAATATTCGAAACATTGATTAAATAAAATTTATAATGAGTATTTTTATTGAAAGTTTAATTCATTTTTTACTCTAGAAGGAAATTAAAAAATACATATTTCGTATCTATTTGGAACTCACAATAAGTATATGGATTATCCGTAATTGAATAAATATATTTATAAAAGAAAGTTTTTTGAGAATAAAGCAAAATAAAAAATATATATATAATAATAATAAAATAAAATTCTCACCTACGAATCTAAAAAAAAGATGTTTTTAAAGCTACAGTTCCAGTATAAAACGTCTATGACAATCCCCCATGTCGTGTCTTCGTTGTACTGAATAAAGAAGACTGTATAACAGGAACAAATCTTATTTTAATGTTCTTACATTACACAACACAAGGGGTCACGTAAACAACACACATCAATTATAGTTACAGAAAATATCTTATGGACTAAAAGGAGGGAAACAAGCATTCCCTGACTCCACGTGTACACATCTTTCTTCGGGGGCGATCTAAGGCAGAAAAGGGGGAAGAACGAGTTCCCGCTTCTCAAAAGAACAAGCGGTGCCCCCTGGCTGTCGCTAATGGTCAAGGGAAGGTAGAGTTTAAATGTAATTGTTATACGTCTGCCGCGTTGCGTGGTTAGGCATTCTTCACTACAACACGGTTGAATTAAATACCAATAAACATTTATTAATTTTAAAGATTAAATGAGCAATTAAGAGGTAAACTTCTAAAAACTACAACACATGGTGAATCAGGCACGCTACAAGAATAACAGATCAATTCAGTTCAGTTTTGGAGTCGTTATGTTGAGCTGTAAGGTCGCTGCATACTCCCCTTCCAATGTCAACGATACCTAGTTGGAAGATGAACTTTGCGACCAGAACGTGTAGATGGCTGGGTAGGCGTTGAAGCTGTTGCATTAGGTTCCACAGTAGCAGGTGTTTCATTCTTGGTTTGAGGTAGTTGCAAGTCCTCAGTGTTAAGAAAGAAGGCAGGTTTGCATCTATCAATAGATACAGATACCCGTTTACCATTGATGTCAAGGAAAAACACTTTATCCTTCCTTTGTAAGACTTTGAAAGGGCCATCATAGGGTTGTTGAAGGGGACGACGTAACATGTCTCGGCGAAGAAAAACATGTGTTGCTTCCAACAGTCCTGGATGGATAAAAACTGGACGTTTGCCATGGTGTTTTGGTAGTTTAGGGTGAAGTGATTGCATGTGAGAATTAAGTTTCAAAACAAAATTCACAACATCATCGTCTGGCTTGGAAGAGTCAAACATCTCCCCTGGCAGTCGAATAGTGGTCCCAAAAACTAATTCAGCTGGGGTACACAGAATATCTTCTTTAAGAGAAGCTCGTAGACCTAGTAAGATGATAGGGAGTACTTCTGTCCAACGCTCAGTAGCATGGCATTTGATTGCACTTTTCAATGGGCGGTGCAATTCTTCGATCATCCCATTAGCTTGAGGGTGGTATCCAGTTGTACGACACTTCTGAACACCAAGTAGTTTGCTAAGAGCTTTGAAGAGCGAGGACTCAAACTGCCTGCCCCTGTCGGTTGTGAGAATTGCAGGAGTTCCAAAGCGAGACACCCAAGAGGAAAAGAAGGCCTCAGCCACAGTCTCAGCAGTTATGTCTTTGAGAGGTTGGGCCTCTGGCCATTTCGAAAAACGGTCAATCATTGTCAGGCAATAGGTGTGGCCATTTGATGGAGGTAGAGGTCCAATGAGATCCAGATGAACATGATCAAAACGTTGGGAAGGTTCTTGAAATGATGAAAGAGGTGATCTAGTATGACGATGAATTTTGGATTTTTGGCAAGCTAGGCAGTGTCTTGCCCACTTAGCTACATCTGATGAGATTGATGGCCAAACAAAACGCTGCTTCATCAAATGCACTGATCGACGTATGCCAGGATGGGATAAATTATGCATAGCAGAGAAAACATCTTGGCGATGCTGTTTTGGGATGTAGGGTCTGGCTGTGCCCGTTGATAGATCACACATAATTTCAGTAGACGAATTGGGAAAAGTTACCTTTTTGAGTTCCAAGGAAGTTCCAGATGCTATTAGGGTGTGAAGCTCCTGATCAGTCTGTTGTGTCTCAGCAATACAGTCATAGACATTTTAACTTGGGAAGGTGATTGCAGAAACACGAGAGAGAACATCAGCAGCAATATTGTCAGATCCTGGAATGTGTACAATATTTGTGGTGAACTGAGAGATGAAATCCAGCTGACGGATCTGCCGTGGAGAACACTTGTCACTTTTTTGCCTAAAAGCATAAGTGAGGGGCTTGTGGTCAGTAAACACTGTGAAATCTCTAGCTTCCAGCATATACCGAAAGTGTCGGATAGCCGAGTAGATAGCAAGGAGTTAACGGTCGTAGGCACTGTAAGACTTTTCAGATGAAGTAAGTTTTCTGGAAAAGAAAGCCAATGGCTGTAGCTCAGAGTCCACAACTTGGTGAAGTGCACCTCCTATGGCATAATCAGAGGCGTCCACATGAAGAGCAAGCGGGGCAGAAGGTGAAGGATGAGCAAGAAGTACAGCATCAGCAAGAGCTTGTTTACACCTCTGAAATGCTGTAATTGCCTCAGAAGACCAGTTTAAAGGCTTTGAGTCCTTCTTACCTTTAGAACCTTTTAAAAATTCACTTAAAAGATACTGTTGTTTAGCTGCTTTGGGCAAGAAACGTCTATAAAAATTTAACAGTCCTAAAAATTTTCTCAGAGAGCCAACAGTCTCTGGTTGTTTGTAATCAAGAACTGCTTGAACTTTGTCAGGCAATGGCTTAATGCCATCAGGAGTGATAAGGTGGCCAAGGAAAATGAGTTCAGTCACACCAAATACACATTTAGAGATATTTAGTTTTAAACCATATGAGCTCAGTCTTTGGAATATAGTTCTTAAGTGAGAACGATGCTCCTCAGCATTTTCTGAGTAACACAAAATATCATCCAAGTAGACAAAACAAAAGGAAGTCCTCTTAGTACTTCATGCATGAATCGCATAAAGGTTTATGGTGCATTCACAAGGCCAAAACACAAATGGGTATATTCGTAAAGACCCCATGGAGTTGTTACAGCTGTCTTAGGAATATCACACTCAGCTATAGGGATTTGGTGGAATGCCTTAAAAATGTCTATTTTGGAAAATATCCTCTTGCCATGTAGTGCATGAGCAAAGTCATTCAAATAAGGCATGGGGTAGCTGTCGAACTCAGTAACAGAATTCAGCTGCCTGTAATCCCCAACAGGTCTAACTGTAGAGTCAGATTTGGGCACAACATGAAGAGGAGAACTCCAGGGACTTTTGGAAGGTCTAATAATGCCTTGAGCAAGAAGAAATTCAAATTCTACCTTCACTGCATCATACAGTTTAGGGTGTAGCCTTCTAGGCCTAGCAGTGACTGGTGGGCCAGTAGTAATAATATGGTGGACTGTGCCATGTGATGCTGATTTGGAAATTAAAGAAGGGTTGCTGAGGTCTGGATATTCCGATAAGATGTTTTTAAAACTAATGTTTGCATCTACAGTGAGGATTGAGGGCTGTACAATATTTGAAAAAACACAAGAAGTGAAAAGAGAAGTTTCCACATCCACCAACCTTTTTTCTTAAGGTCGATTAAAAGGTTGAAGTGCTTTAGAAAATCAGCACCAATTATAGGAGATGATACATCAGCAATTATGAAAGTCCAGATAAAAGGTCGCCTCAGACCCAGGTTCAGTTCTTTACGAACCATACCATAGGCTGGAATTTTGGTATTATTAGCAGCAAAAATAAGGAGAAGTTAGACTGAGGTGATTTATTCATAGTTGGAGAAGGTGGGATGACACAGATTTCACTTCCAGAGTCTATGAGGAATTTCTGGCCAGACTTGCGGTCTAATAAAAAATAACCGGCTGGTATGTTTCGAGGGCTCTGCCATTCCAGCTATAACAGAGCTTACTCGTTTTTTGCACAAATGCACAAGGTGAAACACACTTGCGGGCCTGCTCTTTATAACGGCGATGATAGTAGCAGATGCCACTTCCTCTATTGACACTCCTAGAACGTGAATGTGATCTCCGGCGGTCAGAACTATATCGTTGGTGGCGAGAGGAATTGCGCTCTCTTGTCAGTTCAGCAACTTGTAGAGACAGCTCTTGGATCTGCCTGGCGAGAGAGTCCATGGTTGGCTGAGCACTGCATGAAGATGACTGGGATGGTGGAGGAACAGTTGTGGCAGCACAGATAGTCGAGGAAGCACCAACAACCTCAGAAACCTTATCAGCGATGATAGCCAGTTTATCCAAAGACTCTGAGGATGCAGACAAAACAGTCTGGATATGTGGTGGCATTCTTTGAAGCCACAAACTTTGCAGAAAGTCATCCTGGAGTTGGCCATTAGACAGTTCTTTCATTTTTCGCAACAGGTGGAAGGGCTTCTCATCTCCTAGCTGAAGGTCAGTAAGCAGTTTCTTAATTTTTGAGTATCCGAGTCGCTGAATTGGGTGATGAGCCGCTGCGAGAGAGTGTGATATTTGTCACTGTTCGGAGGGCTTAACACAATGTCCGAAACGTAGGAGAGAGTTTCAGCATCCAGGTTCGCAACCAAAGCAGAATACTTAGTATCATCACTGGAGATACCACTGAATGTGAATGCATGGTCGCATTGCGCAATCCATAGACGAACGTTCGATTTCAAAACGGCGGCAGCCGCAACGCAATACGAGCGACTTCAACGGTTTCACTAGTCATATTGTTGAATAAGCAGGAAGCGAAACGAATCTCCGAGCAGATGCTTCAAGTGGCCTTGAGGAGAAGGAGAAAAAAAAAAATCTTTCGCTACGTACTGATCATCCGTAGTAGAAGAATTTGTATTGCATTCGCCAGTAGAACAGAATAGCTTATGTGTTTTTAAGTCCAAAAGGGGTCACCACTGCCGCGTTGCGTGGTTAGGCATTCTTCACTACAACACGGTTGAATTAAATACCAATAAACATTTATTAACTTTAAAGATTAAATGAGCAATTAAGAGGTAAGCTTTCAAGAACTACAACACATGGAACCAGGCAGGCTACAATAATAACAGATCAATTCAGTTCAGTTTTGGAGTCGTTATGTTGAGCTGTAAGGTCGCTGCACGTCTTTAAATTTAAAAAAATAAATAAATAAATCTTAAAGGAACTTAATAACTTAAAGGAACAATAACTTGCTTAAAAAACAAAAACTGTAGACCAGGATACATAACTATGTATACAATTGTTATGGCTCGATAGATACATTGTAGGAGAGGAGGGCCGCACTTTTTTTAAATGATTGCATTCATTTGTTGACTTTGCGTCTCCGGAAAAGTATAAATTGTACCATAAAAATCAATAAATATATGTTAAAACAAAATAGTGGAAGCTTTATTCAATTTATTTATTGTGCTTTCATATTATCTATAGCTGCAAGCACATTTAATTTTGGAACTAACTGTGAAACAAATGTACCCCAACACACTTTTCTACATTATTTTTTAAAATCAGGAGTAAGATTGCTTTTTTGAAATTCTCATCACAGTCCGCAAGTTAATGCCATCCACAACTAGCATCTATATTTTATCTTAATGATCTTTCTTGCAAGAAAACTGCTCAAGAATATATGTCGACTCAAATGTAGAGAATATTTCAGCAGACAAAGACCTGTAACAATCAATTAATGTCATAGTATTAAACATATCCTTCGCACTGTGGTCCGACTGAGAGTCAATTAATTCAAGCCGCATCTCCTCAGGTGCTGTATCAATATCAACAGTAATGAGAAAAGAGAACAAATTGAATTTAGGCTCAATTTCTCTAAAATTCTAAAATCTTCTTGTAACCCCATCCTCCAAACTCTGCAAATAATCTCAAATCTTATCAGAAATATTTTCAGGTACTTTATTTTCCAAATAAAATAATTCTGTTTTCCTAACATTGGAATATACGAAACGAATCTTTGCCCGCGCACGGAAAAGAAATCTCGGTTCAAAGCGGTTTTTCTGACTGTCTAGGCAGCCCTTTATTTGCCCCCTCCCTCTCTCTCTGTAGTGGACTGATCTCTCTCTCTCTCTCTCTCTCTCTCTCTCTTTTGCAAATTTATTAAATAAAAACATTTTTAATTTAATAAAAATTAGTTAAATTTTATTAAAACAGAGCATGCTCTGTGTGTGTGTGATATAATTATAACCGTCAGCATATATAAAGCACTAAAGAGTGAACTTTTATCTATACTAAACTCGGAGGCGCAACAATTCAGAGAGGGTCAAGGTCTACTGTGTACATTTCAGTTTTCGTTTTCAGTAACTTGTTCTCATGTGTATGAGAACATGTTCCTGTCAGCTGATCAATCCACCCTTAAACCGCAAGTGTTTGGTTTCCATGCAAGCTTGGTACTCATTTATCGACCCACTGAAGAGATGAAAGACTGAGTTAATATGCCCGGGGTGTGAACCCCGTACCTGTGGCGCGGAAGTGCGATACACTACCACTCAGCCACTGGGCTTCAATCGTTTTATCAGTCGTAATAAAGAAAACCAAAGGGAAAAAATATAAATTATTTCAGAATTATATAATTTTAAAATAATATTTTAGAAATGTATGAGGTAACTTTAAGACTTCTTTCTTTCCTTATATCTCTTTTTTTTTCTCAGCATTTCACAAAAGTATGATTATATTTGTATTATACCATTATAATGAAAAGATCTATTTAAAAAATGTTATTTGAAAAATTAGGCCCTTGATAGGATCATCAATCTCTTGCACTTTTTTCTCTTGTATAAGTACTTGTTGCTTTCAAAGTAAAAGCTGAAATATTTGTGATCGTTTGATTTATGACACAAATAAGTGATTATTTAAAATAATTTTTCTTAGCTATCCCTCCTCTTTTTAATTCATTATAATGAAATCTCCGAGTTTTTTTTGCAAACATTGAGGTAAAAAACGAAATAAAAATTATTAATTCAAGAAAACAAGCACAAATACGATAGGAGATTAAAACGATAAAACCCTTTTTATGAAACAAATCTAAATAATATATGTGTTCAGCTACATAAAATAAATAGAGCATAACACAGAAGCTACAAAAGTTATCATTTTTAACCATTATTAAAAATTTTTAGTAATTTTGTCTCCGTCTGACCCGGTTTACATATATATATACCAAGTTTTCTTTTTCTTTTTTTTTTTACTTAAAGATAAAGAAATAATTCACAAACTTGAATTCATAAGGCAAAAATATTTTTTAAATTTATACAACAATATGCAGTAATTTTATAAGCATAATAAATTTATTGATGCTTTTATGAATTTACCTAACGCATTAAAGATACACTAAAAATCCAGTGATTTGATTATCTTTAAATAATTTTGCATTTGTTTTAAAAATAAGATTTGTTGATTTCCTAAATTTGAAATCACTATCAAATAAGGCAAGAGTTCATTTGAACTAGTAATTCATTCTTTAAATTCTCGTATTCAACCGCATGAAATCTTTGATTGGTCATTTGAAATTATGATATTGTGGCTCAAAGAATCTTTTAGAAAATGAAATATTTAATTTAGCTTTTAAATGATGAAAGGACTTTTCCTAAATAATGTACACTGCTTGTTATTAAAAATCATATTACAGGAAGGAAAGCAAATAGTAGAATCAGTGCCAGTTTATCCACTGGGCGCTTGGGGCGGTCATCCAGGGGCCCAGAAGGACCCATAAAGTTGTACTTAAACAGAGTTTCTGGTATAAATTTCGATCAGTCAATGCCAAAGCGGCCCGTAGATCGTCTGTTTCCAGGGCCCGAAATGAGCCTTAACCTGCACTGAACAGAATAATATTTGTTTTACATATACATACAATATAAAGGAAAGGTTATACAGTACAATTTATCCATACCTTATAGGATATTTATCAGCACCTATAGAGCTGTCGTCTCAGGCTACAATAACGGATCTAATCCGATTGAGCATCGAGTCGAAATGAGCTTGGATGACATATGCGAATACATCAGTCCATGTAGTTCCCGCTCCATGCCAGAATTCATCAATCATAGTAGCTGGTGAGTGGTAGTCTGTTAGTCACTCGGCTAGCACATGACTAGATATTATCAATGGTTAATAGATGATGTGGAGAACGTGTTGGTTAGGGTAACAATTGAACTTTCTCTATGTCGAGGAAGATCAAAACAGGCAACATGCTGTCGTACATTTCTTTTTTCGGGGGAAGGGGTAGAAAAAAATGCTTCACTAAAATTTTGATAATAGGTAACTAAGCAAATCAGACATTTGAACACGTCTGAAATGTATCGGCCGCTGTCTAAAGTACTGATTACATGAGCTGAAAATGATTGGGATGTGTACTTAATGGTAATCCACACCATCACACCACTGGCATAGCTAGTCTTCAGTAGGACATGTATGAAAATTCCTTGAGTAACCCTTTTTTGAAAAATACATAAAAAGGATTGAATTAATAAAACTTATTTCAAAGTGCCAAAATATTACACATGTAGAGGCTCCTGTGGCTTGTGGACCCCATATGAAAGATACGGCGGTAGCTACGTCCCTGAATCGCACTAGCGTCAGAATAACATTGCCAGATGTAAAATACGCTAGTTCTCTTCGATGTCACCTTATAAGAATATATTCATCATGATGGTATTGGTAGAACCACGATTCGAAAAAAAAAAGCGTGAAGTCTCTTCCATGCTTATGGTTGTTGTTCAACTTTCCAATAACGGTGGGGTGTCAAAGAATGCCACAACAAAAGTGTCTGCGCTGGCAATCCATGATATTACACGCGTTATTGCACTTTTCATGATGTTGTTATCCAATAATAGACTAAGTATTATGGGATTCTTGCACATAAGTAACCAACATTCGAATGCGGCCTCCGAATGAAAAGCTAATAAAAAACAAGGAGATATTAGCATTGCCCTATAAAATTATTTATTCATATGTCTGTACTCATAAAGTAATATTTTTGTGCGAAATATAGAATCATATTTGGGAAGTAATTGTATTCTAAGAAGGAAACAATAGGTTTATGGTACCTGAGATAGGTTATAAATCCTTTAGATTCAAAATTTTATTTAAATATCTATAAAAAAAACTCCGTCAAGCGTTGTTCTATACTTCCTCGTGCTTCATTTGGATCACTTGATATAATTAAATTGAATTTCGATTGTAAAAAATCTACTAAATGTTTTGATTATCTTTTGAAAAATCTTATTTAAAATTTCCACTTAAAATCATAGGCAATTTGTTCAGAAGACCCGATCCGGCTTTGTGAATTTTTGTTGTAATTTAACAATATTTAATTCTATCCATGTATTAATTTAAGCAAAGGTATACTAAAATAGGTAGTTGATTGGGAAGAGAGGAACCTAGGTCAAAACCTTTAAAAAGGGATTTAATCCGAAGATTTATATCTCCTAAAATCTCTGGCTTATACTAGCTCTTTTGTCATTGTATGGCAGTTTTGTATAAATTCATCCGGTGCTGCTACAGGGAAAGTCTTTTTAGATATATATTTTGTTTTCTTGTATTTGTTGTTGTTGTTGTGACTAACGCCACCTGCCTGATGAAGTCAGGTCGAGGCCCGCGAAATTCATCGCGGCTAAGGGCTAGAATTTACACCTGTCGTTAGCCTTAGCCTTGAGCACCATGCAGGTTACAGTACGTTTTTGCTCGGTTCCACCCCAATTTAGAGGGATAAAACCCTGGGGTGGTCAGGGGCCTCCCACCTCTCTTCCCCTTCCACCAACCAAATGAGAGGACTTGCGGCTCGACGGCTATTTAGAGTACTCCCATGCCGCAAGGGCACTATACATTTATAAACGTCCATGTCTTCTCCAGTCCGTAAGGTATCGCTGTCAGCGTCGCTAACCACTATACCTGTTGGGCGACTTTCTTGTATTTAAATTATTTAATGTAACTTTTTCTTAATACCTGTATACTTAATTTTGTTATTTTAAATTTTTAATTGTTTTAATTTACTTTTTAGACTCAAAGTATATTTAAGTAATATGATAAATAGAACTATTTGTTCATTGCTATTCCGATTCGCTTACAAAAATATTTCTATTCTTAAGATCACTGCATTATTTTGCTAATGATAATTATACTATTTACTTAGTTCTATAAAAATTTGACTTTTTTCTACATTTTGTGTTTAATTTTAGTGTAAGATTTCTCTTGCTCCCTAGGCCTATTTTTCAATTCCTATATATATTATTAGCTCAAACTCTCTCTATATTTATATTTATCTCAGCGGAATTTTCAATCTTTAATAAAATACCTTTTAAAGAGCTCAAATGAGCTGAAATTTTATACACACGATTATTTTAGATGACAATACACTAATTTAATTATAATTAATAAAAATTAATTAATTAAAACTAATTATTCAAAGAATTACAACTACAGTCACGTTGGTATCATTTTTAGCGACTTAGCGACCCTTTTGGCGACTTGTGTCAAAACTTAAAAAGGTTTTTTTCTCTCGTCTTAAAGTATTCAGTTGAACTCAAATTTTATATACAAGATCGTTTTGGATAACAATACGATACTTTAGTGATAGTTAATAAAAATTAATTCCAACTTAATATTGTGATTCTGTCATATGTATATACATATTTATATTAATTTTAACTATTTAATAAAGAGTAGTCTTTACTTTATATAAGCAAAGTATTATTATTTTATAAGCATTTTTTAAAAAAGAACATTTTGAAAAAAGTTTATTCTAAGTTAATTTTTTTCCAAAATATTGTATTTAAATAAATTTTTTCTGTCAAAATGTCCTTAAAATAATTTTATGTATGTATTTTAATCTAATTGACACTAAATATCGCGAACATTTTCTATTTATACGCTTTTTTAAAATCACGGTACCGAACGTAGTCGGATACCTTAAAAGTAGACTGTACATAGCTTACGTTGTCAAATATTCCTACAAAAAATTACCCAAAACAAATAAAAGTACATGACTTACAGTCGCACAAACCGGCTCGACCAACCCCACCTTTTGACTGAATCAGTAATGATGGTGTATGGTGATAGGCCTAGGCCTATGCATGGACGTCGGTCATCACGAGTAAAGGCGGAAATTTGGTACCATCAAACTGGTTTAAACCCTTTTATTTGGCACTAAGTGGGGAATTACTTTTTGACTTACTAGGCGTCATTTTTAACTTTCGTTTCAAAAAGTATCTCTTACTTCACTTAAAATATTTATTTTAGTATTCTATTTTTTATTTATTGTTTATTTTATCGTGTTCTTTATTGTATTTTATGTTTTTCTTTTACATATAGGTGTTGTTTTATAATCATCAGACCAAATTTCTAATTTTGAAATGTCAACTAATACCTAGTACTAAAGGAAGTTAACTAATTTTAATAAAAATGAAATCATAAGCTCTTTCGTTGCAAAATATTCTTACGATATCTCTTTTGATCACTTTCGTCTGTTGTTACACATTACATAATTGTATCTGTTGTATTTAAGGCACTCTTATTTTAATATTAAAGTAGAAGTTATACAAATATATAGCAATAAAATCATTCTTCTTAAAAAATGTTTATCTTTCAGAATTTTCTATTTATAATCAAGGAGATTACAAGATCCCAATCATTATTACTGCTCTCGTAGTAAATTATATCCCCTATCGATCCAAAAAAGCTTCAGTAACAAATAAAAAATAAATCATATCACATAAATTTAAACAACACACACACTACAAACGCAGAATCAAATTTAATCTGACTCCATAAAGTAAAAAAATACTAATAATATATAATATAAACTAATTATATACATATATATATATATATATATATATATATATATATATATATATATATATACTCTAAATACTTTGATGCTGATGATTAAAAAATAGTGCTAGGCTTCAAAAATATATATGTATTATATAAACACGTATTATATATATCTTCTTATCGATATATTTTATTTATCCATAAATCGGAATTTCTCTAAACTATTAATTACTTCTTTTTTAATGTAACTGACAACTATTTAATTATAACATTGCATCAAAGACCATAATTACTCATATATATTTTTACGTTTTTTTTTTTATCTCTTTGACCCAACAATTTATTCAAATTAATTCTCCCTTTTAGTGAAACTCATCAAATGGAATCAAATGATTTTGTATTTTTACTACATATTAACACAATCAAATGGGGGGGGGAGAATAATAGTAATATTTTCTTGGAATTTGAATTCCCGTAAAAAGAAAGGAGAAATAAATATCTCAGGATCATCCTAAGATCTAACTCTAGAAAGAAAAAGTTACAGCTTGACCGAAGTAGTCCAAGTAATCAACGAAGTATTGATTACCTTCTTACTTGTGCCCGCCATGTAGGAGGGCTGATGAGCATTAAATATGATGATGTTTGAATTCCTCACGCTTACGTGGTGTGGAAATTTCAAAAATACAGCTCATGTGTATTTCTCGTCACTTGACCTTGGTTCAAATTTGTACCAGTCCAGTTTGGTCCATTGCCAATAGTTTACAAAACTATAAGTGAATAGTTTTCTAATCCCTTGAAAAAAAGACTGGATTATTTTTTTTAACTTTCCTTTCGAAGAAGGAAATTAATTATAATAAACACAAATCCTATTGCAAAAAAACAAAACAAATTATATTAACTAAATAAAACGCTTGAGATAGCTTTTATAATGATAAATTTGAGCTATCTCCTTCAGAATAACCTTTATAGTAAGCATATTAATTCTAAATCTCTCGAAATTTCTCTCCTATGGGTTTCGGACGCAACTTCAGAAAATGCACACATGCTTTATTTAAAACTTTCATTCTGATTAGTTTAAATCCCCCCCCCCTATCCCACGAGAATCTTCGTCCTGGAGAAATAGAAGGGTTTCCAAGGGTCTCAAGGGTGCTAAACCCCTCGGCTTCAGTAGCATAAATCATTCTATGTGGAAAATTATGTATTCTATCTGCAAAAGATGATTAAAGTTTTAAATCTATGCATTAAATTTTCATAACTTCTATACCAAACACTTAACATTGCAGAAATTAAATTCTTACAACCAGGTAAGAATCCGACATCCGTTAAACCATATTGACCGATTTGTCTCTTCTGCTCCCTTGAAAGAATATTTCTTGATAGATTTTTCACATTTTGTGTGTGTGTGCATACTCATAATATTCACCATACCAATTATGGTGAATAATAATTCACCATAATTGGTATGGTGAATAATAATTCACCATAATTGGTATGGTGAATAATAATTCACCATAATTGGTATGGTTTTAAAGAAAACACTAAATATTTTGATGCTATCCAGAAAAAAAATTTAATCATTAATACTAATTTTTTTCAAAAATAAATACCATATTTTATTAACATTAAGAAGAGTCGGAAACCTCTATACCGACAATGTTAAACTGGCTGTTTTCGATGTACAGTCCCGCTAATCCGAACACGACTAATCCGAACATCCGGTTAATCCGAACGGCTCCGCGGAAAAGTTTTATAATTTTATCGGTGAATATTTCAATATAAAACAGTATAAACCTTAATTCAAAACAGTTCTTTATTTAATATTCACGCACTGTACATTTATTGTACAAATTTTAAAATGGAATAAACTACAGAACAGAGCACTAATGTTTAGTATGAAAAATTGTACAACATAACCCGTACTCCCAGTTCAAATAGTGATTTCGCTGTTACTCCGGCTAATCCGAACAATCAAATCCGAGTCCGATATTGTTCGGATTATCGGGACTGTACTGTACCTTTTTTCAAAATCTGTTATATGTACATGCTTGAAATTTTTTATACGATTAAAGTACACCTTTCTCATTATACTGAAATGAGCTTTTAGCTAATTTTGAATTTTTTAATAATTTATAAAATATTTTATCAAGCAGTGAAATTTGACCCATTTTCACATAGATAAATTTGTAAAAAATAAATTTTTGAGTTTTTTAGAAAAAGCTAAATTTAGTACATATAGCCATCATTATAAATATGTCATAGAAATTTTACATACCTGTGAACATTATTTTCCCAGAAAAGGTACATAGAACATCAAAAATTTACATTTTGAGATAAATGAACTTTAATGTATAATTACTTTTTTTTATTAAAACATTCCTCCCCATACTCCAAATGATCTACGTTTTTTTTTAATCTCATCACCCTCTTTCTTTATTTAATCTTTTTTCCTTCCTGACTTCCTTTGTTTTTTGTAAACATGAGTATTTAGCCTTTAACAGCCTCTGTTTGTCGAGGCGCTCCATTGCCTGTATCGTGTTATCTATCACCAAGCTCACTAATAAGTTCTCTCAAAATTTCTGGTTTTAATACATATCCCATATTAAATGATGGAATAGCATCGTATGAACCCAATGATAATACTTCTATTTGTACAAATATTTTCTTCGGTACACGAGAACCTATTACGTTGTTTACACTTTCATCGGGATTTTGTGTACCTCCATGTAAACTCTTTTTCACCATTTCTGGATTAAAAGTTTTGATTTCCATTATTCATTCAACTTTTAAGCAAAAACAAAATTTTTTATTTACATTTTTCGCCATTCAAATGGGCGTGGCCCAGTTTCGATGATTATTTAAAAATCGGTTTTAAGGGCTTCTAATTACCCTAGAGGTTAAAGTAAGGTATTTTTAAAAAGTTTAAAATGTATACAATTTGAAATGTAAAAATCTCAAAATTGTCATATGAAGAAGATTTTAGGTTTCCACCACTTCTTAATAGTCATTAATACTGTACATGATACATACAATTATTATTGCTTCAATGTTTTTTTGGTTTGTTTCTTGAATTCTGATTGTGCATTGTATACAATTTTATATTTTTTTATCATGCTTCACATATTTTTTCTCTTTTGACTTAGAGTAAAATTCTTTAATTAATCAAAGGTCTTTTACTTAATTTATTATAGGTATTTTCTTTTTGTGTCTTTTTTTTTATTTCAAACTGTACTCTTTCCTGCTTTTCCGGTCAGTCTATTACTCCTATTATTGGTTCAGGTTTATATATATTTATATTTGTATATACATATTTGATATTTATCATTCACATATTTTCTTTCTAAATGATTACTATATGTACTGTGTGGCTCCTTGCTCTTTCAAATAACTTTATGCTTAGAGTGTATATAATGTAAACAATGTATGTAGTTTATTGTATATAGCAGCGGTCAACTTTTTGACCTCACGGACCAGTAAATTCATAATTTAAATCCCGTGGACCACTAATAGGACTTTTTAAGTATTAAATGTATTTATAAGAAAAATTGTGATCTAAGAAGACATAAAATGTATCTAGTTAATAAAATGAAAGTAGTAATTGTAACCAAATTATGAAAGCTTCGTCAATAAGCCATAATAAAATAAACAAAATAAACAAAAACGTTAAAAAAATTAATTAAAAAATGGTTTAATTATATCAAACTTTTAGCATTATACATTCCTAGTGTGATACACTTCTTATTTACCGTAGCGTTATTCTATCAAGTAAAGTTTTTATAACTTTTCACGTATTGTTATGAATTGAATTATGTTTCAATTTATCTTAAAACATAACGTGATAAGTAAATATATACCACATTTTTCTGAGGACCATCAAAAATTTCTCGCGGAACACCACTTTGGCGATCACTGGCATATAGTGTCGTCGTTGTCTCCTGGGATATCATCATAAAGTTCAATGCCCTTGCTGAATTTCATCGAGATGTATTGCCAAAATACACGTAATAGAGCTTTCGTACCCCGTAGAAGGACAGTACTATATCACTCTCTAAACCAGTGCTTCTCAAACTTTCAATAGTGACGACCCAATTTTAAGTCATAACTTTCCTTCCCCGTCCCCAACCTACAATGACAATATATTCAATGCAATAATAATATGATTTGACGCTAAAGCTACAATACGACCTTAATTATAAACCGTACAAATTATCAATATAGATATTGAATTTTGTATATATGTTACTTTTAAATATACTGCTCAAAATAATTAAAGGATATTGCGGTTTTCGGTGGATCTTGTGACTGGGAAACTTTTTAGCTGATTGATACATGGTCGACAGACGTAGTAGGTTATATGAGAATAAATTACACATGTTTGGCAGAAAAAAATGCATTTTATTGCGCATTTGTGTACAAAAGGAAAAAACACAATTTGTGCATATAAGAAAAAAAGAACAAGAAAAGGTGTTTCCTTCAAAGGAAATCATTCTCAGTAGGGGGTATGGTTTCCACGGACGGCCAGCAACGTTTAGCACCTTTGAGGCATGGAGTCAATAAGGCTATTAATCACGAGTTGGGGTATTCTGTCCCACTCTTCCAGAAGAGCTTTTTCCAGTTCTTGGAGAGTTTGTGGGTGTGGTTGGCGGCCAGCAACTCGTCTCCCTAGAGCATCCCAAACGTGCTCTATTGGATTCATGTCTGGAGAACGCGCTGGCCTTTCCATTCGTACGATTCCTTCCTCGAAAAGGAAATCCTCCACCAGGTTAGCACGATGTGGCCTGCAGTTATCGTCCATTAAAATGAAGTCATCTCCTATTGGTGCAGCGTAAGGGACTACAATAGGTCTGAGGATCTCATCCTTATATCGGCGAGCAGTCAGAGGTCCATCTCGAATGATGTAGAGGCCTGTGCGCCCGTCAATGGAGATGCCACCATACACCAACACTCCCCCACTGCCAAATCTGACACTTTCGTGCACGAACGCAGGAGTATTTCTACTGCCACGCTCCCTCCAGATGAAAATACACCTATTATTCGGATGAACAGAAAAACGGGACTCGTTAGAAAAAAGAACATTGCTCTATTCATTTCTCCTCCAGTTCACATGCTCTGTTGCCCACTCCCTGCGGTCGCGATGATGCCTTGATGTTAGTCTAACACATACCATCGGTCGGCGAGCATACAGAGGTACACCATGGGTCCGGTTTCGGACAGTCTGAGTTGAAACCGTGGTGCCAGTAGCCGAGCGAAGGTGTTGTTGGAGATGAATAGCGTTCTTATTTCGGTGTCTCCGAGCCGTTAACACTAAATAACGATCTTCATTGGGCGCTGTTGCCTGTCTACGACCTTGTCCTGGTCTTCGGCCTGCACTTCCAGTCTCCAAAAAACGGTTCCAGATCCTGGAAATCACACTTTGTGACACTCCAATGGCTTGCACTACTTCGGCTTGAATTTGGCCCCCTTCTAACCTACCAACAACTCTCCAAGCTTCTGAATCGGTTAGATGACTTCGCTGAGACATCGTACTCATCGAAAAAAAGCAGTCACTGAATACCAACCATCCTTGTCTTCATTTCAGTTTAAAGTCAAATTTCATTCGCTGCCGCTGAAGCGACGTTTTTGACGTCAAACTGAAAATTAGCATACTCCACAGTTTGAAAATCAGAAAAATTTGCAATTGTGATTATATCTTCTTCTTACAGTATCCTTTAATTGTTTTAAGCAGTGAAATAGAATAAACAGTATGTTAATTTTCCTAGTTCAGAATTATTTTGTTTTGCTTCCTTTCAGTAAATTAATGATTTTATAAAGTAGTTATCTATTTTCTACTTTTCGATGTATGCTCGCATCCCTCGAGCAGGGTAATCAATCCCCCTTAGAAAAGCACGCCCCACAGTTTGAGAAATGCTAACCAATGGTGATTTAAAACCTAGTGACACATAAGCACTAGAGTTTCATCCATAGCTACCGTGTTCTAGAGCTGGTATTTTCAAAAATCGATAGCGTCAAAGAAAGACTGGAAAGCAAGAACTAACTTTATCACTTCAATATTTTTCAGCTCGAACAGTGTGGTCGATTTTCAAAGAGATAATTCATATCACTAAAGGAAGCCATCCACCTAGTTTTTGGATGCTTTGAATTCCTATAAAGATAAATCTAATTGTGATGCCCTTGCAAGGGGAAATGTTTGAAATTCAGATAATTCCTTCAAGCCTAGGTAACGGTTGCCTATCAGCTCCATACTAGCGCTTTTTGTCATTTCTTTTGTCCATCTGTCGACTCAGATTATCCTACTGTAATCGACATTATCAGACTTATGGAATGCTTATATTATTTTCTTTGCGGAGAGCCGAGAGATTCTAGTGCTTATCGTCCGTCGCAACACTCGAAGCATTAAATACTGAAAATGTTAATCAGTCATAAGAATCTATTAGTTATTGTTAGTTGTGCTGCGTCTGCGATTCGATTGGTCACTCTACAATGTCTGTCGCCTGTTTGGTTGATTATCTAAACCAGAGATTCCCAAACTTTTTTTCTCGTACACCCTTTGCCATGCTTTTCGGTTTGGGGTAGACTCCTGCTTACCTAACATTGAATGCTCGCCAATTTATCAACTTAAATACCTTTTTGGCAGCTGGTATAGAGCTACTTATTTTTAAAGATTTAAATTTCTAACTATAGTGCTTAAAACTTAAGAAACACATGCTAATTAAATTAAAATTTAATTAATACATAAAATAACTGACCTACAAACAAATGTTTAAAATAGAAGAGATGAAACTGATACTTCAATAAAAAAAATTCAACATTTGGCATCAATTTTGTCAGATTTAACCTTAAATCTTCTCGGTTAGTAAAAAAAAGGTCCAGTCTTTTTCTTTTCTTTTTTTTCTTTATTCAGGAGATTAACAACAGCACAGAAACTCCTTCTCACTAGGAAAAGTAATTAAAAAAATTTTTCCCAATACTCTGTAATTCGGGATAATATTAACATGTATGTCTTTTCAAAGCCAAAATTGCTACATCTGTTTCTAAATTTTGCTTTAAAATCTCCGCTACTGCCTTTCCCGATCAGCAGGGCCGACTCTAGCAGATTTGCCGCCCCAGACAAAAATGAAAAATGCCGCCCCTTCTCTAAAGCAAAAAATTATAATTAAAAAAAGTAAATTGTTCACACATATATACCTATAAAACTTGATTTATTCTTTCGAACAAACAGGCACACAGCCTATATATATATAAGGTCAGGTTTGAAAAGTTTAGATTCAAAATTAAGGAAGTAATAAATGAAAATAGATCGAACTCTTTACCATCGCGTAAGGATTTGTGGGTAAATAAGCCTATTTAAAGGTGGAGCCTATTTAAAGGAGAACGCATACTCAAAAAAGCTTAGCTGGTGACTCCTCGCTGAGATGTTGTCTTTTGTACCACCCGGTTGCGCGCCATAGGGCCGCCATGTTAGATTTTATGTGATTGAAGCGAAATAAAGACGTTCTTATTGAGATGATGCCCTCCTCATTTTACCAGCAGGCCTGACATATATATAATTTGAAGTCTTAAAAAATGCAAAACAATTCGAAATTAAGGATATAATTATTACTTGTTATTATTTAAACCGAGTAAAAGTTAAGAGAGAAATCGCCCATTTCCTCAAGCCAATGTTTTCGAAATAGTCAACTGATGGTAAAGATTACAAGCGCTTATTTTAACTTATAATAACTACACACAAATCTAAAATAAAATATATATATATATCTCCTGTGGCTCCCTATTTACCATTGACTCTTATTACCCGTGGCTTTTTATGGATAGCTGACACCGGACATCGTATGGGTGCAAAGAATGTCCATTGTGATCCCACTCCTGAATGGGGAGAAAGTTACTTGTGAAAGATATGTAAACATATAAATTTCATCATTTAACATATACAGTGCTCCGCAAACTTTTATCGCTGCGGACCGGTCAACGTTTGATAATTTTACCTCGGCCCGTTGAGGGTGAGACATGTTGATTGTTTATATTTTGGATTGTTTTGATTTAACAATTTTAATTTAGATACATTTAAATGTGCTTCAGAATAAAATATTGTTACACCAAAAATGAATAAAAGTGATTTAACGTGAAATATAAAGTGATTTCCGTGGAAAGTTGCGCAAATCCGAGAGAAATGCCCCACTTTAAATAAAATGGCAATAGTTTAATGTTCTTTAGGCGGCCCGGCACCATTTGATCCACGAACCGGTATCGGTCCGAGGACCGGAAGTTGCGGATCACTGGTGTAGAAGTTCGGATGAGGGAGACACCTCACTTGACTATGGTTTAAAATTGCGAGGTCCGTCACCAATAGTAAGGTGACCAACCGTCCTCCATTTATAGGTTCTGTCCTTCCTCGAAAAGTGTCCGCCTACTTGTCCTCCTTTTGAATATTTTAATACTGATCTGTTAACCATTAACTTCCCAATTTTTTAAATTTCTATGGAAAATTATATTAGCTAGTTCTCAAGTAATAATAAAAGGGAAAAATATATAGAAAAAATGAAGCTGTTTTAAATTGAATTTCAGTCATTTTTTTTATTGTTGTAGAAGGGCAACATTGCGCAGTAGCGCTGTAAATTACAAAACGTTTTTTTTCCTTAGGATTTTATTATGCATCATAAAATATTTAAATTACTTACCTGGTAGTTTATTTCGTCAATAAACAAGAGGAAGCATAAAATATAATGGATTCTTTTTATAGCAAAAACACAGTTCTTGAGGCATCAGAAATTTTTATAATTGTTGTAATTTCTGGAAAAAAATGTACTTCCATCTAGTGACAAAATTAGCATGTGTGTATTTCGTTGCAGTAATCTTTTTTTTTCTCAGATAAGTGATTTGTAGATACTTAAAAAAAATATTGAGTTCGTTCAATTAAAATAAATCATATGTTGCAGAAATGCAACAGTGCGAAGTTAAGAGTTAATCTCTGTATTCAGAGAAGTACCAAATATGTTTCCAATACGTCGAAGAATGATCTGAAACAAATATCTCAGGAAATAACAGTTTTTAATGGTATTTTTTGACTTCATCACAAATAGATTGGGTTGATATGGAAAATTGTGTGGAGTTTTTATCGAAAGAAATGCCTGACATTAAAATCGATAGGAATTGTCTGTTCAAAGAAGAATGAAGACTGAATGCATATTTAAATTCTAATAAATTAGAACAACTAGAAAATCAACATTTTGAAACTGATAAAAGATGGGTGAAAATACTTAAACCATTTCAAAAATGAACACATTCCATATGAAAATTTAGTTATTCTTGTTGAATTTATGTTGAGCTGCCTTGGAACTAATGCAGCAGTTGAAAGAGCTTTTTCAGTTGGTAGTGATTTTTGGACAAGTGAAAAATCAAGATTGAATGTTAATATATTAGTGCTTACCATAAAATTTAGTAAGAAGGATATTTTTTGCTCTGAAATTTCCAATATATTAGAAAATGATATTTCGACAAAAAAATAATTTAATGGAAAAATATTCGTTAAAGTAAATAATTAAAAGCGTAATTAGCATATTTTTGTTTGAATTAATTAAAAATTTTCATACATTTTAACTTGTAATTTTTTCTTAAATTTTTCGTTCTCCTTTTCATTGTAAAAAAAAAATGGTTACTTTACCAATAGCCCTTGTGCTGCTTTATTGTGCTATGCTAATAAACACTCACTCGTAAATTACACATTTTTAAATATCTGTTGACAGATTTTTATTTTGTCGGCAAAATTATATTCACTCATTGCCCTTCTATGTGTTTACACAATTTCATTGTTTATTTTAGTATGATTTGAGGTTATAAAACAGCATATTCATTTTCAAATTTTATGTATTTTAAGTTCTTTTCGATGAGTTAAAAGGGCTGCATTTTTGCATCGCCACAGTTCAACTGTGAAAACTTAGCGAAAGAAAAAAACAAATATTTTGTTTTGTCTCTACAGACTCCTTCCAGTTCGACTATTTGGAACGAAGAACAAAGGGTGTTCTAGACAAATCTTTTCGGTCGATTGATGGCGTTGGAGATCTAGCCATGACCTCTGTCTTCCAGACTCAAGACCAGCCATCTTTTCCAACACTAAAAAAAAGGAGCGGGTGCTATTTGCTTACTTGAATGTATTATGGGAAAAAATCTCATGAAGCTTATCATGACTTCTTTGTTGATGTGAGCGTGTTCAATGGAACAATACCTTTAAATTGGCAAAATCTTACTGGTTGATTGCGTTTAAAAAATCTGTACTACTAGACTTATCTTGCATAAAAAGTTCTAAACACTGGTTTTTAAAGTATCGTTATTTATTTGTTTTTCCTTTGCAGGCACATTGAAGTGAGGTTTTATTCACTTGTTTACTCGAAGTTAACTACTCATTACATCTTTTGTTATTCAAAAGGCAGAATCGTGCTTCCTGTTTGTGAACAAAAGTAAAAAAAAAAATTGGGGGACATTTACTTTAGTCATATCAGACGAATGTTACCTTTTTCTCACATTTTAAAGCACTTATTTGAGATGAAATTGTTATACACGATTGTTTTAGGGGACAATACGATAGTTTAATTAGAATTAATTAAAATTAATTCACTGAAACTAATTATATTTAAAGAAATACAGATACAGCTTTTTAGCGACTTGGGTCAGAACTAAAATATTTTTTCTCTCACGTTTTAAAGCATTCAGTTGAACTGAAATTTTATATACACGATTGTTTTGGATGACAATATGATACTTTAATGATAATTAATAAAAATTAATTGCCACTTAATATTGTGATTCTGTCAATGTATATGCATATTTATAATAATTGTAACTATTTGATAAAAAGTAACTAAAATAAATCTTTTTCTTTGACTTTAATTTTTTTTTTTACATTACTTGTTTAATAACGAATTGCTTAATTATAAATATATTTATACAATTTGTGGCTCTTAGGAAGCTGTCAAAAACTAATTAGCATCTATAAAAAAACTATCTCCATTAAAATAATATCGAATGCGAAGGCGATATTATTTAAATGTTAAATCGGTCACACGATAACTTATTTTCCATCATAAATTACTTCAGGGCCTAGTGCCGCTGAAGACTCTCGTTGTGTAAAAGAGCTGACGCATGTTTAATCTGTCGAAGCTCAAACGTCCTCCCGTTGGTGTGGAAGTTAGGATGCCAGCTCAGGTGTTATCCTCGTCACTTGATCATGGTTCAAAAATACGATGTCCGTCGCCAATAGCTCCTCGTGCAAATTTATAATGTAACACGTTAGAAAACTCTCTCTTTCTCATTCCCGCTATAAGCTAAGATACATACTACGATTATTTTTCAATTCCTACTATTAGCTCATACTCTCTATATATTTATTTATTTATTTATCTTCATGGAATTTTCAACCATTAATAAAATACATTTTAAAGTGCTCAATTCAGCTGAAATTTTATATACATGATTATTTTGGATGACAATACAATAATTTAACTATAATTAATAAAAATCAATTAATTAAAAATAATTATTTAAAGAATTACAAATACAGCCATGTTGGCATCATTTTTGGCGACTTGTGTCAAAAATTGAAAATGTTTTTTTCTCCCGTTTTAAAGCATTCAATTGAACTGAAATGTTATATACACGATTGTTTTGGATGACAATCCGATACTTTAATGATAATTAATAAAAATTAATTATCACTTAATGTTGTGATTCTGTCCCATATATATATATATATTTATATTAATTGTAACTATTTAATAAAAAGTAGCAAAAATAAAATTTTTCTTTTTTAATCTAAGTAGGAATTGACTTAAAAATTTTTTTTTATATTACTTGTTAGAAATATTTTTCCTTGCTTAACCCGTTCAGGACCATGATCACATATACAGTGAAATATGCGTAACGCGAAAACTCTTACAACGAAATATCGGTTAACACGAAGTAATACAACGGTCCCCCGACAAATTACTATAAATTTTCATGCATTTTTTTCTCGTAACATGAAACGAAAATCGTTTAACACGAAAAGATTTCCCATTTGGAATGAATCTTACCATCTTACGGAAAACCCAGACACTTAAGGTATCCGACTACGTTCGGAACCGTGATTTTGCAAAAGCGTGTAAATGGATAATATTTCTGATATTTAGTGTCACTAAGATTAGAAAATGTATATAAAATTGTCTTAAGAATAGTATTACAATAAAAAAATTATTTAACCCGTGATCACTCGCGCGGGGTGTTCTGTAAGCCCCAGCAACAAGAAAAGACTCATACGATTCTAAAATGATTGCGCAGAACCACGATTTTTTCTGTAGCTGCCCATTTTAGGTCATTGAACCTTCAGGCCTGATGTAATCAATCTCGATTGGAATTTAACGACCTTCAAAAGTTTATCTGGGGTGCTGAGAACAAACACCCCGCGAGTGATTGAGTTATATTTTCGTACTCGATGCATCTACAGAAGAGTACGTTTTACTTTTTCCGTTTTTCAAATATATTAATGTGCATGCATATTTTATTTAAAATTTCAATAAACATTGTATAAAAATAATATAATTCTATAAAAAAATTGAAAAATATATTTCAAAAAAAAATTTTTTTTTTCAAAAGCATTTCCAGAAATTATGACAAAAACTCCATGGGAAAATGAAGAAACAGCGACTTCGTCATCTATTAGATACTGTATCAACAGATTGTCAAGATGAACTAAGTAAATTAGATGACTGCGTAATTTCGGAACTGGCTGAAAATCAATTTTCGACGCCAACTTACGTCTTTTACAATTCCTACTATTAGCTCACGATCTCTATCCATATTTCATTTGTTTGTTTATTTATTTATTTCTCTTGGTGGAATTTTCAATCGTTAATAAAATATATTTAAAGCACTCAACTGAGTTGAAATGTAATGTACAGGATTATTTTGGATGACAATACAATAATTTAATTATAATTAATAAAAATTAATTGATTAAAACTGAATTATTTAAAAAATTACAAATACAGCCACGTTGGCGACTTAGCGACCCTTTTGGCGACTTATGGCAAAATTTGAAAAGGTTTTTTTCTCACGTGTTAAAGCATTCATTTGAAAGGAAATTTTATATACACGACTGTTTTGGATGACAATACGATACTTTACACTTAATGTTGTGATTCTGTCATATGTATATACATATTTATATTAATTGCAACTATTTAATAAAAAGTAGCTAAAATAAGTTTTTTCTTGGTTGATCTAAGTAGGAATTGATTTAGAAATTTTTTTTATATTATTTGTTTATAACAATAGCGTTGTTACAACAATGCAGGTGAATGTTGAGTTGTATTTTTTGAATGTTTTTAATTAATATCTTTTTAACTAACTGCGATATCGGACCGAATTGTGAATCTAAACTATTCTCGAATTTACTTGAACCCCCAGAAAAAATTTCATCGAAATCGGTCCAGCCGTTTAGGAGGAGTTTAGTGACAAACACACGCGCAGAAGATTTTTATATATAAAGATATAGAGAGAGTGATTTATATAATAGTAGGAATTGAATTAGCACACATTAAAAGTATATTTCACGTGATTGCACTATGTTACGACAGAAGTAAAAATATATGCATTTTTATAAAAAAAAAAGCTAAATAAGAGGATATTATTCAAATGTTAACAAATAAAGAATATTTAAAAATATATAGCATGCTTAGTGATACTTTTTTATGTTTATGTAATATTCAAACTCTAATCCTTAAAAAAATATAATTTTATACTTATTCTATTTATTTATGATGCATTTATTCCAGTAAAGAAAAGACCGAGTATAACGAAATTAAATGCAAAAAAGCAATAAAACATTTATGCATTTGCAAACAAAGGGAAAAGAAAGAAAAAGCTATTTTTTATATAATAAAACTATCTACATTCACTTTGATTAAACATGCACATAATTCAGCAAAACCTCTCTGTACAACACCCCAATAGCCTCTTTTAAATATTATGGAACTTCAATTAATTATTCTCTGTTTTTTATTAATTATGATGAGAGGGTAAAACCATTTTTTGGTAAGGTACCTCGTATTTTGAAGCCGTGAGTAGAACACCCCATCACTTCCAACGGCACCCATCGCCTAAATAAATAAATCATATTTCTCTCCTCCAACAGGCTTACATATGTGTACAATATTTGCGGAGTACTAGGGTCAGTGACCTTTAACCTCCATCAAAAAAGAATACGGAGGAGCAGTTGAACAAGTGAATGTATAGCTGCTTCATTATTTGAGATTTTTTTTTTATTCAGTCTACAAAAATACAGTCGAACCTCTATATTACGAATTGTTCTATATAGCGAACTTTTTCCTGGAACCTTGAACATTTCACGATTTTCTTAGTAAAATAACCTCTCTTTAGCGAAATGCATTTTCTATATAACGAACTTTTTTCTTTTGTGGTTCAATTTTTGTTCTATTTTAAAAGTGTTTCTAAAAAAGTTTCAAGTTTTTCTCTCTTTAACACATTTTATGGAGGCCGTAAATCTTGAACTTGTTGAACCGTTTTCTAACTATAAAATAATGTATGTTTAATATTACCTGTATGCTTTAAATTATATAAAATGTTCTTAAAAATTCATTAATTTTAGTATAAAATTATTTTCTTAATATTGAAAATACAGTGAATTTCTTCGAAAATTTTTTTTTCCGTGTTTTCCTTGCAGTTTTTCATTCTTTCTTTTTTTTGTGATGGATAAGATATATAAAATAAACATATATTAATTTTGAAAAAAGGTGTGAATGATTACTTTTTTAATATATAGTGTTTATGAGTTTAAAATTTGTTTTATGTGGTTTATAAAGCATATTAAAAGATGAACATTTATATAACGAATTTTCCATATAACGAACTTTTTCCGGGATTTAGGGACTTCGTTATATAGAGGTCCGACTGTATATGAAAAAAAACGCATCATAAACACAAGAAAACTTGTGTGAATTATAATTTTTTTCTGAAATTTTTAGTTCAAGAAATATATTTGTAAAAGCTGTTTTAATAAAACAATTAAAAAGTTAGTTTACTAAAAAGAGATTGGAAAATAAACTTTCTAAAAATTATGAGAAAAGACCAAAAATTGCGAATGGAAATTTTATTCATTTTAAAACGGGGGTGTCAAACTCGTGGCCCACAACGAACATTTTTGCGGCTCGTCCTATATATCAGCACCAAAATAAAAAAAATTTCTTCCGAAATATGAAAAATAGTAGCAGAGAAGAGATGTCAGTGCCAGGATGTAAGCATTATTTTTTTTTTGTTCTTTTATATATGTTAATTATAATGTAATATTCGGAATAATCCTACGTTTCTATGAATACTGGGGTTTTTTGTGGTCCACCTAGAGTTAAACCTTGTATGTTTGGTTCAAGTTAGCCTTTGAGTTTGACACCCTTGTTTTAAAAGATAGTCATAAACAGGATTAATATAAAAGTTAACAATATCGGTGATCATCAATTTAGCTATGACATGCCAGCAGTGGCGCACACAAGGGGGGTCCTAGGGGTTCGGACCCCCTCCCCCTCAAAGCCCTTGATTTTTTCCGATTGATTATAATTCTAAATATATAGTACGTAAAATTTAATTTAGCATTTGTTATTAATGATTAATTTTATTAATTAAAGTTAATTATTTGTTCAATAATTAGTTTTTTACTTTTTTTTTTCCGAAGATCGACAAAATAAAAAGGAGCATGATACAAGAATGGTGAATTACGACCCTGGACTCCCCCCTTGAAAAATTCCTGTGTGCGCTGCTGCATGCCAGTGATAGGCCCTGCTGACGATATACATTAAAGAGGCAAATAAAGGTATAACATTAGCTAATTATTTATTTATTTTTAAAAATACATTAAAAATTCCGATAGTTTAATTGCTAAAAGGAGGTTAATGGAAGGAAAAGAAGGTATTTCACGTAATATAAATCATTTACAATAATATATATATTTACTCTTAAATTCTATTTCAAATATACATGTTTGATGTAATATATGTATATGATTACAATTAAATAAAGCTCTTAAAACATTTGCATTTTACTCACATGTTTAATTTCACGACTTTTTTTAAAGGAAAAAAAATTATAAATTTAATATTTTCTTTAGAAAATTTGCTTTCTTATGAAAAAAAACAATCAATTAGTTTAACTTTGTGTCACAAAATCTAGTTTTAATTTTCAGTCCTCTACATTAGAATTATTAGTTTCTCACGGGTCTCTTTAATTTTTAAAAAGTTTCAAGCAAATCCTCAAAAATATAGCATTTTTTATTAACTATAAAACAAAATTCAAGATTCTTGTTATTTCACTTCAAATTATTGATACACTGAAGCTTTGGCAACTTTTAAAAAGTCCTCTAGTTCCAAATATTTATTAGGTTAACACAGCGGTACTCAAACTGTGGGACGTGCTCCCCTAGGGGGTCGTGATAACCCTACGGGGGGGGAGAGAGCATATTAAAAATTCGAAAACAAAAGATTATTTTTAAAAAATTTTAATTTATTGAAAGTAAATAAACAAAATATATTCTGACATAATGAAAAATAAAAATATTTACACTGATATAATACACTTATAAATGTATCAGTACTGCACAATTTACTTTTTAATTAATTTAACTATACTTAGTTAAGAACAAGTTTAATAATTACCAGTGGCCCCATGGGCTTGTCATATATACAATTATATACCCAAATTAACACTTATCTTGATAATTTGTACGGTTTATATAATTAATTCCTTTACTGTGGATTAAAAGTTACGCGATTCACTCCACAATGACACCATTTTGCTCGTATGCACACGTATGTGGTGTATTTGGGGGGTGGAGAAAGGGAATAAATAAGAAAATCTTCTGAAATAAGTAAATCCTTCGCAAACACTGTTAAGATCATTTCATTGCATTGCAAAGCCTTCGGTGATAATTTTATGAGTAGCAGTGGACAGAGGAAAATATATTTCAGAAAGACGTATATATACGTGCTGGGCAATTTACGCACTGACTGAGTGGGACGTTTATATACACTGACGGCTTATAGGTTAAAGTCGTATTGTAGCTTTATTGCCAAAGTATCGTATTATCAAATTCAATACATTGTTATTGTATGTAGGGGGGGGGGCGACGAAAATTGTGATTGAATAGTGGGTCGCAAGTATTGAAAGTTTGGGAAGCACTGGATTAATAGCAGAAGTGAAATAGTCTCTCAGAGCAAGAACATTTTATAGATAATTTCAATATCGAAACTCTTTCTAGAACTAAATAAGATATGTTCTGAGCTTGTTATAGGTATCCACATCACATAATTATATAAATAAATAATTTAATAATATTCTGACTTCAATTACTTTTCCCAAACAATTTTCTTATTGAACCTAAGAAAATTATAACTTAGATTAATGATTAGTTTTTTTAAAAATTATCATTTTAATAGCTTTTCTATAGATAATAAATGTTGGTCTATGCTATGGTTTCTCAATTGTAATTAAAATATTACAGACATTTTTGTCAACATAAAAAACTCTAAATTTTTCTCTCTCACATCTCTTCCTCTTCCCTCATAATCAGCTTCAAGCATTCAGAACGAGAACAGAGCTCCAATCTAAAACAAAAATCTTAGTAGTAGCCTAGTGGTCATGGTCACGAACTCGTGGTCATGGTCACGAACTCGTGGTCATGGTCACAAACTCGCAGACAGCGCGTCAGGAGTTCGACCCGCCGTGTAAGAGGGGCTGATACACGTTAAATTTGTCGAGGCTTAAATTTTTCGCGTTAGCGTGATGTTGTAGTTTTAAGAGTAGGGTGCCATGTCAGGTGACGTTCTCGTCACTTGAATGTGGTTCGGAATTATGAAATCCGTGGTCCCCTGGTGTTGCTTTTCAGTGCAACGTAAAGAGTCCTCACTAATATTCTTCACTTGAAAAACTAATATTTTTTTATTAAAATGTTATATTTCTCATACACATAATTTCCTGTTTTCCAAAAATTAAATCTGATAAACAAAAAAAGAAAAATATTTATTTTATACTGATTGAATTAATCTACTTCTTTCTATATGAATCGAAATAAAACTATGGCAGCCAATTTGCAAAATTTATTTTTTTACTCTTGATAGCAAAACTATAAGAAAATACAGTTTTAAAATGCAATAATTTTTTTCTCTTACTTTGAACATCTCTCTATACATATTTATTATTTCTTTTTCTCTCTCTCTTTCCCATAATCTTTCCTCTTTTTTATAGGAAATCTAATCAGTTTAAACAATTTTGTTTTTCTGTGCTTTCAAAATTACTTCATTTTATTTATTCATTTATTGGTATTTATTTTAGTTTCATTGATTATATGTCATTCTTCAATTAAAACTTAAAAACATTTTTAAATATATTAAAAAATTGCATTTTTGTTTCTTTTAAAAACGTCTAATTCAAAACCTGTTTTAGCTGCAAAACTTTATAATTTTAAATTTCAAACGTAGTTAGTTATAATAATTTTATGAAAATATCGATGGGTTTAACTATTGATCGGAACCAAATATGCAAATTCTTCGTGTCACGCGCCAAATATTAAGCATGATTTGTTTCGCAAATTTCATCCTTCTATAAATAGACTAAGACATTCAAAATCCATGAGCTCTTTTTCCGGGATTCTCGAATCCTCCTTTTCCCGAAATGCGATCGTCCCCTGTGCGCAGTGATATCTGCGCATTATCCGTGAACGTATCCACCGGCGATGCTTCTCCTTGTTTCTGAAACAGGAACGGGAAAATTCTGGATATAAAAATATTTCTGTCTCTTTATCACTGTCATAATATCCATCATGTAATGTTATATCTAATGATTTTGTGGCACATGGTGGTATTTTAATATACCTTGTCATTTTACTTCAGGTTTTTACAAAATCTTTACATTAAGTTATACCTGTATTCACTTTTTCCGTTCCTTGAACTGTTTGGAAAATTAAATGAAGGGAGTGAACACACACACAAAATAAAGAAGGACTTCTTGCACATCACAAGGTACTTTAGAATTTCTTTATTGATAAATGTAAGATAGAAATTAGATGCAAAGGCGTAAATAATATATATATTTTTAGTAACTCGTGTCTATATATCGAGAAATTTAAATAGTTTTAAAATTTATCGTTTTTTAATCGCGTTAAATTACTTATATAGTATATCAATATGTTTATGTGCGAAAAAATACAGTTGTTTATTTGAATATGTTTGAGTTGTTTATTAAATTTAATATATATTATTTTTAAGTTTAATTCTTTTTGATTTTTAACCCACTAAGAAAAATTTGGATTTTGATGCAAATATATGATGTAATTATAAAATATATATATATATATATTTCATAAGATTATTTATCTATAAGTAATTTCAGCTAGTTTGTTTTTTTACATCCTTAATAAATATCGGTTTGAATCCTAGCTTTAATTTCATGTCTTCGAGAAGTATTTTATTTTCAAGGCAATGATAATATTCCTTACTTAAATATTAATACTACGATAGAAAATGTATTATTGAATAATTTATTATTTCATTTTAGCAATTGAAGTTGGTTACGAAAATTTATATTTAAACTATAAATATGCTTAGATTTAGGCTGGGAGAGATTAATCGGTGATCAAGAACAAATGGCATTAATGTTGATAATTATATAATAAAAATTCCATTTATAGTCTTAAAGTGTAATGATTTTAATGTGTATGGAAAGGAGAAAAAATATTAAACAAATTTTCAATTTCATTCCTTAATTATAATGCGGGAATTTTTAAACAATACGGAGTCTTTTTTTGTGAAATGCATTAAGTCAAACCTTTATTTAATTCTATGTATTCCAAGTAATCGATATAAAATGTTTTGCATATTTAATTAAGCATAATATTATTTATTTTTATTTCTCAAGCAATTGCCTTTATAATCAATATTTTTCTTAAACGTTAATTTTCGATATTTTCTATCTAAATGTTTTCCACGACAATTTTTTCTGTTCTTGTAAAATATTCCCGTAGTTCTTTTTCATATGCAATAAAATATTAATTTGGGAAAATGAAATAATCGTTTGAGAGAATTTTTGGCTTTCTTAAAGAAAGAATTTTCTTGAAAATCTCTTGTTAAATTATCAATGTTAGTGCTTTCTTTGTATCTTCTTTGAAATGGACAGATTTTGGGGGAAAAAATTATTTATTAAAATACAGACTATATATATATATATATATATATATATATATATATATATATATATATATATATATATATATATATATATATATATATATAAATTGAAATAAATTATTCTTCCTTGTTTCGCTCATGCAAGCATTGATTTCTAATTTATATTTTAAACTTTGATACAATTCTAGATATTTTGATTTCTTATAATTTTTCTGTTGAATTTTAAACTTTGTAATTGATAACTGAATCTGAATTACTTCATTGTGTGATTTTGATAATTTAACATTTATTTATTTTTTATTTCTGTTCAACATCTTACATTTTTAAAAATAGATTAAATATTTTACTGTATAGTGTTTGAATATTTGGTATCTGAAGAACTTGCGTCAAATGCTATAAAACAAGGGTGGGCAACTTGTTTGGGCTCGCCGACCCCATTGTGGGAACGGAGGATACCGGAGCGTTGCACCCTTTTCTAGAATGATTGCATTCATTATAAAAAAAATAACAAATATAAGTTAAATAAAATAGTGGCAGTTTTATTCAATTTATATATTGTGTTTATTCCATATTGTCTATAGCTGCAAGCACATTTAATTTTAGAATCAGTGCAATAAGATAAATGTTCTCTTATCACAGTTTTCTACAATTTTTGGTACTTACGTATTATCGCAACAATCACCGAATCTTTTTTTACTCGCCAAGTTGGTAACCCCGATTTCCTATGTATTGTACGTGCTGAATTGGCAATCATGTGTTTCTTTTCATATAATGTCGTCAATAAGTTGCGATAATACGTAAGTACCCAATTTTTTTGTAATCAAGAGTGAGATTGCTTGTTGAAATTCTCATGATACCATACAAAGTCTTGCCCGCAAACTTGCATAAAAATTTACTCTCGTTAATTTTCATGCAAGAAAATATTTGCTCACAAATATATGCTGATAAAAAAATAAAGAACAATTTCCCAGCAAATTTCTTTATACATGGAAATTTTTCAGCTGACAAAGATTTGTAAAAGTCAATGCTATAGCATTAAACATTTTCTTCACACTGCGATCTGACTTCAAGTCTATAAGTTCAAGCTGTAGCTCCGCAGGTACTGTACTAATATCAGCAGTAATGAGATAAAAGAGAAAATTGAATTTAGGTTCAACTTTCTTAAAATTCTTAAATCTTCTTCGTGGTCTCGTCATTCAAACAGAGATTCTCTTAGTAAAAACACTTTCAAATACTTTGTATTCCAAGTAGTGAAAAAGACGAAATTTCTATTTGCACTCGGGAAAGAAATCTCGGGTCTAAGCGCATAAAAAGTAGGCCGCATAAAAACTCTTTTTGCGGGCTGTTATTAGTTCATTCTTGTTATAACATACGCCATGGGGAAAAAATCTACACTTGTAAGGAAAATTGATCTTTAAATTTTAAATATCTAAAAACTGAAAATCATAATAAAAACACAAGAAAAACAACATTATATTGAAACAAAAGAAACAGTCGTGGGACTGCCGATAGAAGTGAAAACGGAACTATTAAGTTGAGAGTAATTAAAACTATATGCAAAAATTATATGAAATTTTTTATGTTTTATTTATTAGTTACATATGATGGGTTAAACAAATCATGAACAAAATATAAATACAAAGTGGTTGAAAAAATAATTAATATACAATTATCTTAATTATACATAGTATTTATATTTACACGAATTTCAATGAATTCAAGTTTGAACATTATTTTCATTATTTACATCATTGTCATCATTAATTTTGACAATACTTAGATTATCTGTTCGTTCAATCATTTCATTGTATTCTAAAAAAAGATACAATAGGTTTATGGTAACTGAAATAAGAAATAAAAATGTTTGATTGAAATTTATCTAAATATCGAATAAAAACAGCATCGATAGTCGTTTTATACTTTGTTGTACTGACTTTTCGATCATTAGACATAGTCAAACCTAATGTTTCATTCAAAAATTCAATTAATGATAAATTTTTGTCATCTGCGAAGTTAATATTAAAGTCTCCGCTTAATATCATAGGTATGTCGTCAAATTTTTCGCCAAATCTTTTTCGAGTAATTCAGAACCTTCTTTTGTGTAAATCATTAAATTTTCGAATAAAAATTGTTCTATCTGTTGCATAGATTTTTCAGGAGATATATAAACAGCAACCATTAAAATGTATTGTCCATTTTCAGAATTGCAACGAGCAACGCATATTTCGCCTATGTCTGAAACATTAACACCAATCCCTCTAGTGAATTTAGTGTGGATGTCCATGTATGAAGTGACAATGTGTGATGTATCTTGTGTATGTTGATAAATAGCTACTCCTGCTGCTGGAACTTCAGGCCTTTTATAACTTGCAACAAAATTGAAATCTGGAATATGAATTGGTTCTTCATTTTTCATACGAGTTTCTGACAAAAGTAAAACATTTGATTTTTTTACAATAGCATCGTTTTTTAGATCAGTTACATGTGCATGTAAACTTTGGCAATTGAATGAAAATATAGATAATCCTTTCTTGTTAGAAATGAATTCAAGAAAAGTTTGGGTGACTGTTTGCAGTGTATTGTTTTTCAATTTTTTAATTCTAATGTTAGATCTTCTCGATGACTTGTTGATCTCTTAAGATGTTTATCTGATTCTGAAGCATTTAAAGGTATTCCTGATCTACCAATCCAAAATTTCCAGCTGTCTTCAGTATTTTCTTTAGTAACCATAAATAAACCTTCAATCTTCGTCACTCTGGATAAAGCTACGTATACCAATTCTCTAGGATGTTTGCGATCATATTCGTAAACAATAGCATCATAAGTACCTCCCTGTGATTTGTGAATCGTCATTGCCAAAGCAGAAACAAGTGGAAAATGTTTTCGTTTCGCTATTATGGTTTTATTATTATTGAGTGCTACTGATGATGTTTGAGAAGTGATGGGCACAGCATCATCATCAAGATTGAGGCGTGCACTGAGATTTCTTAATTTTGTAGCTTGTTTTCGTCCACATGATTTTGGAAATTTTAACCAAATTCTTATAATATCACCATTCTCATCTCTCTCTACATGATACAATTATCCAAAAAGCGTCCAACGCGCACATAATACAGTCAGAAATAGTCGATGTATTAGTGTATACGTGTACACAGGCTACTGCGCGTGCGCTAGTCTGGCTCTCCATAGCTATAGATATACTATTATCATTAGCATGTCGGTGACGCGAACCGAGGATTTTACCCTCTACCAAAACGCTCAACGCGACTAAAAAGTTTTCACTTCAACAAAGCACGTATTTTCTATCTAACAAATTACACAAACAAACAATAACTTCGTAAAATTGAATTTTACAATAAATGAACATATTTCATAAAATCTAAAATTATTATAACATTTTTTTAATTTTCCAATTTTAAAATCCACGAAAAAATTTTATCAAATAACTAGAAATCTATTTTACCACGCTAGTAAGATAAATCTTATACCGTAATAATACTCATTTCATGATGAAGAGGTTAAATATTAAAAACATAATTAAAATGAATAATGCTAAATTTTAAATACAAATATTCGTACAAATATTAAAAATGTTTAAAAATATATTCGTTGTTTTCATTATTCATTTATCTGTATAAAAATATTAATATGTTTCATACTCACTTTTATACTGAAGTCAATGAATTTAAATTCAATAAATAAACAGTAATCCTTCAATTAAATAATTACAATAATAGTAAAATTAAAAATTCACTTAAATAAACAAAATCCAGTACACACAAGTTGAACTTCCCACGTGGTCAATTTAACTTTACTTATGTATATAACTACACTCTAATACTTAATGTACAACGCGTCACATTTACAATTACAGATGTACTGCTACTATAACGTATTGGTGACGTGACTCACAAAATTATACTTATCCAAAAAGCGTCCAACGCGCACATAATACAGTCAGAAATAGTCGATGTATTAGTGTATACGTGTACACAGGCTACTGCGCGTGCGCTAGTCTGGCTTTCCATAGCATGTCGGTGACGCGAAACGAGGATTTTACCCTCTACCAAAACGCTCAACGCGACTAAAGAAGTTTTCACTTCAATAATAATTTATGCTAATAATAAGATACAAAAAAATAAATAATGCGAACCAGGTAAATGATTCCCTCATTCAAATACTCATTTTACTAAATGTTTTATCTTTAATTACTAACGAGGAATAAACGATGAAAAAATTTCTAATTTATTATTTTTTTTCCAGGTTAAATCATTTGTGTTTTATAACATTCTCCTTTCATCTTTAAGTATTTTCTCTCATTTCGAAATTGCTTCCCTTTTTAAATAAATTTCCTGCTGTGATTAAATATAATTATCAAGAGTGACTCTTTAATAATAAGACATGAAATATATATATATAGATAGATAGATAAAACACACACATACACATAAAAATGAAGTATGTCTTGAATTTCAGTGAACATCGGTTTTATAATGTATTTAAAAAGGGCTAAACCTTACTATAATGAGATTTTGTAACAATTATCGTAAAATCCGGCATATAACGCGCACCGCCGTATAACGCGCGCCTATACTTTCAAGGTGTATTTTTTTTTTTAATTTTAGGTATATTCGCCGTATAACGCGCACCTCCTTTTTTGCGAAGAAATATGAAATGTTAGTATTCAATGCTCAAATGTTTTAAAGTAATTTATTCCAGATATTATCCCATAGTTTTGAAAAAATAGTATACTTCTAAAACTACAATTCTTTTAGTTCATAAGGCATGCCATTCTTTTAAAGAAACAGTATTTCGATATATGTAGAAATAAATGTGTTTTCATGCTCATCTCTTCTGTTATTTTTAAAGCTATCGTTTTTATACCCGGCGTATATATATATATATAACGCACACCCTTAAATTTCCATCTATACTTTTTGTATTAAAAGTGCGCATTATACGCCGTATTTTACGGTATAAAATCTTATTTTAGTTCTTCCTTAAAAGTTTTGGTATTTTAATTATTGAAATGCAAAGATTAAATCATGGACATGTGAAGTATTTCGCGGCATTTCATACAATTTTATACATTCCAAAATCATACATCTTATATATTTTTAAACTGTATAAAATAATATTTCCCTTTACTTAGGGTATTTTAAAGGAAGTAATAAACATTGTACACACACAGTGCCAATAATAAAGGGTGTTTTTCTAGAGGTATAGAACTTTAAATTGCAATAAAACAACGATGTATTATTCGATTCACATGAATTTTTTTTTTATTCGAAAGATAATCTTGTGGCATTACATTTTAAATATGATTTCTGGCATATGACTGCCACGGCTGGCTCGGATGTAGTCCAATCTGGACGTCCAATTTTCGATGACTTTTTCCAACATTTGTGGCCGTATATCGGCAATAACACGGCGAATGTTGTCTTCCAAATGGTCACGCGTTTGTGGCTTATCCGCATAGACCAATGACTTTACATAGCCCCACAAAAAATAGTCTAGCGGTGTGAAATCACAAGATCTTGGAGGCCAATTCACAGGTCTAAAACGTGAAATTAGGTGGTCACCAAACGTGTCTTTCAATAAATCGATTGTGGCACGAGCTGTGTGACATGTTGCGCCGTCTTGTTGAAACCACAGCTCCTGGACATAATGATTGTTCAATTCAGGAATGAAAAAGTTAGTAATCATGGCTCTACACCGATCTCCATTGACTGTAACGTTGTGGCCTTCATCGTTTTTGAAGAAGGATTCCACCAGCCCATAAAGCGCACCAAACAGTCAGTTTTTCTGGATGTAACGGTGTTTCGACATACACTTCTGGATTAGCTTCACTCCAAATGCGGCAGTTTTGTTTGTTGACGTAGCCATTCAACCAGAAGTGCGCTTCAACGCTAAACAAAATTCGCTTATGAAAATCGGGAACAACGGCACTCTCGTTTTGGGCCCATTCGACGAATCTACGCCTTGCTTGATGATCGTTTTGATGAATTGCCAAACCAAACTGAGAATAAATCATTTGACAGCTGTTAAATCGGTCGCCATCTTGGAAAGTAATGCCAACTTAAACTTCTATACCTGGAAAAAAAACACTCTTTATTACATACAGCTCTCTTTCCGAGTCAGTGCGGAATCATTTTTAAACTTAAATTTTATAACATGAATAATGATTTATTAGGAAAATTAGTACATTTCGGAGGAGTTATTAAACTGAGTACGTTAATTGGATAAAAACTTAAATAAAGAAGGTCGTTCGTATTTTACGGAAACGATTTTCTAATTCATTTTCTCGTTTGACCTTTGAGATAAAACTTTGGCAACTTCAGAATAATCGTCTGCTGAGGTTTTCTTTTAAATGAATTGTAAAATAAAAGATTTATTTTTAAAATGGCTCCTATAAAATTGATATATGGCTCGAATATTACGTAATTTGGCTTTCCAAGGAGAAGTATTCGTGTCAACAAATTAAAAAGTAGGGTAAAAATCTCGGCTATTGCATTTTAACCGAAGGTATTTATAATATATTAAATTTGAAAGGGAAAAAAACGTCTTGCTGAGAGAGAAATTAAAAATGATAACATGACCATGAAACTTCAACCTAAGACTTTTCAAACACTATCAAGAAAGTGAAGTCTCTGATTCTAAAAGAAACATCGTCGACTGAAAGATTGATTGCATCAAAATTAGAAATGTCTCCCGGCATTGTAAATAACAATATTCATAATTATTTAAAGTTATAAACAGATGTTTAAATTTAAAGTTCGTCTCCTTTTTTAAAACATATTGCTGAAAGTAAAGCAAATTGTAGAAAATTATGTAAAAAACACCTAGCTGCTGGGAAAGGGAAATTTGTGGTAACACTCGAAGAGATATGAGAATATTTAAGTGACCATAGTAAAAGAAGATAAATTTTCTATTGCTCAATAGACTTGAATGACTGTACGAAATGGCTTCGTCAGTTTATAATAAAATTTCCAAATTGATTCCTGATAATCGCAGGATTTTCTAACGACGGCAAATTAAAAAGTAAAAACGTCTCAAGTGAAGATAAAATTAATTCACTCTACTATCAGCAGAATATTTTAGAGCCAATTTTTGTAGAAGAAATTCCGACTTAATATGAAAAGGACATTGATAAAGTTGAGCTTCATATGGACAAAGCCTCTAGACATACGTTTAAGTCAACTTCCTCTTATTTAGCAAAGAAAGAATCAGAAACAAGAATAAAGTGTATCCCATTTGATGAAATACGTGTGAAATCACCTGGCGCTTCCTTCTCTAATGGACTTTTGTGCTTTCGATTTATTAAAACGAGCCTTAGGAAAACGGCATCCAAGAACACTAACTGGACTTTAAAAAACAGTTCAGGAGGAATGTGGAATAAAATTGGTATGACAGTACTAAAAAAAAGTTTACTTTCCTGAAAAATTCGAGCTAGTGCTATTGTCAAGAATCATTGCGATCAGACTGAAGCAAATTTTCTCAAAAAATACGGTATTTATTGATAAAAATTAACTATTAAAATCGTTTCCATAAAGTGAGAACGGCATTCTGTATTTACAGATTTATTTAGCAATAAAGTAAGACATTTTAGCAAATATTTTTTAAAACAACAAATGTAAGTTTCTTAGTAACATTCTTCTGGAGTTTTAAGAGAAAATGTCCCCCCCTAAAATTCAAGGGAGAAGGAAGCGTCTATACCGACAATGTTAAATTGGCTGTTTTCAATGTACCTTTTCTCAAAATCTGCTGTATGTACATGTTTGAAATTTTTCATACAATTAAAATATACCTTTCTCATTATACCGAAAAGAACTTTTAGCTAATTTTGAATTTTTCATCATTTATAAAATATTTTATGAAACATAGTGAAATTTAACCCATTTTTCACATAAAAAATTTGTAAAAAATAAATTTTTGAGTATTTTTTACAAAAAGCTCATTTCAGTATATATTAGCCATCATTATAAATATATCATAAAATATTTACTTACTATGAACAGTAGTTTCTCAGAAAAGGTACATCGAACATCAAAATTTACATTTTGAGATAAAGTGATTTTAGTGAGACTTCTAATCGGCTAGGAAATAAAAGAAAATAAAAGGTTCAATTTACAGTAAAAGATACATGTTTTGGTTTATATCAGGCATTCAACTTTTAAGCAAAAGCGAAGTACTTTGTTTACATCTTTCACCATTTAAATGTGCGGGGCCCAGTTTCAACGATTATTTTAAAATAGGTTTTAAGAGCTTTTAATTACCCTAGAGGTTAAAGTGGGGTATTTTTAGAAAGGTGAAAATCTATGCAATTTGGAAATGTAAAAATCTCAAACTGTCAAAAAAATAATATTTTGCTTAAGCTTCAAATTTTTATTTTATACACACAACTACAGTACAATTTTATTCAACCCTTAATCCCTTTTTAATATTTTTTTTAAATTTCGTGCTATTCTGCCATTTAGGTAACTTAACATTAACATGGAATATCTCCGATACATTTTCATTTTAATAAAACGAGCATGTCAGTGTCTCATTTTGAACTGGCATGAGATGTAGTAATATTTTATGGAACTAAAAAGTAAAAGAAAACAGTTTAAAAAAAGGAGACTAGCAGTTTGACTTTCCAGCGCGCGCGCGAAGCCAGAAATTTATGACTGAAATGTCAATTGCTCTCAACCAATATTTCATCGCAAATTACAAGTTACATAGTATACTGACGGCATTCTAAATTTCTCTTCATTCTATATTTTGGGATATTATATTTTTAGATAGAACAGAAAAAATATAGCATTGCGGTCATTTTTCTTCGGCCAATCTGTTGATAACAATTTTTGTAGCTTTTCTGGTGTTGTCTCAAATAGTTATTTTAATTTATTTGACATATAATGGATTAAAAATAGTTATATAGATGCAGTATATATATCAATGTAATTTATAAACAATAAGTTTTTGAAAATTTTCAAAAATTTATTTAAAGGTATTCTTATTTTGAATATTCAACTAGTGAATTATAAAAACATTCTGAGATATTGCAGTTAAAATTGATTCTGAAATTTCTACATAAAAATATTATAAACGAATTGTTAACTGTATGCAGATTCAAAATTGAAGCCATAATTTAGTATCTTGAAAAGTTCTTAGTTATTTTAATAAAAACAAAAACTTGAAGATTTAAATAAATATCTGTACTAAAATGTATATACGTTCTACAAATAGCTTTCAAAAAATAATATTTTTTACTAATACAAAACTAATAAATACGACAAAATATTTGAGACATCATTTTGAAAGTTCTTGAAGATATATTTATTCTATATATTTTCCCAGTATTTCCTCCAAATTTTTATAATTTTTTCTATTTTTACCAAATGATTTATTTTTAGTATTCTTGACTTATTTAAACTTATACCTCAGACGTTTTTTTTTTCAACTATATTATGAATTAAAAATTTGTACTAAATTTACCTTTGAACGAAGCTTTGCTAATTTTTATTCGTCTTCATCTCTAAATCTAAATGAAAGAGATATCTCCAAAAATGGCATCTACAAATTTTTTCACCTGTTCAGTTTTCATAGTATGGTATATTTTCTTTAATATGGTTAAAGCAAATTCTAAAATTATTGTTTTGGGTTTCAGAAAATTATCAGATAAGTTACAATTTGAGAATTTCATCGAAGTTAAGTAAAATAAGTATGTTTTATATAGTTAAAAACTGATATTTTTTTTCTTTTTAAAATCAAACCATGATTAGGAACAGTGAGCAATAGTAAAATGTTGTAACTGGGAAAGCTGGATATACAATATACTATTTGATGACATATTTTTTAACTGTCAAATAAACAAGATTTTCAGTTATCTGCACAAAAGTATTGATCTGAATTGAAGCTTAATACTATCTAACATAAAAATTCTTTTTTATTTAACGAAGTCTTTTTGCTTTTCACTTCATACTTTTATGGTTTTCATTTTACAGTGATAGATTACGTAATGGTTCTTCAACGTGAGCTGAAAAATCTAAAAGAATAATTCAATCAATAAATATATATTACCGAATAAATCTTTTCGGAAGAGATAATTTGTGAGTGAGAAAATATGGAATCTTCATCTAGAAATGACGTATTAAGATAGATAATTATTTTTTTATAAAAGTTATTTAAGTCAATTCGGCTACCATAAATCAGTAAGACTATTACTTTATAAAAACTATGGAAAAAAAGTTTGCTGATGTTTTCGCAGAAATCATCTCGTATATCCTGAAAATTAAATAAACTTAACTTCAAAAAAATCCCCAAAATATTTTGGACGTATCAGCTATTTCTGTTCAATGTTGTTTTTTGTGTGTGATTTTAAAATAAAATTTCTGATTAAAATACCAGTATGACAAAAAAAACATCTATGCCAGTCAAAAATGTATACGATTTTACTTGGATATTGTTTTTTAGCTTGATCAATGCCAATTTATAATTTGTAAATTAATTAATACTGCTTTACTTCATTTTCTATAACGCATCTAACGTAAATATTTAGCAAGGCATTATAAAAAGCACTCATCTCTGAAATTTATGTTTTTTTTCTCAATTATCAATAGTTTTGAAACATATCATGAGATGGCATGCAATACTTTTCATAAAGGCTGAGCACGACTTAAGATTGCATGTAACCTCCAAAACAATTAAACTTTCTTTTGCATGAAGCAATCGAAGCATTTTAGATCATTTTTATATTTGTTTCTTTTACGACTCTCAGATGAATTTTCGGGCACCTATAAGGAGTTTGTGCAACTTCTAGGTGATTACAAACCGGGATATAGTATATCTACAATAAAAACGTAATTTCATACTTGATCAATGAAATCAGCAAAAATTTAATTTTTTTAAATATTTTTCCAGCTTTACGAAAAGAAATTTACTGATGTTAATTACATATCAAAATAACCATCCCATGTATTTTTCCCAAATTCTTTTAAATAGTACTTAATAATTCAATAATTCAATAAAGAATATATATATATATATATATATATATATATATATATATCTTCAACTATAAATAGTTACATCTTAAGTTCCGATCTAAACACCATTGAGAACGTACGTGCATTCTTAAAGGAAAGATTCTGAAAATGGAAGGCAGGATTTACCGGTTGATTCAAAAATAGTGTGACTAATTTCAGGGCATCATGATTTTTATTCGAATTAAGTTACATACAGGAAATTTTCAAAGTGTTTTCCTTTGGTATAAGTACATTTTGCAAAATCGTTTTCACAAAGCCAAAAGGACTTTTTGACCATTTTTGGCGGTATTTTTCCAGTTTCCGCTTTGATTGCTTTTTGAAGCCCTTGGAGAGTTCTTACTTTACGTCTGTTTAATTGTTTTTTAACCCTTAACTTCACGCTGTGGCATTTCTGAAACATATGATTTATTTTAATTTAACAGACCCAATATTTTTTTAATTACCTACAAATCACTTATTTCAGAAAAAAAAAGATTACTGCAACGAAATACATGCTAATTTTGTCACTAGATGGAAGTACATTTTTTTCAGAAATCATAACAATTATAAAAATTTATGATGGCTCAAGAATTGTGTTTTTGCTATAAAAAGAATCCATTATATTTTATGCTTCCTGTTGTATATTGACGAAATAAATTACTAGGCAAGAAATTTAAACATTTTATGATGAATATAAATGAATGATATAAAAAAAAGTTTTGTAATTTACAGCACTACTGCGTAATAGTGCATTTCTGCAACAAACAAAAAAATGACTGAAATTCAATTTAAAATTGCTTAATTTTTTTCATATTTTTTCCTTTTATTATACTTGAGAACTAGCTCATATAATGTTTTCATAGAAATTTTAAAAATTGCGAAGTTAAGGGTTAAGTATCCCTACAAAAAAAATAATCTCAATAAACGTAGTCAGGGAAAGATGGTAGCCATTTCTCGGGAGGCGAAATATGTTTTTATCTTTTAGATATTTTATAGTTGATTTTGCAGTATGACTTAGTGCAGAATCTTGGAGCAAAACAAAGTTTCCTTGAGGGTAAAGACGTTAACTTTTTTTAATCAAATGTTTTAAAAACTAAATTCTGATAGTATTTAGCATCAATTTTAGCCTGTGGTTTAACAATAAATGGTTTTGTTAAGCCTCGAGAGGATATTCCCATCCATACCATAACACCTGGCGGACAATTGGCATTATGCAAAACGGCTGTGTCTTTGAGACGTTTTTTAAGTTAAATATATTGTATCTTCTTTTTGCCAGTAGTGAATGACAGATAAAACAGTACTTCAAATGAAGTTATCCATGCTTTGTATCTACCTTTGCGTAACATTAAATACAGAGACCAAGAACGTTTTTATAGTTTTTCTACGGGCTCAACCGACTGGTTTATTCACTTTCTTATGGCCAATTTTCTTTATCGGATGACAAATTGTAGATTGGGATACCTATACTTTCTTTGCTGAAGTTCGTTGACGCAGAGGATTTTCGATAGCGATAAGTCTTTTCAACTACTTTTTTTCTTATTTCTTAAGGAATTCCTTTCATCCACATTTTTTTCTTGGAGCTTCGGATAGCCAGCCAAATTTTATTTCTATTCAAAGTTTAGATAGTAACTCATTAGCACAGTGTTTCTCAAACTTTCAATACTGGCGACCCAATTTTCAATCATATCTTTTGTCGAGCCCCCCTATACAACAATAATGTATTTACTGCAATAAAAATGCACTTTGACGCTAAAGCTACAATGCGATCTCAATTATAAACTGTATAAGTATTAAATTTTATATACGTTACTTTTAACTAATATATAATTTAAGATAATTACTTAAAATATATATTACTTACTTATATTGTTATGTTATTTTTCTTTCTCTAATTTTTAAATTGGAACAGATCGCAAAATGATATATTTAATTAAAGGTTTATTTCTCCTTCAGAATCAATTTCCCAAAGTACAAATGTCATTAGAAAAATAGTCTAGTCTATGTTGCTCTCTATCATATCCATCACATCTGGCATTGTCGGATACGTTTGCGTGAGTCTGGGCAACCAATAGGACGTCTGCGCAAAACATGTAAAAATGCTTTTCCTCGTACAATTCCAGTCAGTTTTGATCGACTCGATACTTCTATAGCTACCGAATCTAGCTTGAATGTACATTTTTTAACTTGCAAGTTAATTGTAATTCACGGTAATTAAGTATTTACGGCAGTAGAATAAAACAAAATCATACATACATTTTTAAGTCGTAAGCAAGCATTCGACAATAATAAAAGATCAACAAGTACACAGACGAGCATGGTTCCGAAAATTAAATCAAGGAAATATTCTCAAAAATACTTAAATTTTGGATTTACCACTACAGAAGAAAATGATGGGAAATAAAGCCCTTCTCATTTTGTGCTAAAGCTTACAAATCTGAAGAACAACATGTGAAAGTTGTTTTCAAAACCATGTAAAATCATTTAGCCCTGTTGGCAAAGAATTTTAAAAAGTATTTTCTTGAAGAGGACAACTTAGTAGCAAGTTATGAGTGGATTAGGGATTTATTTTAAGATACTCCAGAAGGGCTCTCAACTTCCGAAGAAGTAATCTTCATAGATTTCACATCCAGTGAAAAATTAAAAGGCAATTTTGTAATAAATCGCTCTTTGAGTTTTGGGTAGAGGTGGATAATGAATTTTCTGCACTGAAAACAAAAGCACTTCGTATACTATTACCATTTTCAACATCCTACCTTTGTTAAAACGGATTTTCTGCGGTGGCTGCTGTGAAGACAAAATATAGATATCAGCTAAATATAGAAAAATAACTCAGAGTGTCAATTTCTGATATTAAACCTTCCTTTGAAAAACTTTGCTCTACAAGACAAGCCCATGGAAGTCACTAACAGTTATTAAACTTGTTCTTAATTTAATATTAAGAAATTATTTATAAAATAAATTCTTCAGTACTGATACATTAAACGTATACTCTGGCTGAAACACCCGCTCTTCGCACGAGTTCATTTTAAACCTCACAGAATTAGCATTTAGAATTAATTTTAAATAATGAAAAAAAGAATATAAAATTCCAATGAAGAATAATTGTGTTACTTTTTAATATTTAAAGCGAGAAGACTTCAAAATGTTTTAACCCGGGAGCGGGCGCGCACTCGATACTAACGCTAATGGTAGTGCGGGGGGGACTCAGTCACCCCAATCATTTTCTTATAATTATTTTTACTGTACACGATACAAATCGGAATTCCAGTGAATAATTTATTTAAGAGAAAGTATACTTACCGGCTTTCAATGACTATTCAATTTTTCTTTCATGATTTGAGAAAAAATCCAATAAAACTGAACTAAAATGATTCAAAAGTGCAAGACCTTAATAAAGGACGTAAATCAGAGACACGTTTCACTAATATTACAGAAATGTTATTTGCTGGCAAAGCTGTCATATTTTGTTCAAATTATTGTAGTTTTAATTAGCTTTCACAATCGCGACTGAATGAATGTTAACTTCGCACTGTTCAGCTACACGAAAGCTTTTGGAGACGGACCTCGTAATTTTGAACCATGGTCAAGTGACGAGGACGATACTTGAGCTGGAATCTTTTAACTTCTACACCACTCCAACAAGAGGGCGTTTGAGCTCTCGACAGATTTAACGTGCATCTTTCCCCTATACGACAGGTCTTTAGTGGTACTGGGCACGAACTCGTGACACCTTTGGTGATCAACAAAAAGTAAGTTGAACTTTTTCTTTCTTGTGTCTTTTTGACAAGGCGAACTGAACCTTGTGGTACACTTATGGTTAAAAGTGTATTCAGAAAAAATACGGATGTTCTAAAAAGGATTATGGCGTTTTCACTATGCTTTAAATGTTTAAGAATACTTTTAAAAATAAATCTTGGCCAAATAATCCTTAAAATCAATCAATTTTTTTCCAAATATCGTAAAACACTTTATTATTTACAATTTCTCTAAGCAAAAAACAAACACATAAAAGATGGGACGGAACTAATGTAGAACTAACCATACCAGTAAGTTTAAAGGTCAATCAAATGATCAGCAAATGTATTATGCTGCCTGGCTGAAAAGTGAATCATGTCTTCCTTTTCTTTCTACAACTAATGTACAGTATTTCAATAATAGTTACAGTGATGAATTGTTTATCTTCTTAGAATTTTTCTCAGGGTCTGGGTTTCGTTTTTTCTTTTAACGAGTAATATTTTACGTTAAAACGTAATAAAAAAATCTCTCATTGAGGAAATACAGCAAATTAAACAAAATGTTTTTTTTTCTTTAAATTGGTTTTGGGATCAAAGATAGCTATTTGTTGACGGAAAAACGCCAGATGATAAACATAAATTATATCAGTGTTGTTGTGTATTTTTTTATTATGGAAGAAAGTATTTTGTTTTACTTCTTTCCGGATATTTTTTTTAAATAATTAAATTTTCGATGTGCTCGCGCCCCCCCCCCAGGTGGGTGCGCCCCACACTTTAAGAAACACTGCATTAAAAAAATGTATTTTCTAATTTTTAAATGCTTTATTTATAACAGAATTTGAGCAAACATCCTTCAAAAGCTTTAGAATTTCGCTTCGGGTTTGAGGATCTAATTTCGGAGCCATAATTTACTCCCACTAATAAAAATAGTTCGATTGGTAATTTAAATGTTTCTTTTTTTAAAATATAACTGGAATCAAAGCGATAAAAATTTACCATTTAAAGTTATATGCTTTTAAAATCGGTCACACTAATTTTGAATCAACCGGCATTCTTAAATAAGTTGGAGAAGTCTATCGAATGAGCACGATACGAAAAAGTCATAAAGGTCATACAAACATTACAAAGTTGGAATTTTCTGAGGGAAAACAAGTATTTAAGGTGATTAAACTAAAATGAAAAATCCGTGAGATATCAAATATATTTTCAAATACGTTTTCATTATAATGAAATCTTTTCAAAACTGTGAATCACAAATTTTTCTTCACATTTATTGTATTTTCTTAGTTTTGCTGTAATATAGTTTTCATTCCGCTTATTGTTATTTGCATTTTAGTGTAGTAAATAATTATATTTTATTATTAAGTATTGTCTGCTTTAACTGCCAAACGTCGTCCTTTTTAAACTCTTAAACAAACTATATATTATTGTGTGTATATTAGAGTAATCAATGTACTCTGGATGGTTTCTACAGGACTTCTTTTCTTTTTTTAGACAACATGCACGTGTTCGTGTGCTTGATATCTTTTATGCTGACGATCCATCTCTCATCCCTGAGAGCAACTAATTCCTCCGAAACGACAGAATCGACAACAGAAGCTCTGCTTTTCCAAACCTTGGCGCCAAATACTTCTCTGAAACTCAATTCGGAACCATCTTACGAACCGCAAACGCTACCGCTCAATTCAACAGTCGCAGAGGCCACTTCATGGACCACAAATTCTCTAGATCTCGCTCCAAATGAATCGATGGTCAGTTCCCCTCCCACATCCTCCATTGCTGAAGCTCAGCCCGTTACCGAAATCCAAAGCGGCATCTTAACTGGTTTGGCAACTGCAGGTGAACCTACCAAGAGTACATCCCCAGTAACTATTACTACTACTACTACGACGACGGCGACTACCACCGAGCAGCATATTTCCAGTACGACTTTGGCAGCCACAGAATCAATAGGAAAAGAAACTAACACCATGAATACAGTGCTATCCAGCACGGAGAAGATTCAGATAGCACATTTGACATCTCATCCTAATTTTGTACAATTTACAGAACATACCGAAGAACCAGTGGAACACAATGCTATCCTTATTCCCGATTCTGAGAGCACCACGGACAAGGGAATGAATATCATAGTAGGGCATAAATGTACCAGAATATTCCAAGACTCAACTCTCTGGAACGATACTGATGGAGGGATGTTGGCTTTGAAATCTTGTCCTTATGGATATCAAGGAAATATGTATCGGCCATGTTTTAGTAATGGTAAATGGGGCAGCGTTGATTACAGTGAATGTCGTTTGGAGCATCTTGGACGGATGAGACATATGGTAAGTTATACTTATATTTTTCCCTAATTAATCAAAGTTTTGGGTAATTTTAAAAGCATGATTATACCACAAAATTCTTAATTATTTTGTATGCAGTTTAGTTAGAAATAAGTACTGTATTTCAGTCAAAAATAATCGAGAATATTGTGCTAAAACATAAGAAACTCTTCCCCCTTCCTTCCCCTTTTTTCTCTTTTCAGTTCATGGTCTCTATTGAAATTTATATGAATGTGTTCGAAAAAATTAAATTAAATTCGGGTAGAAAGGTAATTAAAATGCTAAATAAATATATTAATTTTTAAAAGGTTCAGAAAATGAATTTCTAAATGTGAAGCTACAAGTTAGAGTATTTTTAAACCAAAGCCAATTTGATACATCAAATCCGGTATTGTATGGCTTAAACATTTTTTAAGCGAGAGAGGAAGAAGTCAAACAGTTTAAGCAGACTAGTTGTTAAAATATATTAATTTCAATTAAAATAAATATGAGTTTTGCAGCGATAAAACTTAATTTAAGAATCAAAATCAAGTTTAAAATTTTTATATCCCTTTGCTATTCTTTTTTTTACCGTGAAGAATGATTTTTAACAAATGCCAGTAGCTCTTAAGAATAACTAAACGGATAATCATCTGTATTATTTTGAAGAAGTTATTTTTCTGTATAAATAAATTTTGATCTTTAATTGCATTTAATTCAGTATAATGTATATTGTTTACAGATTGTTCATCAAGTGCAAAAGGGAATGTTGGGAAATATGTATGTACTGGCGGAAGAATTTTCGAAGTACATTTCTTCAGTTGATATGAAAAGCCCTATGGATAGACTGGAAGCTTTTGAAATCCTTAATATTTTTCTGAAACTGGATATGAACCCTAAGATGGATAAATCAAGGGATACTAAATACATTCAGGTACTTTTCTTTTTGTAAATTCGAGAACGGGAATTTTTTTTGAAGAATACTTAACAACGGAACGATTTCATATAATGCAGCTTTTAAATATATTTTTCTAGTATTATTCTAAATTATCCGATTAACCATTTCAAGAATTATATAAATCAATACCTTATTTTTAAAAATGGAATTTCTTTTTCTGATTTTTTGATAATTTTTCAAGCCACAAGTAAAAAGAAATCTTTCGCCTTCCTTTTTTAAAACCCAAATGAAATCTGATTTAGCTTGGTGTCTAATTTACAGAGATAATATAAACATTAGTAATAATCAATAAATATTTCAAAAAATGTACAAAATTTGACATTTAATCGAAACAAAACACTTTACACTGAATATACACATTCTAGAAACTCTGAAAATCAAATGCAAACATCTGTGATTGGTAACTTCTGACTCTCGTTGAAGATTCAGTTTAAAAGCATTTGAAGCACTCCCCTCAATGTACTAAGTTCATAACTACTAAAGCATCGATCTAGAAGTTTTAAGAATTCTCCTATCTGGAATTTATACATATGCATAGTTCCTTGTTCGAAGTTGCATTTAAAAAAATACACTAAATTGCTATAGTAGTAACACCTTATGCTAAGCAATAAGTTGGAATATAACAAGACGAATCAAAGTAAAATATGGTCACAGTAATTCTACAGCAAATCCTTAAGCTTAGTACTAAGATGGTATTCATATGTACTGAAGTACATATGTACGATGAGCTTAAATCGCACTGTCACCTGTATGGTGCTCAAGGCCAACGACAGGCGTACCTCTTGCCCATGCCACGATGAATTTCGTGGGCCTCGTTCTGACTACGTCAGACAGGTGGCATTAGCCACAACAACACAACAACAACATATGTACGCAAGTACATACGTATTGAAGTGTAACATACATATGTACAAAATACTGTACTGAAATCATGAGATATCTCCTAATATCGAGTGGTACCCATTTTACATGACAAAGAGTAACAGTTCTACGTTGCTTTATCTGAATTAGTTATCTGAAATCTCCTGACAGTATCATTAGATCATTAGATTTTTGAGTTAATTCACTTAAACTATAAATATAAAGCTTAGAATACTTAGTTTTTATCCTGAATTACAAATTTACTTACATCTTTTGCATTTACATAAATGATTATGAAATTATTAATCACACAAAATTTGATCTTGTATGATGAATTCGAAAACACATAACTCAACATCGCAATCTGGACAGTAGCATCTGGTTTTGATTCTTACCTTCTTCCCTTTACAGTTTCTTTTTGAGCAGCAAATAATACACTGTCGTGTTGGATTAGTTTTTTTCTTTGTTGGGGAAATGTAATCAAAAAAGTTTCTTTCAAACGAATGTAAAGAGGGCGTTCAGCATAAGGATGTCATTTTTTTTTGCAGAGAGTTCCACCAAGTAGTACTTTTCAATTATTCGAAACCGCAAAAAGCCCATGCGAAATTATTCAAAAAAGACGTAACGCACGGTGTAAAGGTTCACATTGCCCGTGCTACACTCAGGATGGTACGTTTCACCTGCCCGATCTCAGCTCGAGAAAGGGCTTAATGAACTTTATACCATGAATCTATGCGAGGTTAAACATACAACTTAAACTCGTATTTAACACTATTCTAAAGAGTGTTTTTTTTCCAGGTATAGAAGTTTAAGTTGGCATTACTTTCCAAGATGGCGACCGATTTAACAGCTGTCAAGTGATTTATTCTCAGTTTGGTTTGGCAATTCATCAAAAGGATCATCAAGCAAGGCATAGATTCGTCGAATGGGCCCAAAACGAGAGTGCCGTTGTTCCCGATTTTCATAAGCGAATTTTGTTTAGCGATGAAGCGCACTTCTGGTTGAATGGCTACGTCAACAAACAAAACTGCCGCATTTGGAGTGAAACTAATCCACAAGTATATGTCGAAACACCGTTACATCCAGAAAAACTGACTGTTTGGTGCGCTTTATGGGCTGGTGGAATCCTTCTTCAAAAACGATGAAGACCACAACGTTACAGTCAATGGTGATCGGTATAGAGCCATGATTACTAACTTTTTCATTCCTGAATTGAACAATCACGATGTCCAGGAGCTGTGGTTCCAACAAGACGGCGCAACATGTCACACAGCTCGTACCACAATCGATTTATTGAAAGACACGTTTGGTGACCGCCTAATTTCACGTTTTGGACCTGTGAATTGGCCTCCAAGATCTTGTGATTTAACACCGCTAGACTATTTTGTGTGGGGCTATGTAAAGTCATTGGTCTATGCGGATAAGCCACAAACGCTTGACCATTTGGAAGACAACATTCGCCGTGTTATTGCCGATATACGGCCACAAATGTTGGAAAAAGTCATCGAAAATTGGACGTCCAGATTGGACTACATCCGAGCCAGCCGTGGCAGTCATATGCCAGAAATCATATTTAAAATGTAATGCCACAAGATTATCTTTCGAATAAAAAAAATTCATGTCAATCGAATAATACATCGTTGTTTTATTGCAATTTAAAGTTCTATACCTCTAAAAAAATACCCTTTATTTCCTCTAATTGAATTTATATCAGCAAATTATTTCAATATTTATTTAAATATATAAAGTCTCATTTTCCCCTTTGCTTAAATAATAAAAGATACCAAAAATAAAACATACCAATTAATAATTATCAATAAACAAATTGATAATAGAAGATATAATTTGAATAAGAATTTGATAATAAGAAGTAGTCATTAATTAAAGTAATCAAAAACTTCTAAAATTTGAAAAGTTTTCTTAATTTTTTTCGTACAAGTATAAATTGCTGTCGTTGTGCTGAATACTGTCATAAAAAAAGTTTTGAACAGTTGTTTGGTGGAAATTCATTTTCTATTTTATCAAAAAAATTGATATATAAAAATATATATATATATATATATATATATATATTGTGTTTTATATATGTTTTTAGACAATTCTGCATGCTTGCAATGAGCTCATAAAGAAGAAAACGGTCTTATTTCCACCGGGATCGCAAGAAAATGTAAGTATAACATTCCTTTCTTTTTTTAAAAGCATTGCATTTTTGTGATTTATATTGAATTACATTGAAACATTTTTATTTGTTACAAGTACACTACTTCAAATTTGTACCTTATTATTTTTTAAGCTATTGTAGCTTTTAAACAAAAGAAATCAGTTTTCTTAATGAATTAAAAAAATTTCTTTGTCTAATAACTTTTTATAAGAATTTAAAAAATGTTATATGCTTATAGCTTTTTTAAATCCTTTCTAGTTAATCAATGAAATTATTTTCTCAGTACAGATCATGATTTCAGTTTAGCCTCTGCAAGAACAATCCATATTTAAATAAATTTCAAATAATTAATTAAAATACTAATTTAATGGGCGAGAATTTTATAAATTCAATTAAATAATTCAAAATGAAAACACAAAGCTTTGATTTCAACATAAAACAATTTTAGATCAAAATTGTAAGCTTTAATTTTTTTTAATAACTCAATGCATGACAGAAATAGTCACCTTTTGAATTTTTTATAGAAACTTATTACGGAGAAAGCAGTCGAAATGGTTTTTCATTTGACGTATTTTGCTGAAAGGGCTCTGAGGGGTTTACTGAAAACTCAGAAAAAGCAAATGGCATTCAGATCTTCTCCGAATGTGGGTGAGTACGGTTCATAAACTTAAATATTAAAAATTTAAACATTATTATTAAAAGATCCACTGTACAAAAGCAATAATTATAAAATAATTGTAAAACACATCCAGTTCTTTAGAACCAAAGAAGTTCTAAAATAGAGAATTAAAATTACAAAATTTTAGCTTTTGCAGCTCTCTTTTTATTATTATATAGGTAGAAATCAATAGTTTATTTCTTAACAAAAACTACTGTTTTTAAGAATCTTATCTCTTAGCAATTAATGAGGGCCAGGGCCTACTCTGCCCATCCCAGTATACGTGACCAATGGCCGCTGAGGTACATGTGCAAATGTCCCGATCAGGTGGTCAGTCTGAAGCAAGACCCCCAGTATCTAAGTCCTCAAGCAAGCTTGGTACTCAATTATCGACCCACTGCAATAGGGATGAAAGGCTGAGTCGACCTACCCCGTCCCGGGAATAGAACCTTGACCTGTGGTGTGGAAGCACGATACGCTACCACTCGACCACTGAGACTTAAACTTCTTTTAAGAATATTTTATTTTTTAACAGTTATTACTCCTTTTAAGAATATATTATTTTTCAACAATTACTGTATCTTTTCATATACTTGGAAATATACTTTCTCTTTTTATCGTTTATTTTGAACAAAAAATGAGTTTCCATAAATAAAATATGGATGCATTATTTTCATTTAGTTTTTATGAAGTAAACTGGAATTTAGAATTGAGTTCTAAAAGTTCTTTTTGTTTAAATAGCTAAAACTGCCACTCAGCATTATTTGAAATAACTACATTAATGTTTATTCGAAAAATTTTATTATTCAAATCGAATTCGGAGACTTGCATTTAATATTCTACTTAAATATGTAAGATATAAAGTATGCGTTCATAAACATAGATATTTCTCATTAACGAAATGTAGATTTACGTGACAAATCTCTCTGCATTTGGTACGACAATCGAGTTTAATTTGTGCCTTAGAATAAATCTATTTTGGCCCAATATATCAGAGAGAACAAATGCATGGAATGGGCTCAAATGGATTTACTGGCCTCCTCCCTTCTTGCTGTCTAGAGCAGCATTGAACGATCCAATCAGAATCTCCAGAAAGCTTAATGAATGCATCACAACTTAATTATCTCAAGACTTGGGATGCAAATCAGATTCTACAAATGAGTTTGCATCACAAATTTCGCTTTTGACTTCCATGAAACTTCAGTTGTGGAGAAGGGGGAATGGGATTTCGAATGGGATAAGTAATGGATAAAACCAATGGAACAAATAATGGTAGAAAGGACACGCTTTCCTGAAATGATCTTATTATGCGGATTATAATGTATAGTCCCGAACGAATAATTTAATGAGATTTAAGTAATTATATATAGTGCAATTATATTCTGATCGTTCGGTTTGAATAATCTTGTTATTTAATTTATTATTCCTATGCTACTGATTAAATATTGTTTTAAATTTGATTTGATTTTACAAAAATTTACATTACTAGATTTCCAAGAGAAAGAAGAATGTTATTTGAAAAAGATTTCAAATTCTGAAATAAGATACCGAAATTTATCCACGAACACGTTTGGAGTATTTTTTGACAAAATAGCATATTTAAGCATTATAAGTGCTTTTTTAGGACTCAATACCAATAAATACCAACATTTAACTAACAATATTTGAAATGAATTGCCTAAATTTCACAAAAATCACAATTATATGTGAAATTTTAGCAATAGTTTTATAAAACTTCAAATCAATTAGAGAAAAAAGTAATAAACTTATACTAGTAAAAGTATTAACTAAAACAAATTAGATGCATTTATCAAGAAAATGTACTAAAATTTTAGAGCTGATTGAGTAAACATTATCAGAAAAGTCACATTCTTTATGAGACCATTATTTGAATAACAAGCCGTAACTCAAAAAGTATTCCTACAATAGGAAATATTTTAGTACATTCTTTAGAAAAAACATAAAAATTAGGTTAAAAAAGTTTTATAGAATTACATTCGTAATATTTTGAGTTATCACACTCGCCATGATAGATTTTGAACATTTTAAATGTCCACTTCTAGTAGATCAAAGACCCACTTCCGGTTTTTATAACTTAATGAAACTTATTGTAGCTTGAGCTCTAGGTAGCGTAGAACCAAAACAAAGTATGTTTTGAAAAGCCCAAAGATAGCTTTATTCAATAAAAGAAAAAAACAAAAATATCTGTATTGATCGAATTTGGTCATTTTCAACGTGTTTAAATAAATTAACCAATTATCCAAGTGCAACTTAAATGGTCTACTTAATTTCCCCTTTCTATTTGTATGCTGTTTGCAATTAATATTGTATCTAACTTTGTTTTTCAGTTTAATATCATCTTTTCATTTGAAATTTAATTCCGAATTCTTCAAACAGATGGTGCTAGATTCGTCATAAATATACCAACTTGAGGTGTTGGAAAAACCGGTTTCACAATTTTCAAAATGTAGTGTCACTATAAAAGTATATAATCATACCAATGAACTTCCGAGAATTCGTTTGATTTCGAAACTTGCAAAGGATGTGAAAGCCGTTTTATATTAAATGTCGAAGGCCATTTAGGAACTATTGTTTTTGTACATTACTTAAAAATCGAAATCAGAGACAGTATTATTCAGATTTTACTACTGAAATAAAAATGTATATTCATATTGTTGAACAATTTGAATAAATTAGTTGAGTTATAAAAACCCAGTATGAAATAAAATATTAACCCATTAAACAAAATTAAAGAAAAAAAATTTTATTTGGGGGTTTACTTGGCCTGAAAATCAAAAACGAAAAACTATAGCATCAAGTATATATATATATATATATATATATATATATATATATATATATATATATATATACAGAAAGTTAACTTTAATTTTGAATTTATTATTCAATAATATTTTACTTAAATTCAAATACATTAGATTTTCTTTAGTTCCTTCTTGATCTTCCATTTTGTTCTATATTATACATTTCAAAGTTTTTTCAAAATGAAATTTATTAAAAATTATAACGCAATTTTTAGAGCGTACATTTTAAATTCTTTCTCTATTTTGAAATCTAATATAATTGTACATTACTACTCCCTCACTTTGGTTAAAATAATATTCATGTACAAAAAATGTAAAAATAAAGGGTTTTTTTTTCTCACTTTTTGATGAATTATTTTGAAATATTTTCGTATATCTAAGTATTTACCTTTTTCGCATGAGAAAAAATCCTCCATTTGAAAGAATATTTTTTAAATGGTTAATTTTCAATAATAATTTAGGTATCTCAGTGGTGTTAAATTTCTCTAGAGAGCTGAATATAAAAACAATTTTCAAACAGGTATAATTCTTTTAAATTTAAGTTAAATAATTCGAAACTTTTATATATTATTTATAAAGGAATGGGGCTTTAGAAAAGTGTAAAATGTTTAAAGCATAATCATAATTTTAAAAATTATAAGCATAAGAAAATAAGAAAGATTTCTATAAGAAATATTAATTTAGTTTTACGTTGCGCATGCTATTTTCTAAAATAGGAGTTTTAATTTCTAGCTATAAGTTGATTTATAAAGTTAAATATATCCCTTTGTTACACTGTAGTATTTTTATATAAATAGAATAATAAATTATATTTTTTAAAAAATAAAAAAATTACATTTTCAAAATTTTTTGAAAAAATTTCAATGTTTTTCAAATATTTTGAAATACAAAAGATATATTATTCTTAAATGATGTAGGGTTTAAAGAGTATGATGCATTTTATAATTCTATAAAGTTTTATACATCAGAGGCTACTATTTTTGAAAATAACGTGCGCAACGCAAAAAAAAAAAATTACATAATATTTATTACAGAATTATTTCATATTTTTATATGCTTATAATATTTTTAAATTATGATTATATTTTAAACATTTTGTACTTTTTTGAAGCCATAATCCTTCATAAATAATGTGTAAAAGATTCGGATTATTAAATATAAATTTAAAAGAATTATACCTGTTTGAAACCTCGTAAGGGAAGAAATGAAAATAATACTAAAATATTTGTTAAACAAAATGCATATGAAAAGATTTCGGGTGGATATTGTGACGAAAAAATACATTTTTCAATTGTTACATATTGCATTTGGTTCCAAATGTGTTCTTAGAAAGACTTATTTAAAATCACCCTGACTACAACTTAAATGATGCTTTTAAAATACTGAAGCTATAAAGATTGACGATTTTGTTTAAAAGAAATAAAGTTTCATGCATTTAATATGTTTTATTTTATTAATTAGGTATATAAAAGAAGAGAAAAAACAATTTATTTATCCAATGAGGTTTTTTACGAAAAATTACAATAAAAAATTTTGAGAGATATCTAAACCCCATACATTAAATTTTTATGATTATTTTTTCTTTACAAGAATTAATATATTAAATAATTTTTTTATACAATTTTTATTAAATTAGAAAAAAAATCAAACTTATAAAAGAAACTGAAATAGAATTTTTTTTAATTATCTTCTTATTATATTTTATTATGAAAATTCTAAATTCCCAGAATATATGTATATAACACAAATCCACTGTGCATAAAAAACGAAAGAGAACAGTTACAGTGAATTTGGTTCATCTAATTAAGACAAAAAATGCTCAAAAACTTCAGTTTTAAGGACTGTCCGAATTAATTGGGAAAACTCTTGGAAAAGTATTACATCTAATTATACCTATTAACTCTACAGATATTTTAGATTTTAACAAGAAGATTACGAAAAGTCTTCGCTCGATCTTCTTCATTATAACTTTTGCAACAGTCAAAAGTCATAATGAATAACCTAGTTTCTTCAAAAATATTTCAGCAAACGATTTAAATGAATATCTTTTTAAAGTTTTTGAAACCAATAAGCTAACCTTGTGCATGGAAACAGGGTTCTTTACAAATGTAAAAAATTATTTTGATCCTGATGTGTACTTTTATTGTTTGTATTTTTCTTGTATTTGAAGATTAGTAACTATCTCCTATTTTCTTTTGAGTTAGTAGTTCTTTTTATATGAATTCTAGAATCATGTTTGTTTTAGGAACATATCTATCAAGTAAAAAGATATAGAGAGATGATTAGGTCGATTCTAAGTATAAACGTGAAAGTTGAAAAAAATAATTCCAATAAAAAACTCAAAACTAATAATTAAATTTCTATAAATATGCATGTTTTAATATTTTAATTTCTAAAAACTAAAATTTTTTAATTTTTTTAAAATCTAGTTTCTCAAGATCTGTTTAGATAAATAATTAAAAATGACTGTGAAATTCAAAATTTAAAAAAATTAGTTTCCATTAGAAGAAAATAAACTAAATGTAAAGTAAAATTACTAGGAAAATTCTATTTAGTATTTAAGAATGCAAATCCCTAATTAATTTATTTTCATTAATAACTTAATTTATTCTTCACATTCATTTTTTCTAAAGTTTTTTTATTAATATAAAATAAAATACTCTAAACAATTTGTAGCCACTAATTTTATCATCAACGCCTAAAGAAATGAAAAAATAAAAAAGAAAATTAAACTCTCTATTGTTTTCAATAATTCAATATCTCTATATAAAAAAAAATTTGTAATGCTGTAATACATTTTTTATACGTAATCACAGTTCGGGAAAATTTACCTTTTTGATTATGGTGAAGCATTGCATAAATGCTCAAAAATTGTTAAACGTGACGATGTATTTCAAATTTTACAGCCAATTATGAATAAAAATCCTTATGGAGAAAAATATAGAACTTTTAATGAAATTCAAAATAAAAACCAAGATCAAAAGAATAGTCTGTGTTTTTATGCAAGCTTTAAATATCATCCTGGATTGAATGATAAACCATCATGCAATTAATTAGCTGCTATCATTTCATCAAAGGATGGTTCTGTAGACAGAAAGATTGATATTAGAGTTTATCCAAAGAGGGAACACAACTCTCAGTTTGTGAATTTTAATGCTCCTCATGCAGATGCGTTGCTGAATTAACTCTCTCTATATAAAAAAAATTCTTGACGCTGTAAATTAATTTATGCATAAGATATAGTTAATAAAAGCAACTATAAAGTTCTTAAAGCTATAATTTTACTATCATCATTTACAGTTTTACAATTTGAGCAATAAGTATGAACAGTTGTATAATATGAACAATGGAGGTTAGTCCGTCGTTAGGCGGATAGGAGGTGCACCTCCCCCTCCTTAGTAACAATAGGAAATAATACTTAATTCATTTAAAAAATTAAATTAAGAACTTTTAATGAAATTTCTATTTATTAAATATTTTATATCTTATTTTGAAAAAAGAAAATGCATTTTATTTGACATAAAAAATTAAGCTATACTGTAGAAAATTGTTTTAAAAATTTCAGTTGCCTTATTTGAAATAAATTATGTTAGTTAGTAAAAAGTAATATGTGTGATTTATGACTGACAAATAAATTCTCTAATTGAAATTCATTAATGTAAAATAATGTATCCGAGGGAATATCTTACAGAATTGTAATAACTTATTTCCGGATAAATTTACAATTAGAGTCTGTGTGCATAAAAAAACAATGAAAACATTCTCCACTTCCAAATACTTGTGATTTATGGTCGCAATTGTGTTTAAAAGGCATTTTTATAATCCAGCAATCAAACGCGAATGTCACCTTTAAACTAAGATGACATTTTTGTTGAAAATGAGAAAAAAATGTGACAATTTATTAAATTTAATAAACTAAAAAAATAAATTTGAAATTCCTTTATTTACAAAATGATAAAGGTTTGGATTAAAACAGTGAAAAGTTTCTGAACCTACGAAACAATAACTCTACGAAGGTACTATCAGGATTCACACAATAGTTATTTTCGCTTCTGCTTCATCCAGATAATTCAAGGAAAGGAACTGCATTGTAACATTTGATCAAAATAATTTTTATTTTTTTATTCCATGTTATTTGTCATTTCTAGACAAGATAATATCGTTATTTTAATCTAATCTTTTATTATACACAATATAATACAATGAATTTTTTTGCTGCAAGAATTCAAACCAAATATTCGCTGAAATTTGAAATACTTTTTTAAACTCATTCATTCATACATTTATCTCGTATTTAAAAAAGAAAATATCTCGTTTCTTAGGAAGTTGCCTTACATTTATAAACAAGATGGAATTCAAATTATGTAACAATTAATTTGCTAATTTAATGATTACTTTAAATACAAAAAATTCTGAACCGAAAGGTAATTAAAATTTCATTCGATTAATATTTAAACAAAAAAGTTGAAAAAGAAAAATTTATTAAATGTTTTTATTCAAAATAAGGCTATTACATCAAGCATTTTCAATCAATTGCATGCAAGATCACTGAAAGTAAAATTTGAAAAAGCACAATTTTCACACACACATTCAACTTAATTTCTCAAGCAAAACTTTTATAATATATTTGAAAAATATCCTACTGAACAGCAAAAAAGCATCGGAAGGTTCACAACATAAAATTTCTGAATAGCTTCTACAAAGTTCAACTAATTTATTATAGTTATAAAAGTATTTAGATTCAGTATAATAAGGCTTTCCAAAGTATAAGTTATCTTAAATTTTTATAAATCAAGATTTTAGCCTGGAAATTGTTTATAAATATAAAACGTCAATTATATACCATGAAGTTTCATCTCATACTTATTAAGATTAATTTAAAGCCTTGTAAAAAAATGAAAAGTATGTATAAGTATAATCATTTTCATCTCAAGAGATGAATTACCGTAAAATCCAGCGTATAACAAGCGCTTTTAACACAAAAAATAAGATGGAAATTTACGGTTGAGTGTTATACGCCGGGGATAAAAATAAGAGCTTTAAAAATAAAAAAAGAGTATAGAAAAAAATTAGACTTCTACCTACACACATCGAAATGCTATTTATATAAAAGAAATGACATACATCCCTTTTGAACTGAAAGTTAAACCGGTTGATGCACAAATAATGTGACCAATTTCAAAGCCTCATAAATTTTTATCGAATTAAGTTATGCACATGAAATATTCAATGTGGTTTCCTTTGGAATAGTACACTTTATGTAAATGTTTTGGCTAAGTCAAAAGGGCTTTTTGACCATTTTGGGGGAGAGGGTATTTTTTCAACTTCCTCTTCGATTGCTTTTTGAGGCTTAGGAGTGTTCTTGCTTTACGTCTGTTTAATCGTTTCTTTAAGTATCCCCATTAAAAAGCAATCACAATGAACACAGTCAGGGGATAGTGGTAGCCATTTCTCAGGAGGCAGAAAATTTATTTTTTAATCTTTCAGCCATTTTATAGTTGATTTTGCAGTATGATTTGGTGAAAAACAAAGCTTCCTTGAGAATAAAGACGTTTACTTTTATTGATCTAGTGTCTCAAAGCTTTATTCTGATAGTATTTAGCATCAATTTAAGGCTTTGGTTCTATAAAAAATGGTTTTGTTAAGCCTTGTGAGCTTTCATACCATAACACCTGAAGCCAACTTACATTTTGAAAAACAGCTGTGCCTTTGCGACGTTTTTTGCGGGAAATATATTGTATCTTCTTTTTTCCAGTTGTGAATGACAAAAGAAACAGTTCTTTATCCGAAGTCATCCATGCTTTGTAACTACCTTTGCCTAACATTTAATACAAAGGCCAAGAACGTTTTCTACGCTCTCAACAGACATTTAAAGACAGACTGGTTTATTCACTTTTTTTATAGCTAATTTTTTTTTCTGACGACAAATTGGGGATTGCGTTACCTGTAGTTTCTTTGCTGAAATATTTTGAGGCAGAGGATTTTCTACAGCAATGTCTTTTCAGCTTCTTTTTTTCCCCTAAGGACTTCCTTTCACCCACATTTTTTCCCAGGAACTTTTGCTTTCCTGCCAAATTTTATTTCTTTTCAAATTTAGATAGTAATCCATTAGCAAATGGTCTTTTCCGATATTTCAATGCTTTATTTATACCAGAATTGGAGCAAACATCTTTCAAAAGCCTTAAAATTTCGTTTCGGGTTTAAGGACGTAATTTCAGAGCCATAATTTATTTCCACTAACAAAAATAGTTAGATTGAAAATTTGAATGCTTTATTTGTAAAATATAACTGGCATCTAAGCGATAAAAATTGACCATTCATAGTTATATGCTTTTAAAATTGGTCACACTAATTTTGAATCAACCGGTATTCCAGGGGTATGCTACTTTTTTATAAAGCTTGGAATAATACCTCGGATAAATGAGTTCACAACATAAGAGCATTGCGCACATACATTTCAGGTTTCTTCGTAAAAAAGGTGTGCGCGTTAAACTGCGAATATATCTAAAAATTAAAATTGTGAAGCTTGAAATTATAGGTGATCGTTATACGACGGTTTTTATGGTAATTTGTACTTCTTTAAAAAAAATTTTTCGTAATGATGTATCTTTATGCGGGATATATATTTTTTTGCCATTGCTGATAATATAAATATAATTTCCACACATTTTTTCGATCACACTACATTAGAAACAAATTTGATGCTATAAGGTTTTCTCAATTGTGTTTTCCTAATACTGAAAATTGAATAAACATCCATTTTATAAATCCATCATTCAGTTATTACCAATATAAATTAAGAAGTTTAAAGTTAAATAGACTTCTTAAAACTGCACTGTGTGTGGTTGAAATTCAATACAAAGAAGGAGGAATTAGATTGAACTCTTTGAATAATTATACTGTAATCTGAACTACTATACTAACATGTTCTTTTCCTCTTTGAATCATTTTCCAACAAGCCGACTTACATCATCAAGCATGTGAAACTAAATAAATAAAAATTAAATTTGATAATAAAATTAATACGAGACAAATACACGAGATTTGAAATTTATGTGGGTGAGAAAAAACAATAGGAAAACCAAAATAAACAACATTAAATGGAATTTAAAAGTAGATTGACTTGTAAGAAATCATTAATAAACGTCATAGTTCATTATGAATAATTGTTAATAGTTAAGAAAATTGTGTACTGTACCACAGGCGGTCCTCAGGCAGCGAGTTTACTACACTATCTTCAAGGTCATACTTTCCATTTGTGTACTGTAATTAAAATGTACCGATATGCATATATGTATTAGCATTAAAATCGTCACGAACTAATGCTTAACCTTTAAGAATGAAAAATGCATAAATTGAAAAAAATTAACATCAGAGAAAATTAAGAATCTACCTTTAGACCAAATTTGAATATGAAATCTCGGTGTTGCTTAATAAGATGCAATTTTTTAAAAAAATGAAAGCTGTCAATGAAAATTAAAACATTTTACAAGAAAGCGTGTTTAATAATAATACAAGAATTGTACAATATATATAATCGGTAAAATAAAATACTGAGTTGGAAATGTGAATGCAAAAAGAGAAAAATAGGGTATATTCAAATGTGAAAGAAAAATGTATACTAACATTTCGAGTAAAGTAGTAAGAAAGTACTAATTTCAGAAGATTAGAATCAAGGCTTCGAACCGGAACTGAACCACAAGAACTGTAAAAAACCATTATTTTGTTTGGAAAGAAAACCGGAATTGAACCGAAAAAAAAATATCGGTTTATTTCGGTTCGATATATCTTCAGTCATTTTTTTACTGTAACCACAACTTATTAATATTTTCTAATTTAACGTCAGCACCATATAATTATCATCATCACATGTATATTGCTTCTCGATTTCCTGTTTTGATGTTCCTTAGTATTTTTCTGTTTCTGCTACGTATGAAACTTCTTGTAAAAGGCAGAATTGATTCCTAGGTGAATGAATTAGATGATTTTTTTAAGAAAAATATCCGTCTATATTTTTCGCAACTCAACAATTGATCGTTGGCGAATGTTTGTATATAGACCAGGGGTACTCAACCAATGTATGACAAAATTATTCTTTATTAGTTTGTCTCATTATTTCTGATACATTTATTATCCTGGGATACATTAAATCTACAGCAGGGGTACTCAACATTTTTTTCTGCCGGGCCGCATACATATGCAACATGAGAATTAATGGAGGGGGGAGGGAGAGAAATGCGTTGAGACCAAGATAACACAGACAATTTAAAATGTGGGAATTGATCAAAATATTATAGAACTCCTACATTTCGCTTCTTTTAATTATTACATTTTTTTATTTTTGTCACTAAATTTTTCTAAAGTGGAAGCATTTAAAAATCACTCTCACAATTTCTGCATCAATAAACGGTTTCATTTGATTACCAATAATAAAACAAATTTCATAGGATGCCTTTGTTACCGCTGTGACATTACCACTGACAATACACTTTTTTGCTGTTGTAAAGATTATTCAAGAAAGCCTATTTATCACCTCTTGAAAGAGATCTTCGAGGAAAAGTGTCATTTAACGTGTGTGTGATTCCTGTTTATTGGTATTTTTTAAATATAACACTTTCGTGATAAATCAAACAATTACTGAACCAGGCTTGCTTTTGAATACAAAATAGTTAACTTCCCAATCGTCTTGAAACAATCTTTTCTTCGAATATTTTCCGCTTGCAAGATATGAAAGATAGTTCAAAATTAGTTCCACTCATAAAATAGTCGCAACTGTTGTCTATTATCACTAATCAGTAGGAAAAAATATCAATTCGCACCCATACATTGACAGCAAAAAGCAAAATTGATATATTTAATTTTTTAACAAAGAATTTCCCACCAAATTTTCATAAATAAATTAATTTCTTAGAGCAAGGGGAATGACAGGGCCACTTAAAAAGGCCCGGTGGGCCGCATGTGGCCAGCGGGCCGCAGGTAGAGTATCACTGGTATAGACTGTTTAGATCAGGGGTACTCAACCTTTCTTTCTGCTGGGCCACATACATATGTCAGCTTTTTCACTGGGGCTGCATACATATTTTAGTTATTTCACGCGGGCCGCAACATGGAAATAAACGGGGAAGGGGGGGGAGGAGAGAAATGCTTTAAGACTAAGAAAGCATTGAAAGTTGTACATTCTAACTCCTATTTTGAAGAAATATTATAACTCCTATTTTGGTTTTATTAATTATTAATTTTTTATATTTTTTTTTATTTTTGTCACTAACACTACGAAACACTCCTTCACAATCTTTGCATCAGTAAACGGTTTTTTTCATATGATTACCAATAATATAACAAACTTCTTAGGATGTCTTTGTTACTACTGTGATAACTGTGTCACTGACGAGAAACACTTTGTTGCTGTTACAAAAGAATATTCACTTAAGCCTATTTATCATCTCTTGAAAGAGGAAAAATGTCATTAAATAATTCCTGTCTATTGGTATTTTTTAAATACAGCCTTTTTAATGACAAATCAAACAATTGCTGATCTCCATGTTTGTTTTTCGCTACAAAATAGTCAACCTCTCAATCGTCTTGAAACGATATATTTTCTTCGAATATTTTTCCCGTGCAAGATATGAAAGATAGTTAAAAATTTGTTCCACCCATAAAATTGTCGCTCCTCTACTATTATCTGTTATCGCTAACCGAACCATTCCAAACAGAAAAAGAATATCAATTCGTACCCGTACGACACCGACAGCAAAAAGCAAAATTGATATATTTGATTTTTTGACAAGAATTTTACATCAAATTTTTAATACAATGTTCTTAAATAAGTAAATATCTCAGAGCAATGGGCCATGACCGGGCCACTTAAAAAGGCTCGTAGGGCCACATGCGGCCCGCAGGTTGAATATCCCTGGTTTAGATAGACAAACCAGAATCATAAACCTAGTTGTCAAATACGATTTTGATAATGGATAACAATGCCAATGCTCGCCGTTCTCTGCTCCCCGCTCGTATCGTACATGTTGGTTAATTGCATCAATTCACGAAGAGTACCAATTAAAAAAAGAATAAAATATCTTCTAAATTTGGATAGAATTACATTTTTTGTTTTTGATAGAATTATATTTTAGTGCAAATAAGAATATACATAAAATAATATTATTCATTCGGAACTGATCCGAAAATCTTTAGTTTTAGCGGAACGAACCGAATGGTTATTTTTGGAAACTGAACCGATACATATTTTTTAATTGAATTGGAACGAAAAAAATTACTGTTCGAAGCTCTGGTTAGAATAGAAGAAACTTTCAGATATGTGCCACATTGTTTCATTTGAATAATGTTAGTCAGAGTGAACAACTAAAACTTCGTTTGTATGTGTGCCAGGAGTTTGTATGGAAATTCTTAATATTAATATTCGACTATTTATTTAATGATTAATCTTTAGGTAAATCTGCTTTTTATGAGCTAAATATTCCTTTTTTTTTATCAGCACTGTATCTATACAGAGGAAAACTAAGCGGTCCGTACCCTATCGTGAATTTCACGGCCGATCACGTAAGAGAAGACGATTTCTCTTCCTTCTTCAATTTGGGTAAGTTTCTGTTCTTATATATACTTACAAAATTTTAAGGAATTTTTCACACGCATTTTAAATTAATTTTTTTAAAAAAATTATTTAAGGTTAATCGTTTACAATTAATTCTTAGACTAAGAAAAATATACTGCTCATATAAATTAAACAAATATACGGATGTATATTCTCCATTCTTTTATAGGTAAAGGATGTTTCTTTTAGAGGTATAGAACTTTAAATTGCAATAAAACAACGATGTATTATTCGATTGACATGAATTTTTTTTATTCGAAAGATAATCTTGTGGCATTACATTTTAAATATGATTTCTGGCATAGGACTGCCACGGCTGGCTCGGATGTAGTCCAATCTGGACGTCCAATTTTTGATGACTTTTTCCAACATTTGTGGCCGTATATCGGCAATTACACGGTGAATGTTGTCTTCCAAATGGTCAAGCGTTTGTGGCTTATCCGCATAGACCAATGACTTTACATAGCCCCACAAAAAATAGTCTAGCGGTGTTAAATCACAAGATCTTGGAGGTCAATTCACAGGTCCAAAACGTGAAATTAGGCGGTCACCAAACGTGTCTTTCAATAAATCGATTGTGGCACAAGCTGTGTGACATGTTGCGCCGTCTTGTTGGAACCACAGCTCCTGGATACCATGATTGTTCAATTCAGGAATGAAAAAGTTAGTAATCATGGCTCTATACCGATCACCATTGACTGTAACGTTGTGGCCTTCATCGTTTTTGAAGAAGGATTCCACCAGCCCATAAAGCGCCCCAAACAGTCAGTTTTTCTGGATGTAACGGTGCTTCGACATACACTTGTGGATTAGCTTCACTCCAAATACGGCAGTTTTGTTTGTTGACGTAGCCATTCAACCAGAAGTGCGCTTCATCGCTAAACAAATTTCGCTTATGAAAATCGGGAACAACGTCAATCTCGTTTTGGGCCCATTCGACGAATCTACGCCTTGCTTGATGATCGTTTTGATGAATTGCCAAACCAAACTGAGAATAAATCACTTGACAGCTGTTAAATCGGTCGCCATCTTGGAAAGTAATGCCAACTTAAACTTCTATACCTGGAAAAAAAACACTCTTTATATCATAGGGTAATTTTTTTGGTAATTGTAATTTTTTAAAGTAGAGATTAAAACTGGAAATGTTTTTATACGAAATTGCATTTATATATTTCCGTAGCCAAAAACACATCATTGCCACAGATCACATTTACTCCTAACCTGCAAAAAACTATTTTGGTGAGTTCACACAATTTATTGATAAAAATAATCATTATTTAAAAGTAAGTTATTTATAATTACTTTTTAAGTATGTTGGCCACAATACACTATTATAATTATTTTAACATGCGTCATAGATTGTATAGTAAATTTATTATACGTTTCAACAAGTACTTCAGTGAAAAGTAAGATATATCTTACATAGATATAATTATTTCAAAAATTACTTTAAAACATTCAATTCATACAACTTCTTATGAAAAAAAATACGAAGTATTTCTTTAAAAAGCTCTGGTATTTTCTTGCCCCGGAAAGGAAAAGATGAAGTTATCTCAATAAGAAATTATTTCAAAATAATTTTAAAATTTTTCTTAAAAATTTTCATCTTTACAATAAATTTTATTAAGGTATCCGTCTACATTCGAAACCGTGATTTTGAAAAAGCGTATAAATGGATAATATTTATGATATTTAGTGTCATTTAGGTTAGAAAATGTATACAAAATTGTTTTAAGAATAGTATTACAATAAAAAACTATTTAAGTACAATATTTTAACAAAAAATGAACATAGAATGGCCCATTTTCAAAATGTTCTCCTTTCATGAAAAATGCTTCTATTATAATAATATTTTGCTTATATATAGCTCAGACCTCTGTACAAAGGCTCAACTAGAATTTTTGAAATATATAACTTAGAGTAGGTTTATCCATGTTTTACGACAACAGAAGAGAGAAAATTTAAGAAAAAAACGCCGAAAATTATTTCAATTGGTTGAAACTCAGAAAATAATGTGAAATTTTCAAAAATCATAGTTGAACCTAGAAAAAAGATTATTCTAAGTTAATTTTTTGCCAAAATTTTGTATTTAAATAATTTTTTTTTATCACAATGCCCTTAAAACAATTTTATAGACATGTATTCTTACCTAAGTGACACTAAATATCATGAAAATTATCCATTTATGCGCTTCTTTAAAATCACGGTTCCGAACGTAGTCGGATACCTTAATATATGTATTTCTTCTAAAACATTTTCTGCTTGAAATATTTATTTTTTGCTTCATTAGAAAAGACGCTAGAACGAAGTTCTTATGCTCTTGTCTGGATAAAAGGATTGCGAGGTTTATTGTCTACAACTGAACTCCTGGTGAATAGCGACATTGCTGTCGCTACTATTTTATCGCCTTTGAATTCTTTGAATCATATGGCAAACCCACCTACATTCGACATCGGTTTGCGTATGGAAAAGGTAAATTTCGTTTTTGTTTCATACTATTTACCAACTTTTAAAGTTATATCATTCATAATTAGAAATTAATATGACACAAAATGCATTTATATGTGTGTATGTATGTTGCAATTTAGCTTGATTATTGATTGACACTCTTAGCGGAATGAACGACAAAAAATATTTATTACTCCAGAACAAGAGAAGTTCAAAATATGAAAAGCAAATCCCAAATGGAATGCAATATTTTAAATAGTGCATTAGTGTGTTTTTATACAAATGCCAGATATCTGGCCACTAGGCTATCTAGCTTCCCAATACTTCAGAACAATAGAGTTAAAAGACAATAATGCAGTGCATTCGCCAATAAGGTCCTTATCCATGGACTCTCCAGTTACAAAGAGTACAGACTGGTGTGTCCTTTAGTCGAATTTTAAAAAGATGGGCATTCAAACAACCATGCTCCTTCAAAAGACGAAATAATGCCACGACTACAGGACGAGGAAAATCTGGAATGACTGGCTTTGAACAAGTGAGACACTCCCAAGCCTTTCCCTTGACTTCATTTGATAGGTAGGAGGCAAACCTCCTCTTAAATTTTAATTTAATTAAGAGTTTTAAGACCATAAGACTAAACCCATAAGACTAAAAGTCATATGGTTATTAGTGGTTTGTGGAATAGTCATTTCCTTCTTTGCCAGGAAATCGGCTCTTTCAGTTCTCTCGATGCCACAATGAGCAGGAATCTACTGTTAGACAATTGGGGCCGACAGTGTTGAGAATTTTTCTAAATTCATAAATTCGTTCAGAAGGGCAAATTTTATTGTTGAAGATAGCCTGAAAAGCGGCTTTGCTATCAGACAGAATAACAGCCAGAGGAAAATAATTTTTAAAAGTTACCTTTTTCAAAGTTACCTGAATAGAAAGGGAATGACAGATTCAGGTCCCTACCGACTTTCTGACCATGACGTACCCATGACTAAGGATCATCTCAACATATACATTGTCCGACACTGTTGTTCTTTTATTGTTATTAACTGTGTCTATGATGACTGTATCGTTCTTCATTGGATTGGGCTGTTCATCCAATTATGAACGAAAGGTCGGGTACAGACATAGGATGAAAAAAATAAATTACTAGGCAAAAAAGTATGATTTTTTTATTAATGACTGAAAGAAAAAGAAAGGGAAACAGAAACAAATAATATATGTAATAAATTAAATAGGAAGCACAAAAAGAAGAAACATACCAACCTATGACGTATGGATACATAACAATGAACCAGGATTGTGGGGATACATAAATATATAATGTATTTGAAACCCCAGACTAAATTTTATTTATTGCTATTTATTAAAAAGTGACAAGTAAAAATATTTAAAAAATAATTTATTTCTTTAATTTTTAAAAATTGTAGTTTCTTATGAATTTGTAATAGACTATATATGTAAATTTAAAACATTACTAATAAGACAACATTTGTTTCGCTAAAAAGTAAAAAATTTATGAACTTGAAGTAAATTAATAAAGCCATATCTATATATTCATGACAAGAGAAGCTTTAGTCATATTCTAATTAATATGCAAAGAATATCTTAAATTTTGCGTCTTGTCTTATGTAAAAAATTTTATTTTCTATTAAATGTTATCACATATGGAAATTTTTTTCTCTTGTACTGTTCTTTTAAACTTTTATCTAAAAATATAACATTTTAACTATAAAATATATGCACACTTTGAACTCTTCACTTACAGTTTTTTTTAATTATCATAATTTATTATTCAGGTAATTATTTTGAAAGATTAATTCGAAAATGTGCAATAGTGGTAAAAAAAATAGATAAATGTTAACAGAAAAAAAAATTTATTTTAGTTGAAAACTGTATAAACATATAGTTCACCTTGAAATGTAATCTAAAAAAGTTTACTGAAGGTTACTGAAACAAGATGCTGCTATGAAGTGCAAAATTAATGTCAAATAATTGTAATAAAATAATCTTGAATATTTATTTCATTTTACAAATATTTAGCTACTACTTCAATAACCAGATTAAAAATGATATAACATTAATATTTATATCTAAATGCGTTTCAAGTAGAATAAATTATTTTATTTTCAGGCCAAGCTTGATGGATACACCTTAGAATGTGGTCAGCTGTGGAACATGACCCAGTAAGTATACATAGTTTGAACAAATAATCTTTAGAAGAATTCCAATGAAAAATGACATTTTTTTTGTAAATTTTATTAATACTCGAAATTTTATTAGTTTTTGCACTCAAAACTGTATTTATTTGAAATATTTGAAATCAAATTATATCGGAATCAATATTTTTAAGTAACAAAAAAAATGTATTCTTAAAAATACAGTATATTCTAAGTAAACTCATTCCTGCTCCTCAAAGACAGGAACAAATTTATCAGTATATAAAAATAGGTTAATAGTTTGTTTTCTTATAAAGAGCTTTGGAGAATATTCTATCCAAAAGAGTATATTACATAAAAAATCCTAAGAAATCAATACATTCACTATTTCTCAATGAAAAGGAAAACATTTTGTACTAATTTCTTTTATTTTTAATAGTGAGGTACGCGTATGCGCAAAACGCCCTAACTCTGATAACTCATTTTAGTAAAGGGTGTTTTTTTAGAGGTATAGAACTTTAAATTGCAATAAAACAACGATGTATTATTCGATTGACATGAATTTTTTTTATTCGAAAGATAATCTTGTGGCATTACATTTTAAATATGATTTCTGGCATAGGACTGCCACGGCTGGCTCGGATGTAGTCCAATCTGGACGTCCAATTTTCGATGACTTTTTCCAACATTTGTGGCCGTATATCGGCAATAACACGATGAATGTTGTCTTCCAAATGGTCAAGCGTTTGGGGCTTATCCGCATAGACCAATGACTTTACATAGCCCCACAAAAAATAGTCTAGCGGTGTTAAATCACAAGATCTTGGAGGTCAATTCACAGGTCCAAAACGTGAAATTAGGCGGTCACCAAACGTGTCTTTCAATAAATCGATTGTGGCACGAGCTGTGTGACATGTTGCGCCGTCTTGTTGGAACCAAAGCTCCTGGACATCATGATTTGTTCAATTCAGGAATGAAAAAGTTAGTAATCATGACTCTATACCGATCACCATTGATCACGTTGTGGCCTTCATCGTTTTTGAAGAAGTACGGACCAATGATTCCACCAGCCCATAAAGCGCACCAAACAGTCAGTTTTTCTGGATGTAACGGTGCTTCGACATACACTTGTGGATTAGCTTCACTCCAAATGCGGCAGTTTTGTTTGTTGACGTAGCCATTCAACCAGAAGTGCGCTTCATCGCTAAACAAAATTCGTTTATGAAAATCGGGAACAACGGCAATCTCGTTTTGGGCCCATTCGACGAATCTACGCCTTGCTTGATGATCGTTTTGATGAATTGCCAAACCAAACTGAGAATAAATCACTTGACAGCTGTTAAATCGGTCGCCATCTTGGAAAGTAATGCCAACTTAAACTTCTATACCTGGAAAAAAAACACTCTTTACATACCATAGGTGAAAAACCCGCAGCCTCCATGAGATTCTTAGGTGGCCTTCATAAAAGCAATCACTTGCATTGATTAATATTTAACTACATAGATTACAACAATTTGCAAATCAATGGAATTAAATAAAAAACGGAATTAATGTATGCATTCTTGAATGAATACCAGTGGGAATAGCCAATTGCCCAATTCAAATGTTAAAACACCACGTAATTCAACACTGCAAGACTACCAGACATGTTATATGATCTCTAGATGAAAACTATTTTCTTTTTATTAATATTGCGACTGACTCCATGCACTTTAAACTGTTTTTTTTTTCTCTTTTTCTTTTGCAAGATTGACATTTTTGAATGTTTATAAAGTGTTTTATTATAAGTTTCTGTTGCTTGTGGTGCACAACAATTATGTACTAAAAAAAGACGTGTGTGACTTATCATTTGTAAATCTTGTATTGTGCTGGTAACAAGACTCGTCCTGCGTTGTTAAGGCCAATGTGAAAATCTAGCGGTATCTATGAATATAATAATTTTATAAGAAAAATTATAATCATTGATTCATGCTGTAATAAGTTTTTGCCTTTATGTGAAAAGGAAAATATTTTATATTGTAACTTTTTATGTCAAATAATGCATAAATGCGAATTTTATTAATACTTTTTATAATCTTTCGATATAATGCACCAAATTTTTAAAATTGTACAAAAACTATAATAATCTCATAAAAGTCGTATTTATAGGTACATCAACATATGCGTCCTTCTTTATTACTACCTAATTTACATGTGGCCTCTTATAGTAAAAAGGTTCCCCATCTCTGGTATATATGAACATTTTCTCACTATAATGATGCAAAATACATAATAGGATTGTCTAATCTGAGTATTTTATATGGGTTTTAATCATTTTAACTACTTCTTTTTCTTAAGTTCACATGTTTTCAAATACTGCCAGTTGAGCTTTTAGCTTCTACTACACCTTAACGCTGTGAAATTTTTTTAACTTGTGCTGAATAGGTGTGTCTATGTAGATTTAAAAATCATAAATATATAACCCATCGTATTTTAACTGCAAGAGTAAATACCTACATCTCCTTCTTAAATATGAAATTACAAATAATATTTTTCATCATCAATTTTAGGAGGTTTTATAATTTATTTATTTCCCCTTTCTAATTAATATCTCTTTGTAGGCTATGGAATACTAAGGACTGCGTTAAGGCAAATGTCAAAGGAGACATTGTTACTTGTCGTTGCCATCACTTGGGAAGCATTGCTGTGCTACTTCAAGAAGAATCTCATGTAATATAAATATTTTATCAATAGTTTATTTTATGAAATACAAAAATAAATAATAAATTATTATAATATGAGATAGTTGTATTAAAAATTACGTTAAATTATTTTTGACAAGGAATTAAATTTTTAAATTAGGATAACACTAAGTTCTCTTAGTTTTTTTCTTCTAATTTTTAGCACAGTGCTGAAAAATGTGTACGTAACGACAAAAATTGTAATTTTTGAAATACTTACCGAAATAAGAATCACAGTAGTTTATAATTAAATTTTCCATTAAACGATACACGCACGTAAACTTGAATTATGCTGAATTAGCTAATGTGATTTCCGTTGATCGGGTTAAGTGAAAAAATATTAATATTTAAAGAAAATAATAAAACGATTTTTAAACAATAATTGACAAATATTTTTGAGACACTTTTTCTCAAAGCAGCTCATATAATTTGAATATAATAAACAAATAGAATGCAACTAAAATAGATTATAAGAATTTACCATGCCTATTAAAATACGTAATTAAAATAATAATATGATATAATAAAGCAGCTTTCGCAATTTCAATCCATTTCAAACTTCGTAATATGCAACGCATAAGTAAAAGTTTGCATTTTTACCGTAAAATTTCAACATATCTGTTTAAAATGTCATTGAGGAGAAAATTTATGTATAAATTCTAATATCTTAATTTGTTAAAAGCAAAGAAAGCTTCGCTCACATAATTTTGTAACTGCATTGATTTAATTTTGTAATTTTTTTGTGACTTTATAACTTGTTTGTCTTTGTAATTTATTTGTTTTTGTTATTTTATTCGTTTAGCTACTTTTGTTTTGTTATTTTTCTTTTATTTTATTTATCTTACTTTGTTTTACTTGCTTCTGTAAGGCCCGTGTAATACTCATGATGCACATGAATTATTTTATGTCTTCACATATAATAAATCATCTTTTTTTTTAATTTTCATCCTTAAATAAAAAAAAAAACGATCTAAAGGTATCAGTTGCTTTTTCATCGCATAATAAAATGAAACCTCCCCATTTTTCATGTTGATATTTTGTGCGAATTAAAAATATGAGTCATTTTCAATTCCAACTTGTTTATATTTACCATATTTGACACACTTTTATTCATATATCTTAAGACTATCCCGAAATATTATATTTTTCATGAGAGCTCAAATGTGCAGTAAAAGTTAAAATAAATAATTTATTTACGTATCCACAAATTAAGAAATTTCACAGAAATTCAATGAAGCTTATCAATAAGCATTTCTTTTTGGTATAAGTCGATATTATATTGCTTTTTACCATTTGTTGGCGCATGCGCGCCAACGTCATGCGCACAAATGCAAATATTCTTCCTTGCCGCGCTGTGCCGGCAGATGAGAACTTTCTATGGAACGAGATAGACGAGAAATTTTCACTTTAATACTCAGACGTGAGCATTAATATACGAATATAATACTCGAAGCTCACAATAAAAAAATTAATTAAAATTTGCTGCGCTTATAAATAGCATATATATGTTGTGTGGTTGAATAAAAAAAGTAAGCGTGGCAGGTCCGTCGATGAAACAAAAACAAACTAAAAATAAACACCATTCAATTTTAATATTCGCTGATTTAATAGTTAGGCACAAAGTCATCTTCTCATGATTTTGTCGTCAGTCGTTGCAGGGATACAAAACATACCACCTAACATTGATTTTGTCATCAGAAATGAAAACAGATGCATCCTGTTTTGAAAAATAAAAAACAGCGGAACTAGTATTTTTCTTTTTCGACTCAATTTGATGAAACCACCTGGAATGGAAAGGCCATTGACTTTTGCACACGTGACTCATTCCTACATGAGAAGGGGTGGGGTTACTTAAGATATGACCTTCTACATGAGTAACTTTCCGCTAAAAATGGTCCTTTTTTTTTAGTTAAATAAGGAATTGGGCCAATAAATAAATTACTCGTCAAAATAATAATTGTTTGAAAACTTCTGATAAATCTGTCACATTTTTTTAAAAATTTATTGGAGTCTCATCTTACGTTAAATAGAACCCAAATGGATATTAAACTCTTACAATCCAAGATTTATGAAGTTTTTTTTCTAAACTTTAAAGAAAATTTCTAAGCTTTTAAGTAATTAATGTGACAATCATAAAATTTTTCCCTAAGGTTTACGAGAAAAATAAATTCGTGTGAATTCTTTAGCTGATAGAAATCTTATACCTGAAAGGAATCGTAAAAAGAAAGTAATATTAATCATAGTATGACAAAATTTTTATTACGATCCGAACATGCTTTTTATCTTGAAGCATGATATTATTATATATTTTACATAAAAATCATCACTTTTTTTTTAGATTGTAAGATTAATTTAAGCTTTCGAATATATATATAATTGATAAAAAGTTTCATTTTTCCTCATTCAATGTATTATTACATTATAATTTAAATTCGTATTCTTATTCGCTTAGTAAGAATACAAGAAAATCATTTTCTTATTCATTCAGTGTTATTAAAATATAAAAAAATCGTTTTCTTATTCATTCAGTGTTATTAGAATATAAAAAAATCGTTTTCTTATTCATTCAGTGTTATTAGAATATAAAAAAATTCGTTTACTTATTATTCTTATTTTGCATTTAAAGAATATAAAAAAGTCGATTTCTTATTATTCTTATGTTACATTTAAAGAATATTAAAAAAATCGTTTTCTAATTAGTCTTATTTTACATTTAAGGAATATAAAAAAATCGTTTCTTCGTTCGTGCAGTATGAAAAATGTAAATATCATATTCTTATTCAATTATTGGATTAAAGAATTAAGTTCCATAATTTTATTTTGAATATATATTGAAATGTAATCATTTTAAAGTAATAAAATACTATTACGTAAACAAAATCCATTCACGATTTAAAGCTTTTGTATAACAAGTTTAAAATAGTCATCATGTTGTTTATTTTCAATCATCTCACTTCACGGAACTGAATTTAGGATCAGTTAAAATTTGATTTATTTCCCAGTTATGTAAGACATTATTTATATCAAACAAATAAGCAGCATTTATAAACATAGATATTTTTTTAGATATACAAAAGTTTGTTTATAATTTAATGATGGAGAGAGAGGGGGATTTCTGTTTTCAACACTCAAAACAATTATGACAATTGATAAATTTATAGGAAACAATACCATCAAAGCCAAGATTTTGAAATGGATATAATATGTTATCAAATTTTGTATTATTTGTGTCGCATTTGTAAATATATACGTGTATCATTACAACTCAAACTCTCAGAGATTAAGAAGACTTGTTTTTCTCTTCTGCATTTTTCTATTTTTCAATTTACATTTTAAGTTCATCGATTTTCTTTTATAATTTTTTTTTAAATTTGAGGTTATATTTTTTTAAAAAAATTATATTTTCTTTTCAGTTTTAATTTTTTACGTATGTTAAAGTCATGTTCAAAAGATGTTTAAAATCTTCAATGTTAGTTACTTAAAAATAAACACTGATAATATTATTAGTATTTAAAATACAAATGTCAATAAATATACCATAGCTTTATTGATTTATCAAAATGAATAAAAATATATATTGTGTGTGTGTGTGATAAAGGATATTTTTTCAAAAAAAGTAATATAAATTTCAAGCTAAACTCATGCTTTAAATTAAGCAGGAGCATTAGAATTTGTCCATGTTCATAAAAATATCAATGTTGACAGGAAAAAGTTTATTTAAAAGCATTATTAGCTGTACTTTTAAATAGTAACTTTTATAATAATTTTAGGAAAAATATATGAATGAGAATGTTTGTGCATTAAAATTAAGCAAAATTTATTCATATTTTAAATTTATTATTTTTATAATTGATCTTATGAACAAAATATTAAATGTGTAATTCTATGTTAGAAGGCAGAATTTGAATAAAATCAATTCACTTTTTTAAATTGCTTCGTTTAGGGCAGCTCCTTAACTCCTGTACCACCGATTGGTAAATTGATATCTGCTAGCTGCATCATATCTCTGACGATTACCATATTGACATTAATAGTCAATTTCTTCCTCAAAAGGTATATAAAATACTTACTACTTTATTTTTTATGGACATACATTGTGTTATATCAATCATGTATAATTTTAAATTTGACTACATAAAGTCATTCAAGAAATTATCGATTAGAACAGAATTATATGCAAATAATGTTTTATTCATATATTAATCGCTATAATTGAACTCTTAAACAACTATGTGTCTTTTAAAAGTTTGTAATTCCACCGTGTAATTTTTCTAAGCCAAACCGTTGTTAAGAAAGTTTAACGTTAAAGTATAAACGTTATTAAGAAACGTTTTGAAGCCAAAACGTTATTAACATAACGAAATATTTGATCTCACAAAAATTTAAGGTTTATCTATCTAAAAATCAGGCGCATGACGCGCATTTTTAATACAAAAAATAAGATCGAAATTTACGGATGTGCGTTATATGCCGGATATAAAAATGAAGCTTTAAAAATAAAGGAAGAGATGAGCATGGAAAAAAAATTAGACTTCTATATTTCAAAATACAGCTTATTTAATCGAAATAACATTCCTTAAGAACTTTAAGGGTTGTAGTTCTAGAAGTATACAATTTTTTTCGATATCCTGGGATAATATCTCGAATAAATGACTTCAAAACATAACAGCATTGCACACGAACATTTCAGGTTTCTTCATAAAAAAGCGAGTGTGTGTTACCCGGTGAATAGCCCTAAAAATTGCAGCTTGAAAGTATAGGTGCGCCGGATTTTACGGTGAATAAATAAGATAGGAAATAAAAATAAAAATGAAATGTATTTCGTATTAAAAATCTACTTTCTAAGAACAAAAATAGAGGATGTACTTTAATTCAATTTTCACAATCAATTCTGGAAACACAGTTAATATGAAAATTATGTGAAAACTTTGAAACTTTTTACGAGGCATACTTGGCTAAAAAAAATATACTTAAAGCTTAATTTCGTAAAATTTGTTTTCAAAAAGAATAAACAATAATTATAAAAAAGAAATTTAAGAAGACCAACAATACTGGAAAAATCGACATTAATTGTGTGTGAAGTACAAGATGAAAGAATGTCAACTTAATTTTAAAATATTTTGAAACTTTTAAAATGAGTATCCTTCTTAAAAAGCTGCTGATATAAGTGTTAATTAGTCTTTATATATATCGTAGAAGCCTGTGTGTGTGGAGAAAGTGTAACTGGTTCAGGTGACATCTGATTGTGGTAAAATATTAGGAAGCATGTTATTGTACGACATTTTTACAAAGCATAAAATAGTGATGGAATTTTGTACTTATTTTGATACACACATGCACGCGTGTGTGTGTTGAGGTTTGACATACAGATTTAACATGTAATGAATTACTTTGGGAAGGATTCCTTTTATTTCGTTCAGGAATCTATCATTATTAATCTTATTGTAATCGCGAGAAAACGAAGAATCAGCAAAAGTTAGATGGTTTTTATTGGAGAACACACTTTGAAGTGCGTAACTAGGGATTGCAATATCGGACCAAAAGTTCAGTACCAGTATTCGGTATTTTTTAGATCTTAATACCGGGATACTGGTTTTAATACCGATAGTGGAAATATCAGAAAAAGAAAGAAAACACAGGTGTGTTTCTTTGTTTTATATTTGCCAGTTTTATAAGAGAGAGTAAACATCACTGACAATAATTTGTAACTTATAAATTATAACAGTACATAAAGAATCACAAAAAAAATAAAGGAACATCTTATTTATTTAAATCATAAGAAAGTGTAAATAAAGGGTGTTTTTTTTAGAGGTATAGAACTTTAAATTGCAATAAAACAACGATGTATTATTCGATTGACATGAACTATTTTTATTCGAAAGATAATCTTGTGGCATTACATTTTAAATATGATTTCTGGCATAGGACTGCCACGGCTGGCTCGGATGTAGTCCAATCTGGACGTCCAATTTTCGATGACTTTTTCCAACATTTGTGGCCGTATATCGGCAATAACACGGCGAATGTTGTCTTCCAAATGGTCAAGCGTTTATGGCTTATCCGCATAGACCAATGACTTTACATAGCCCCACAGAAAATAGTCTAGCGGTGTTAAATCACAAGATCTTGGAGGCCAATTCACAGGTCCAAAACGTGAAATTAGGCGGTTACCAAACGTGTCTTTCAATAAATCGATTGTGGCACGAGCTGTGTGACATGTTGCGCCGTCTTGTTGGAATCACAGCTCCTGGACATCATGATTGTTCAATTCAGGAATGAAAAAGTTAGTAATCATGGCTCTATACCGATCACCATTGACTGTAACGTTGTGGCCTTCATCGTTTTTGAAGAAGGATTCCACCAGCCCATAAAGCGCACCAAACAGTCAGTTTTTCTGGATGTAACGGTGTTTCGACATACACTTGTGGATTACCAAATGCGGCAGTTTTGTTTGTTGACGTAGCCATTCAACCAGAAGTGCGCTTCATCGCTAACCGAAATTCGCTTACGAAAATCGGGAACAACGGCAATCTCGTTTTGGGCCCATTCGACGAATCTACGCCTTGCTTGATGATCGTTTTGATGAATTGCCAAACCAAACTGAGAATAAATCACTTGACAGCTGTTAAGTCGGTCGCCATCTTGGAAAGTAATGCCAACTTAAACTTCTATATGCCTGAAAAAAAAACACTCTTTATCACTATTCAGTCTGTGATAATATTACAAATTTTTTAAATGTACTCCTAAAAACATAATGAATCAATATTGTACTGTCATTAAGACTTGAACGTTATTTTTTCAAAAATTACGAGTTGTCGAAAAGGCTCTATTACGCCATCTAAGCGATTTAGTGGTCCTGTTAGCAATGCGCGATGTACTCTCTTTTTCCAAGTATTTACCTCTAAATCCCTCATCTTGAAATAAATCGATTTCTCGACGGGCAGTTTTGGATATTGCTGATTTCTGTATTGTATTTTGGTTTGTTGATTTTTTAAGCTATCGCTAATTCTAATTTTTGTTCAAGATACAATTCCTTTTCACCATCGACATTAGTGTCATTATCATCTTCGATAACTGTACCGAATTCTTCAGAATGTGGATAGGTTTGTGGGTAAACAATTTTAAGAAAATTTAATATAAACTTGATAATATTTGAATAGGTTACTCTCTTTTCTTCTTCAATTTCATTTTTAAAATCATTATAATTATGTAAATACCGTAAGACATTTTCTATTTAGGTATGCCTTTCCTCTGTGCGATTTTTCAATGTAAGATAAAATTCTTCAGATAGTGATATGTGCTGTTCCTTCAGTGACTGTAACATGAAATTTATTGTTACATTAGCTGTTAATAAATTAGAATCTCTCCGACACACACAATGCCTCAACAGCCAGTTTCATTGGAAGTAGAGTTGATGCAGTTTTGGATATTAAGTCAAATTCATTATCGAAAAAATTAATTTGCAAGTTTAAGTCGATCATTGCTTTTTGAATTGCATTTTTCAGTTTGAAAAATCGTTCCATCATTAGGAGTAAACAGTCCCAACTTGTTTTAGAACCTAATATTAATATATGTTCTGTTTCATTTTCAGTTAGCATATACTTTTCTGAAGCCCAGTGGCTGAGGAGTAGTGTCTTGCGCTTCCACGCCACAGGCCCGGGGCTCAAATCCTGGGCTGGGTAAGATCGACTCAGACTTTCATCTCTTCAGTGGATCGATGAATGAGTACCAAGCATGCTTGAGAACTGAACAATAGAGGTTTTGAGTCAAACTGACCACTTGACCGAAACATCTGCACATGCATCCCAGCGCCTAAGGTCACGTAAACTGAGATAGGCACTGCAGGCCTTGCCCCACATGGGCGGTTGCGCAACTGAGTTCAGTTATATATATATATCTTTCTAGGAAATACCGAATTCTAGTAAATACTGAAAAAATGGTACTTAAGCTTGTGAATACCGGTATCACAAAATTATACAAATGGCTCAAAATACCGGTATTCGGTATCCCGATATTGCAAGCCCTGCACGTAACACATTACACACAACAGAAAGGGAAAAAAACGACTACACTCTAATCACTACGCAGAAGTAGCTCCCATTTCCTTTTTGTTGAGCTCTGAGTCAGACCGTATAAAAGAGGAATACTCTACATCTTTCCTTAATACCTCATTGGTTGAATGTTGGTATGATGCCACGTAGTGATATCACTCTAAAAAATATCAGACACGTGGTAGTTAAAATTGTAGTTGATAATTAAAGTTTGGATTAACAAAATAGTCTTCATAGATCAAGTCCAAAAGAAATGATTCAGTGAAAAGGAAAGGTTGAACGAACTAAAAATGTTCTCTTGGAATTTATCATTGCATACAAAATTTCTCATCATTTATCTCATTCATGTAATCTCTACTATTGCTTTTGTTATTTGTTTGATCAGGTTACTGTACAGATTATAACTATATACATCCTATTTTACAAATCATATCAATACTGTACAGATTTACTGAATAGTTCACATTTTTAGGGGAGAGCAGCATTTATCCATATTTATCTTCATAAATATGATTGTCTGTATGGTTGCTATTCAAGTCATTTTACTTTATGGAGTCAACAAGGAAGAACAAACCGTAAGTATAATTCTAAATTTTCATTGAATAACTCTCAGTGAAAAAAATTGATTTATTAATTTTGATTTTAGCATTCAAACTCTGCAATTTATTTCACTCTTCTCATACGTATAGAAATATACATTTTTTATTCATTGGAATTTTTCTTTAGAATCATCTAAACTTTGTTTAATATGTAGCTGGTATACCCGTTCTTCGCACGGGTGAATCAAAAATAAAACAATACAGATTGAAGGATAAAGAAGTTTTTAATGAGTTAATGTTACGTGAACTGCAAATTAAACAAAAAAATGCTTTTTGCACATCTCAGTTGAACAAAAAAACTATGTCTGTTAAATTTTAATTCTGTAGATCTAATAGCTGATAAAAAGGAGATTTTTTTTTATTTATAACACCCCGTAACTCTCTTGAGGATCGATTTTTGAAAACACCTTCCTAAGCTGAACTTGCTTAGCAAAAGTAACACATTGTTACTCATTTTGTGTAATCAACGCTTAAAATAGTGTAAATAATTTAAATCTGGATGTGTAATACGTTGTTTCTTTTTGTTGTATCGATTTTACGTTAAATTTATAATATTCGCAAGCGACGCCGTTTCTTACGCTACAATGGCGATTCAATAGAAACGTAGCGAAATGTTGGCGATAGAGCCAAGTTGACATCATTTTTGGCAACCAGGTTTGCAACTTGTCGATTTATTGAACGGTGCAGAAGTTGATATGCTTTAGCACCACCTGATGGGGATCTGCAACAAAGGGGATAGCACAAAAACCTTCTCCACAAAAAAATTAATTTACATGCCAATTTTCATAGTGATCGATTAAGCGGTGCCAAAGTGATGTGATTCCATAGAACAAACATCCATTTATATAGAGATTATCTAAAAAAATAGTAAAGTTCATTTTAAAAAAAATTAAAGGAATTAATTGTATCCAGTTTATTCTGAAAATAAATTTATCACTTCTAAGATAAATATATTTGTTAAAAATAAAATATTTAACTTGTTTATATATTTTTTAGTCTTACAATACTTTGTAAATTATATTTTTTTAAAAATTGCATTTTATTTGCACTAAATTTTTACTAGAAAATTTAAAATACATTTATTTTTACTGTGCATTTTTTATTAAAAAATGGAAAAAAATTGAGAGAAAAATCATCCACAAAAGTTTTATTCATCCGTTTCTTCTCTTAGGAGCTTTGTTTAAGTTCTGCTATGCTTTTGCATTACTTGTTCCTTGTGCTGTGTTGTTGGGTGGTTGCCTACAGTGTTAATTTGCTTAAAAGATTAAAGAGCAACATGGAATACATTGGCAGACCTAGAGACTATTGCGGAGTTTGTTGGGTATGGCCAGGAATAATGCTTATCATAGCATTTACTCTCAACCCTAATGTCTACGAGACTACTCTTTAGTAAGTATAATTAATGTTAATATTTTCTAATAAATCAGGGTTTCTTGAAATATGTTTATTGAACTACATTCTTGTAATACTTCTAAATTTTTTTAGTTCAAACACTATATCTTCTTTATAAAAATAAGAATATTACATTGCTCAAATTATTTACGATTCTTTTAAAAGTTTTTGTGTTAGTAAATTGTATTTTTCTTGAGTAGCATTTATTAAAATAAACATAACATAAGATATGAATTATTTCATATAAATAATGGTATATCGTGCCAGAAGCTCTTTTGAAAAATTTTATTAATTAAATGTATTATTGTATAATGTGTGCGTTCACACACACACATATAGTGCATATAATTTATTTTTCAAGGAAGCATTAATTGTTTTGCAAAATTGTATAAAATACATATTACCGAAATTTCATGTTTGAACTTTCTTTTATATATTCTAAGGCATAAATATTTTAAAATCAGGATTTTATTGCGTTACATACATGAACTGATATCGCAAACTTCTTTATTAAAAACATTCATTATAAAAACGTAATGTGTCTCTTCTTTTTTTATACAAACTGCATATCAATAAAGTGATAAGTAAAGTTTTAATTTTTTTATTTATTAATATATGAAAATATATTGATATCTAAGTCAGTACTTCTCAAAATTTTAATATTTGTGACCCAATTTTCAATCATAATTCTTATCGCTTCCCTTAAAAAGTAACTGTATTGAATGCAATAAAAATGTGCTTTGAAGCTAAAGTTACATTACCACTTTAATTATAAACCATGCAAACTATCAAGATTAGTATAAAATTTTGTATATGACAAGCCCATGAGATGCACTAGTAACTATTAAACCTTTTTTTAATTTAGTATTAATAAATTAATTACCTAAATTATTGTGCAGTATTGATACATTTATAAGTATATTATATCAGAGTAAATCTGTACTTTATTTTTTATTATGTCAGATAGTACTTTGTTTTGCTTCCTTTCAGTATAAATTAAGGCCGCGGTAGCCGAGTGGTATAGGTATCGGACCGTGGCTTGCCTTGTCCCGAGTTCGAGCCCAGTATCACTAAAGACCCGCCGTGTAGGGCAGCGATGCACGTTAAATCTGTCGAGAGCTGAAACGTCCTCCCGTTGGTGTGGTAGTTAGGAGAGGGGGGTGCCAGCTCAGGTGTCGTCCACGTCACTTGACCATGGTTCAAAATTACGTGGTCCGTCGCCAAAAGCCCTCGTGTAGCTGAACAGTGCGACGTTAATGTTCAATAAATCAGTATAAATTAATACTTATTTTAAATCTCTTAATTTCGACTTTTCAATATGTTCGCGCCCCCATATAGGAATATCACGGCCCCTTAGGGGTTGCTGATCTAAGCTCATAGAAAATATTCTAAGGATTTGAAGAAATTTCGGATGTTACATATTTATTTTTTCACAATAAATGCATCAGTAAGCTATAAGGTATCGAATTTATTGTAGCCCTTTCAAGCAAATCTGTATACATCATATTAAAAATACATAAATAAAACTTAATACATTTATTTCTAGCTGTTGGATGAACATCCGAAGAGGAATTTTTTGGTCCTTCGTTATCCCAGTAACTGGATTGATTCTGGTATGTACACTTAATTCAGTAAATTCTAAAATTTGAACACTTGATGTAATCTTTATATATAAAAATCTTCTGTGAGTGTGTATGTGACTAAATTCCTCCTAAACGGCTCGACCGATTTTGATGAAATTTTTTGTGTAAGTTCAAGTGGATTCGAGAATGGTTTAGATTCACAAATCGGTCCAATATCGCTATTAGTTAAAAATATATTAAGTAAAAACCTTAAAACGCATAATTTTTTTACCCCTGTGTGTTGTTTCTTCTGCTAATGCTCGGCAAGAAAAAAAATAAGAGGGGAGAATTTTCCGATATTTTCACCGTTTTTAAAATTGCAATCTAATTTTTCTATCAAAAGCAGACAAAAAATAATTACAGAATCGGAAACATTATTCATTTCGCCACGATACGGCATATATCTTTTTATATATAATTCTTCAGTGCGTGTGTATGTGACTGAACTTCTCCTAAACGGTTGGACCGATTTGGAAGATATTTTTTGTGGGTTCAAGTAGATTCGAGAATGGTTTAGATTCACAATTCGGTCCGATATCGCAATTAGTTAAATAGCGCCAACATTATGTAAGGGCACGCGATTCATCAAAAAATCACGGGCAATATTCTTGAGGTCACTTTTTTGAGCGACAAACTTCAAGGTGAAGTTGTACTTCTACCACAGATCCCAATGATTCTTTCAGACTCACCTACCCATTCAAATGTTTTCAATTTCCAATTCACTTGGTATTTGCATGACCATTAATAAGTCACAAGTTCAAACAATGACAATTTGTGGCTTATATTTAGAAAACCCTTGCTTTTCGCACGGCCAATTATATGTTGCATGTCCAAGGTTTGACAAGCCATCGCATTTGTTTGTTTATGCCCCTCAAGGATTAACCAAAAACATTGTACATTCAATGGCATTACGATAAATTTATTTTTTTGTGCATTAAAAAAATAGACCTGTTATGAAAATAGCTCGAGTTTTATCTTTTTTACCCTTTAATCAAAACAAGTTTAAGTTTCTATTCAGAATAGGTTCTATATTCAACTTAGTTCATAGTAAATACATACTCACACGCAATCGATAGATACAATTGTGGTAACTGTACATGTGAGGATGTCAGGTGTTGTAATAACTTTCTTTATAAAAAAATTCATCGAAACAGTCCAGTTGTTACAACTTATTCAAAAAAGTTTGTAATTTTCGGATTTAAGACGTGTGTACAGGACAACGTCTGTCGGGACCGCTAGTAAATCTATAATATCTATACATTTTCTAATAAAAATAATTTATACATGGAAAGCAAAAGAGATATTAATATTTTTAGTGAACTATCATATACTCTTGTTCAATGATTTAGTGTAGTGATACTTAACCTGCGTTTTCTTTTCTGAGTGGCCCGGTTTTATGTCCCATTTTACCAAAAAAATCAATGTCCCATTTTACCAAAAAAATCAACTATTTAAGAACAATGTACTAAAACTTTAGCGGGAAATTTTATCAATGAAGCAATCAAATATATCAATTTTTCTATCAATTTGCTTTTTTTGATTGTAGAATGTAAACAAAAGGCTTGGTCATGGATAAAAGGAAATTCCATATTACCCCATAACATAGTAAAAAAAGCATAAAAGTAACTACTTTTTGTTTGTGTTTGATAGAAGGGAAAATGTAGTATTAAAATAAAAGCCGAAAATAAGAGTTTTAATGTTTTAATCACTTTGGTTTTGTCCGATGCTGCTTTGGTCTTAAGTGTGTTTTACCCCATTATACTCAGTTTGAGGCCCGCGTGAAATACCTGTCATACTTATGAAGTGCGTCGGGAAAAAAGATTGAGTACCCCTGTTGGTGTGAACCAAGAATTATTAGAGAAAGCATGTCAGACTCATAGCTCACAATGAAGGTAGTTCTGACTAATTGTATTGTAGTAGAAATTCCGTATCTTAATTTTAACAATTTTAAATGGAATAACAGAATTAACTTTAGTAAACCACAGCTTTTAGATCGATTACTGTAGTAATAAAACGCAGCCGATCTAGTTCAATAAAAGTGAACCGATAAGAATCTAATACTATCTGTAACTATATCAGGACTTCGAACCGTAATTTTTTTCGTTCCGGTTCAACTAAAAAAAAATATATCGGTTCTGTTCCGATTTTAATTCCGACAAAAATAACGGTTTTCGGTTAATTTCCGAATAAAAAGTTTCATTTTATGCATATTCTTATATTAAATCTCTCATCTATACATTGAATTGAATAAAATTTGCTTTCTACAAGTAGTTTCAAGCGAAACTGAAACAGAAACATACTAGTAAACATCAAAACAGGAAATCGAGAAGCAATGTACATGTAATGATGATAATTACAAGGTTGACTTTAAATTAGAAAATATCGACAAGTTGTGTGGTTATAGTGATAGAATGATAGAAAATATATTGAACTGAAACTGATCGATATTTTTTTCGTTTCAGTTCCGGTTTTTATTATGAACAAAATAACGGTTTTTTCCGGTTTGAAGCCTTGAACTATAGCACAAATTTGATCTTAGTCGCTCAAGAATTGGCAATTGATATGAGTAAAACATGTCAGATTTTACATGAGATTTTATTACAAATCGTGCTCATCCTCCTCTTACTCAAATATGTTTAATTTTTTTTATTATTTAAATGTCAGTTGTTAAAAATAACAGAATATAAAGATTACACTTCTCATTTCCATCGTTTAAAATAATCGATTTTATACATAAAAATCAGAAAAAATTTTCATACCCACACATGAATTTGAAACTCTACTTAAAGTCTAGAAAATCATAATCCTCAACACACATACATATACATATATATAGTATATTTCCTTAAGTAAAGTAAAATAATGGGTTTTTATCTGCACAACCATTAGAAACTGTGCATTGAATATATTTACAAATACAAAAGTAATTCGACCCTAAAAATCGTCTAATAATGATACGAAATAACAAAGAATCGGAGGAATCATTCACTATTTAGAGAAATTAAGTCATACAAATAAGGATTTTTTTTGACAAATATTTATTATTTTTTTTTCCATTTTTAACCTACATATACTTAGCTATGCTTATTTGTTTCACTATGACTTTCGAGTTTTACATGTCTGAGTTAAAGTATCCATTAAAGTTACACCATTTTTTAATGCACGTGATATAACGAATGTATTTGCTGTATAATAAACAATGTAATATGCAGTATTTGAGAATTATTGTTTTATTTGTAGATTAATACGATTGTCATGATCCTTTCTTTGAAAACTTTCAATGAACAAATGTCTGTGACCCACCGAACAGAAATATGCAAAACTAGGTAAGAGTCAGTTACATAATTTCTTTCTTTTTTCCATTACGTAACTTTTTTTTTATTTTAAGAAAAAACGAATAAATGAAATAAGTTTCATTCAAAGCATTTTTAAATAATAAGTCACTTCATTCTATATTTTTAGACATAAAAATCCCTTCCATGGGATATTTCATAAATAATTTTTTTAAAAAAATCGGAAATTATTTTATTTTTGTAGGAATTCTCTGAGAGCTGGAATAACTCTCCTACCATTTTTCGCGATGAATTGGTTTTTTGGAATTCTTGCTGTTGAAGATGCGTACAATATTGGACTCCAAGTCATGTTCTTTTTCACAAATGCTTTGCAGGTATGAATAATTTTGTTTGAATCTTAAAATTAGAAAAAAAAATACGTATTCATAAAATTCTTAATTAGATTCTAGCTATATTTTATCAATAGAAGGATTAAACTTTGCACATATATACGCATGTATATATAGAAATATGTATTGTATTGTGTCAGTTTGTTAAGTGAGGTGTTGTAGTCATGATTAAAGAAGTAGCCGAGTAGGAAAAAAAGAATTTTTTAAAAATTTATTTTAAAAATAGAGAGACAGCGAGTTAAATGCAACATTTCGCCACAATTTTTCAACGAACGAGACAGAATAAATATTTTCTACACTCAGATCGGAAAAATATAAAGGGTAAAATATTATCATGTGTTCAAATTAGGAAAATGTTAATTATTTCTAGAAATTACGTAAGTGGTTTTAGGGGAACATTTATGTATACCTGTAAATCGCTCAGTAAGCTATTAAGATGTTCTTTTTTTTTCTAGGGATCCTACGTAAATCTGTCGAAATACAAGGTCTAATCCTTTGAACTAGGAATCCAGAATAAATCTGTCAAAACATGGGATTTTTTTTTCTAACGCGGAAATTAAATGAGACTAGAGTTTCGAAATAGGGTATTCGAAAATATGATTCAGAAAAAAAAATTACAAGATTAGAATTTTTAAATTAATGTTAGGTTCAGTTGTTATTTATATTGCCTTGCATTTTAATTTATCCAACTTTTGAGACATATTTTATTCTCAGAAAAACAGAAAAAATTTGCTTTGTGTTTTGTGAAGAAATAATTAAGACTTCTGTAATACATTAATATCTAGTGCCACGCGATTTTAAATGCATTAAAACTTTTAAAGCTGTGAAATATATAATTTAGCTTTTCTTTTAAAAGGGGAAGTTGCAATTAAAAATGGCATTGAAGCAAGTGAATCCGGGTGTTGTTTAAAATTTTACATAAAAAATGTAATTAACGCTATGAATGTATCATTTTTGAATGTAATGATGTAAATAAATACAAAGCGCAAGATATAGAAGTATTTCGAATCATAAAAATATTTTTAATTAATTGTCTGAATAAAGGCAGAAAAATAATTTTAATACACATTATGATTCAAGCACTAGTTATTAAAAAACGAAACAATTATCCAAATGTAAAAAACAAATGTGCAGAAATTACGTAATAAATAAAATAAGTTCGAACACAAAAAAATGCAAATTGCAAAAAAAAAAAAAATCGAAGGTTTTTTATAAACAAGCACACATATATATAAATTTAACATCTTAAATTCATTTCTTTAATAGAGTAATTCTATTTTAGTTTAAAGCAAAATTATCTCGTAATGAATATTTGAGATTTTGGAAAGGAAGAGCACTAAAACTTCTGGACACACATTTTTATTACATAAAAAATACAAGGTATAGTTGTTATAAAAATTTGCAAGATTAGTTTTATATTTTAATGTAATTATTTTTATAGGGCATTTTGACCTTTGTCTTCTTCTGCTTGATGGACACCAACGTAAGTAATATTTTCCTTCGAATTATAGTTTTATATTTACTTTTAGAATATAAAATTTATAATTTTGTTGGTTATTTTGTAAATTTTGTATATATTACAAATTGTGTGTTCCAATTATGCCAGTAAATTAAATATGTATCAACTATTCAAATAATTAAGCATGTTACTGATTATTATCATTTTTAAAAACTCAGATCATAAGTATGAGCAATTGGAAATATTTTTTTCAAAATTAATAACCAGAGACCATGTTAAAAAATTTAATTACTTTATATATATATATATATATACAGTGGTGGCCAAAATTGTAGACACTTTTTAAAACTGTTGTGTTTTTTAAGTTTATAAGCTTACTGAAAATTTTACGTTGCACAAACTGCAAAGTATTTTATATCATTTTAAAGAGAATTTAATACTAAATTTAATGCAAAAACCTAAATTCAAATATTTGTAATACAAAAAAGATATGTTTCAATAACTGTCGAGAGAGAGAGAGAGAGAGAGAGAGATATACTTTAGATACTTATGATAGCAGTGAATTATTAGAGCTTAGTGAGGTTGTCTTTATTCTTACTTATAGCTTCATGTCGATGTTTCATTGAGCTGAAAATAGTTTTAAGCTCTTTCTCCGTTATTACATGATGCCAGGAAACATATCCTCAATTAGTTCTTTTTTATTTCATGGGTACCTCATTCGGACAAGAGTTTTCAAACGGTGTCACAAGTTTTCGATAGGATTAGGGTCAAGACTGTTTCCTGGCCAGGACAACAACTCAATGATCTTAGAAAGGTACCAATGTTTCAATTATTTTACTGTTTGGCTAGCAGCAGAATCCTGCTGAAAAATAAATGAAGCATCGTTGGTAAATAGATCCTTGATAGAAGACAGAAGTTTGGGTTCTAGAATGGTGTCAATGTATTTCATGACATTCAGTGCTCCATCGACGATATGAAGGCAACTTATACCACCTGCTGATATGCATGATTAAATGATAAAACTATGTGGGTACTTCACAGTTCCTTGGATGCAGTCAGGATGTAGCATTTCTGCTATTCTACATCTTACATATTTTTGGCTTTCACTACCGAATAACGATATTTTAGTTTCTCTCGTCCCTCCTTATAACTTGTGACCAATAATCATTTGTCCAATTGATGTGTTCCATTTCCCACTGTGGTCCTTTTTATTTCTGCTGTAAACTGAGTTACTGCTTTTTTTCGGGGAATTCTACCTTTTAGACTTACATCTACTTCTGATTGTTTTTGAACAGACAGAAACATCAGCATCACTCAAATCACTTCTGATGGCTGTCTATGAAATTCTTTTATCTCTGAAACATAGTATTTTTAATCTTCTCTGGCATCAGCAAATGCGGAGAACCTTTTTGTCTTTTTCCTGCTTTTCTTTCATGAAATGTGTCTCCTGACATCTTAAACAAAACTTTCAGCCTCCATATGTAGTCAGTGAACTACCCCCCTGTTATGTAATTTTATTATAGGAAATACCACTTTGTCGTCACACATGTGTCCAATCTACTCTTTTATTTGATGCCATTGCTTCTTCACTAAATATCATTTTTGTCCTGGCCGATAAACTGTTCGTATGAAATCTCTTGTCCAAATGAGATACCCATGAAATACAAAAGAATTAATTGAGTATATAATTGTTTCCAGACCTCATGTTTAACGAAGAAAGAGCTTAAAACTATTTTCAGCTCAATGAAACATCGATATGAAGCTGTAATAAAGAATAGAGACAACCTCACTAAGCTCTGTCACTGCTATCATCAGTATCTAATGTATGTCAACAGTTATTGCAGCATAACTTTTTTTGTGTTGTAAATATTTGAATTTCGGTTTTTGTATTAAATTTAGTATTAAATTCTCTTTAAAATGATATAAAATACTTTGCAGTTTGTGCAACGTAAAATTTTCAATAAGCTTATAAACTTAAAAAACACAACAGTTTTAAAAAGTGTCCACAATTTTGGCCACCACTGTACATTCACAAAAATATTTAAAAAATTAGAGTCTAATTATTCTGAAGAAAATTAAGAAATACGTGAAATGATAAAGTTATTTCAAATTCAGTTAAAGACTTTTCAAAGTTTTTATGTTAATCAATAATTAAATATTGGTTGCAGAGAATACTTCATTATTTCATATGTTTTTACCCAATACCATATCGTTGATATGCGTGTGTGATATGGTTTTAATAATTTTATCTCGCTTTTATTTGTTCAAATAATACTATGTTTGCTTTTTGTTCAACGAATTTAAATAAAAGTATATGCAAGGAGCTTTAGCAATAAATGAATTATACGGCAAAAATCTATTGAAATGTGTGTCAAAATTTTGCAGAACTCAATTGATTGAACTTGAAGAAAAATTTGCCGTACATTTAGTAGTTAGATATGTTAAATAAATCCTGTCATTTTGATAAAAAAATTAGATAATTTAACATTCCAGTTTTTTTTCAAATAGAATTTGAATGCAACGCAACTGAAGCAAACACATTGTCATTGTTTTGATGAATTTCTGATAATTAATTGAATATTAATCGTCATTCAATAGTTTCAATATGCGAAACCCAATTAAATATATTTCTGAATTTGTATCACACTTGCTTTTCTCGTATTTCCATTTAGATTCAAGCTTCGTTTCGAATGAAGGTCGCAGAAGTCTCAAGAAAACCCAAGGTATCGGCTATGAAACTGACCAAAAGTGGCTCCTTCCCGATTCTGGAACGATCTTTGATAACCCTCACTGATGACCGCAGACGATTGGATTGTACCCCTCTGCTAGCAAGTAGAATGGCCTACCATGACGTCGCTGAAGACCCTTGTTGTTCAAATATTCGTGTCTAAATATGAATGTCTTTTGAACAATTATTTTCTTTGAAGGAAGCATGGCCAAATATTTCTTTTTAAACCATGTTTTAAACATATTTTTTGGATCAACTGAAATATAAGAGAAAGAAGTTTAAAAAAAATCTACGAGATTTTGAATCACCCCAATTTCTTAATTCAGAAATTGGAAAAACCTGTTAAATTATAATCCGTCCTTTCTTTTTTTAATTGTCAAGGATTATTCATTTCAATTTAAATTATAAATTTTTTAAATCAATTACAATATATTAAGGCCATGAAAGCGATTAGGCAATATAATGGTGCTCAGAGCAAATATTATTGATCCCATAAATTTTTACAAAGAACTTGTGTGTTTAAATATTTGCCACTCGATTTTATAGTATAAATCTTACAATAGAAAAAGAAAAATATAGGCTAATTCTTAAAAATAGTATTAGATTTTTAGGCTTTAATCAAGCTGAAAACCTTTCTGAAATCAGTTTTTCCAAGTATCAGAGGTATACAAAACTCATACAAAGAATAAGATCGTGTGAAAAACATATTGCTGTTGTAATCATTATAAAGTAACTAATGATATTAAATATTTCATACAGAATCATTTAAATATGCCTTTTAAAAACAGGGTAAATCTCAGTTTTAGTTTTATGCTTTCCATGTACTACGATTCTTCAATTGCTTCAATTCAATAGATGGCAAAGAAACTCCAGTGTGTTTAGTGTTTTTAAAGTAGTATTAATGGTCAGAAGACTAAAGGCTAATCTTTAGATACAATTCTTTTTTATAATTTTTTTTTATTTCAAACCTTTCAACAAGTTTTTTCTTAAAACCTATTCTTTGAGCTTTTAATATTTTTTTATTTCTTTGTATGACGCTTTAAACAAAAGATGAATAACATTCTGAGCATAAGAACACCTTTAGTCTCTAATCTCTAGTTTAAATATTTGTACCTTAAAGTGTTTTTAATTGAAAAATATTTTATCTCGTAGTTTCCTCGAAAATATAATTGCATGTATTTTTTTTAAACTCTCTTTGTGTTTATTTAAATAATATTCTACTCCCAATTTGTAAGAAACTTGATGTTTGATATTAATAGAATATTAGAAATTCGTGAAGTCCTAAAATTTCAATTACAAGAATACGAACATAGTAAGGAACATTGTTTTTCAATTGATTGAATGAGTTTAAGATTCGGCAAAATAATGAAAGAGCAACAGTAAGGCTATTAATATATAATATGCGATAATTCAGATTAATTTTAATTATCTGAAAGAATTTTATTAATATAGGAATTGAAAACTTCCCTAACTTCTCATAAAATAACATTCTTCAAACGCACGAAACATTTGTCCATTTATCGAGTGCCAAACTTCAAAAAAGATATTACTTTAAATATGAAATATTAGTTTTAAAAGAAGAAAAACTTATTTTTAAATTTAAAAAGGATAATGAAGTATATTAAAAAGAAATACGGAGTTGAAAGCTGAAAAATAAAACTTTTATATTTAATACAGCAAAAATATATAGATATTCTTGTTGAGGCTTGAATATATTCAGTAAATAATGATTTCTAAGATAATTTTTTCTAAACTCGAGTTTTTTTCCTTTTGTTTGTTTTGTTTTTCGCAAATGAGGATATTATTTCCATGCTGAATCGTTAGAAAAGGCGTAATTGTTTCCTTCATGGAAAATAATACAGCCGTTTAATATACAAAACAGTAGAATAAATGTATAAGGCTTAAATCTAGACGTTCTCTCTTGTTCACTGAGCATTTTCAAATATTTAATCGTATTGTTCGTGCCCCCTTTAAGAATGATTGTTAAAATATGTTTGACGCCAATTGTGACTCTTTTATTTATTTACTGGTGATTTTTCCAACAAGCATGATTAAACCTGAATCCTCGTGTATAAAAATGCTGTATTTGTCATTTCTTTTAATACATAAACATACGTTTATAAAAATATTTCACCACATAGCATTCACGAGCATGAGAGTTCTCCAGTAATGAGAAAAGTTGCTCATTTTGCGTGTGTCGAGAACATTTTGGAAAGCTTTGACTGAGGTTAACAGGATTTTTTCAATAAATTTAAATTCTTTTAAAAATACACCAAGTGTATTTAAGCTAATTTAGCCACAAAAAAAAACAAGTAATATAAAAAAAAATTATGTCAATTCCTAGTTAGGTCAACAAAGAAAAATTTTATTTCGGTTACTTTTTATTAAATAATTACAATTAATATAAATATGTATATACATATGACAGAATCATAATATTAAGTGCCAATTAATTCTTCTTAATTATCATCAAGGTATGGCATTGTCGCCCAAAACAACCGTGTATATAAAATTTCAGTTCAACTCAATGCTTTAAAACCTGAGGAAAAATAATCTTTTAAAGTTTTGACCTAAGTCACTAAAAATGAAGCCAACGTGGCTGAATCTGTAATTCTTTAAATAATTAGTGTCAGTCAATTTTAATTTTAATTAAATATAATTATATTATCGTATTCACCCAAAATATTGACACATGTCACTAAAATGGTCCAAAAAAGTATGCCAACGTGGATGTATTTGTAATTCTTTGAATAATTAGCTCCAATCCATTAATTTTTATTAATTATAATTAAATTACCGTAATGTGATCCAAAATAGTCGTATATATAAAATTTAAGCTCAATTGAGTGCTTTATGTACGATTGAAAATTTGAACAAGATATATGGAGATAGTGAACTAATAGTAGGAATTGAAAAAAGGAAAGGAACGTGTCATATGCTGATTATGTAAATTTTTGCCTATGCAGATCCCTGCCAACTCAAGTAAAAGTAAATCCACAACAGTTTTGTCACAAAAGCGTTTTCAGGAGCTCCACTGTTGTTCACGTGGATCATTGTTATAAATGAGACGAATAAATTATAGTTTAAAAAACATGCTTTTATGGGGGGATCGATATCAAATGTTATAATTTCTTACTAGTTCTATTACGAAATACAGAGTTAGTGTAAAAATATAGAACACAGCACACCTCACGATTTTACCACGACATTATAATTTTCTTGTTAATCATTTTATTCTTATATTAAGAATTATTTTTTTAGTTCAATTAACAATAAAAAAGCGTGCTTTTTAGTTTTTTTTAACTATAATTTATTTTTCATTTTTTAATTCGATCTACAATAAAAGGACGTTTTTTAGTTTTTTAAACTATCATTTATTCATCGATGAATTAGTTTTAAATGCGTCATTTTTTAGAATCTGGAATACCCATTGACATTATATTAGTGCGTCAATACGGCCTGGTTTGCAAAATTGTAGGATCAGCCAACTGAAAGAAATCTGGATGCGCTAACTTTGAAATATTTCATGTGGAAGAAGGTGTAAAGTCAATGATACTTTTCATTAAAAAGAGTTTAATATTCTCTCTGAAACTTGCATCAGCATTAGACATAAAAGTACCCGTTTTGATTCGAAGGATTTGTAAGAAATTATTTAATCCGGTGATCTCTGAATCAATTCTCAGTTGTTTTGGTAAAATGAAGCCATGATTGATGTTTTATTCTACAGATCCGACAAGAGAATTTAGAGAAACAGACTTTATGTCTGAGCTTAGCAGTTAAAATATAAATTTTATTTTACATGCATGAGTCTTTTTTTTTTAATTTCCATTTTCAGAAAAAACTAGACGATTGTTTATATTATGGTAAGAAATTGCTGACGCACGCTACCCTTTTTTTACTTAAAGAACTCTTTTGGGGTTGTAACTTAATCTTTTAGTCGCCAAATCTGGAATTAGTTGCCCAATCTGGAAATGGTACATGGAATTAGTCGCCAAATCTGGAAAGAGTTGATTCTGGTGATCCTGATAAAGACAATGGAATGGAATTAATAAATTATTGTATTGTCATTGGTCCTTGACAAGTGTGAAAAGTTTCGAATGAATCTGACATTTCAAAGTGAGTGAAAATCGAGTGCAAAGATTCCGTTACATACAAGTGAAGTTTATAAAAGCGTGTTAAAAATAACGATTACATATGTGTGAAGTGAAGAGAAAGATTGTTTATTTATTTTACATTAACAAATAATAGAAGTGATGTTTCAAGTTACTCCGCATGTATAAACTTGTCTTCGGTAATACACATATTTCGTACTAAATTAAATTTAAGTAGAGAAGCTCTGTTTGCTTATTTTTCTCAGTATGCTGAGGACATCTAGCTGAAAATAAATGATTTTGAATCAAAATACTAGCAGCAAAAAAAAAAAAACCAACCATAGACAGAACATAACGTAGAAGTAAACATTAATCTACTCGTACCTTCAAAATTGGCTAATGCAATTCTGTAACCATTTATCTATGACTTACATACTCAACCTGCGGACCGCATGTAGCCCAGTTATGGCCCATTGCACTAAAAAATGCAATTATTTAATTACAACGTACTAAAAATTTAGCATTAAATTCTGTCAATGAAGTAATCAAATCTATCAACTTTTCTATCAGTTTGCATTTTTTATAGTAGAATGTGTTGTTACTAATCTTGTCTCGTCAGACCAGATCAGTGAAATCTCTGACTTTAACGAAGTCCGAAACTTTGTAAAAGTGAACTATCATAGATGTCTTCCCAGTCCAGTTCAAGGAAGTTCAAGGTGTGCTGAGGTGAATCCGGTTCTAGCTGGCATTTAGGGCATATAAGAAACCTCTTCTTGCCTCCAGAAAAAGTGAGATTTTTTAAATGCCTACTGGCAAGTCAGGACAGACAGACCAATGTTGGATTGTCTGTCATAAGGAAGAAATAGTAGAATATAAACAAGAAGTTTTTGGGAATGGATTAAAGAAAATCGAAGCTACCCCATATAACTCAGTATAAAAAAGCATAAAAGTAAATATTTTTTGTGTACGCTTGATAGAAAGGTTAGTGAAATATTAAAATAAAAACCAAAAATGAGAGTTATAATATTTTGATCAATTTTTTTTGTTTTGTCTAATGCTCCTTTGGTCTTATAGTGTTGTGTTTTCCTCATTTATACTCACGTAATGGCCCGCGTGAAATACCTGTCATATGTATGCGGCCCACGGTGAAAAAAGGTCGAGTGCCCCTGGTTTAGGTGGTTTCTGCCATCATTTCTTCACTATTTCCATATAACTTTTCCCCCCTTTAGTATGACTTTAAATTTTTCTACATTTGGCTGCTTTAAGTTCCGTACTTGTTACCTTAATCAAACATTAAAATCTTAAATGATATTTTTACTACAAAAAGAGCTTTTTGTTTCAGTTTTGCAAAATCAAAAAGCATTTGAATAAATTTGAAAGAAAAATTCACTCGCAAGTTAGAACGAATTTTAAACAAACAACACTGATTTCAGTCTAGAATTTAGTAAAAACTCTTTGCTGCCAGCCTGCACTTGATAAATTAATATTTGAAATAACAGTAAGTGAGGCTTTGTCAAAAGAAAAATCAAATTATCAAAGTACATGGCAGCTTTGTTTGTATGGCAGTAGAATGTAACCAAGGGGCTTGATCAGAGGTGAAAGAAAATCGAAACTACCTAATAACTCTGTAACAAATGCACAAAACCAATTTTTTAAATGTATTTGATAGAGATGTTAATACAGTCATAAAAGGAAAGCCAAAAGTCAGTTTTAATGGTTGGATAAATTTTCCACATTTTAAATGTCCTTGATATTATACCATCCACCTCGCCCTATTAATCCTCATGTTGCTTGCTTGATTGATTGATTGAATATTAACGTCGCACTGTTCAGCTACACGAGGGCTTTTGGCGACGGACCACGTAATTTTGAACCATGGTCAAGTGACGTGGACGACACCTGAGCTGGCACCCCCCTGTTTTAACTACCACACCACACCAACGGGAGGACGTTTCAGCTCTCGACAGATTTAACGTGCATCGCTGCCCTACACGGCGGGTCTTTAGTGGTACTGGGCTCGAACTCATGACATATCTGCCATGGTCCGATACTCTATCCACTGGGCTACCGCAGTTGCTGTTGTGAAAAAAAAGATTGAATATTAAACCAGGGAAAGCCTTTTTATCAGGCCGCTAAGGAATGATGAGAATGCTTTAAGACCAAGATAACATAGAAAATTTAAAATGTGGAACTATGATCAAAATATTAAAATTCCTGTTTTGCTTTTTTTAATTCTTATCTTTTATATATTTTTTTTTTTTACTTTTGTCACGAATTCCCATTTAAGTTTCTGCATCAGTAAACGGTATGATTTTTATAACAAAAGGGTGCCAGTTACCACTGAAAAAACACTTTTTGCTGTTGTAAAGATTATTCAGGAAAATTTATCACCTCTTGAAGAGAACTTCGAGAAAAAGTGTCGTTCTACGATTCCCGTTTATTGGTATTTTTTAAATACAGCACTTTCGTGACAAATCAAACAATTACGAATCTTTGCTTGTTTTTCACTACAGAACAGTCAACTTCCCAATCGTCTTGAAACTACCTATTTTCTTCGAATATTTAGTTAAAGGTAGCTAAAAATTAGTTCCACTCATAAAATGGTTGCTACTCAACTGTTGTCTATTATCACTAATAAAAAAAAAATATACTACATCAATTCGTACCCATACAACATCGACAGCAAAAATCAAAATTGATATATTTTATTTCTTAACAAAGAACTTCCCACCAAATTTTTATAAATAAATTAATTCTTAGAGCAATGAGCCATGACCGGGCCACTTAAAAAGGCCCAGTGGTCCGTAGGTTGAGTATAGCTGGTCTAAACGCATAATTACCTCTATATCGAATATCCGGAAATAACAAAGAAACCGGTTAGAATCACTGTTGGTAAGCTAGCTTTTTTTACAGGTTGATAGTCACAGGACGTAATGTCAGAATGATTGATTACTAAAAACCCCAGGAAAAAAATTTTGTATCTGGGGATGGCAATGGAATAAACTGCGAAATGTTGGAAGCCTTCATTTCAAGTCAAAAAAATCATTGAACTTGAGAAAAACTTAACGTATTTGGTAGTAATGTTATTTTAATGACTCGCAAAGGTTTCACGGTGAAATTCAAAGGATAATAAAAGAATGAGCAGTAAGGTCAATTGAAGAGGCAGAATCAAAACTTTTTGCCGAGTTTTCTTCCCCAAACTGTAAACGGAAATGCCTTCAAAATTACGAGACAATGATGGTAGTTTTACATCTTTTTTTAAAAAAATTCTGTGTTTATCAATACATTTTGGGCCTGTTTCATATCTCTGCCAAAGGGGAAATAATTTTTACGTGATATCTGTTTCATTCTCCACCCAATTAAAATTGTAATTAAAAAGTAACATTTTTTGTACATTGTATCAATATTTTCTTACTATACTTAGAAAATGAAACTTAGGTTCATCAATAAAACGAAATTAATTTATTAGAACTATGTTGATAGTACACTTACATTGTTCTTAGAAAATGAAACTTAGGTTCATCAATAAAACGAAATTAATTAGTTAGAACTCTGTTGATAGTACACTTACATTGTTCTCGCTCCCACTTCTAGTCTTCTTCATTCTTATGACCTCTCAACTCGACAATGAGTGGAAGCGAACAATATTTTCTTTCGCCAAATTTCACTGGATATCACATCTCATTCTCAAAGCAAAAGATTGGGACAGGGGATGAAATAAACACATTATAATTTATGTGAAAAAATATTTAAAGCGACTGCAGGAAGAAAATCGCGCTTCAAATTTAAAAAATAATTCTACAATGATAAGATTAGTAACAGAAATTTAACACTAATTACTTGCAAAAAAATGCAAAATAATTATGTAAACACATTGTGTAATTCACAAAAAACACAAGAAAATTTCTGAAAAAATGTATGGGATAAAAGAATAACATTACACACACACACGTTTAAAAAAATCACTCTAGTTCCCTGTGTTCCAGTTTTTTTTCCTTAAGAAATACGATTAAGAGAAATAAAAAAAGAATTTCTGTTTAGTAAATCATATTTTTCTCTACTCTTTACATACACATCACTTGTAAAAATTTTTCATTTTTATTATTCACTTAATTATAGCTCGCCACTTCGTATATAAAGTAAAATCTTCCTTTAATAAGCGAACTAAAACAAATATGCTTTAAGATTCACAGTGAATAAGTCTTTAATCTAGTCGTCCATCCGGTATAGTGGTTAGCGACGCTGACTACTGTGCCGTAGGGACTGGGTTCGAATCCCGGAGAAGACGTGCACGTTTGTAAATGGAGAGTGCCTTCGCGGTTTGGGGGTACTCTAAATAGCCCTCGAGCCGCAAGTCCTCTTGTGAGGTTGGTGGAAGGGGAAAAGATGTTGGTGGCCTCTGATCACCCCCAGAGTGTTCTCCCTCTAAATTGAGGTGGAACGGAGCCAAATCGTACTGTCACCTGTATGGTATTCAAAGCTACAGCTAACGACAAGCGTCACTTAGCTTTTTGCCATGATGAATTTCGTAGACCTCGATCTGGTCTTTGCCGATCAGGTGCCATTAGTAACAACAACAACAGTCTTTAATCTGTCTCAATTAAGCAATATCATTGGTCAGTTTTCCACCAGGGCAATGAGAGAACGAAAGATTTGTATTTTGGAAGTGCCAGGGCCTCTCGCTTATTATTATTAGTGATCATATAAGATAATAGATAATTATCTGTTAACTTTTAATTTCAGATCCTAAATATCATCGGTTCGAATTTCTTTTAAGGCCTATACAGTTACAAATGTCTTTCGCTCAATTGTAGGCCAATTTTGCTGTGCTTTGTGAGTTTTTTGATTAGTAAAACTTTTCAGAAACATTGTCCCATCCTTTTTTGAGGCGTAAACAGACTCCTATTCCGATTTGAAAAACATTGTTATGAATGATGAAATGTTTTTCTAAAACAAGCGCACGTAGTTCGGATGTTTTCGAAAAGTTTTCTTTGAAATGCTCGAAAGCGATTTGATGCATTTTATTTCAAGTAAGTATTTTTGATGCATCTTCCTTAGGACCTTTTTTGAAGGACCTCTTGGTTGTCCAGTAGCACAATTTGAAACCTCTCGATTAACAAATAGTAAGTAGGAAATATGCTTGTCCCAGTTTGATAGATCACTTTGAATCACATGATGATGCATTTGTTTCATGATTTTATTGATTCGTTCGACCAGATCTTTGAAGGCAGGATATCCAGGTTTTGAAAATTGAGGATGAGACCTTAGCTTCTAGAGTTTGCTTAGTTTTGGGGCGAAAATTGACTCTTATCACTAGCTATCACATTTGGTGTTCTAGTTTGTATAAATAATTTATAGTAGAACGTCGCTAGGGGATTTAACAATTAAACTTCTTAAAGGAATAACTTCCTGTCATTTGAAATTTGATCTTTTAGCCAGACTTGTGTTTCCTTGCCTATTGGAGGTCAATATAGACTCAATAATACTAATACTGACCGTCTAATGGCATGTTTGGCCTTAAAACTGGATTGGTTGCAATTTATTTAAATTTTTTTCATATGATTTCGGTTCGGATCTTTCAAAATTGTAACGGTTGCATAACATTTTTATTTAGATGTACATTTAAATGCCCTGACTTGACTGCAGTTTCGTTTTTATTAATCTTTATTGATAGGCTTCTGGTTTTCCTAATTACCTGCTTCACAATTGTGTCGTTGCTCCAAACATTTGTTGAGAATACTTCTGCAAAATGAAAACGTCTTTCGTATATATAACAGACCTATGTAGTTTTCCTCGGGATATTACCTTCCATTCTCACATTACAAATCCTTTTTGGAATTTCAGTGGAGTATAATTCCTATCTGAAGCATACTTTGCTTATTTTTCATATTTATAATTCATTCGCTTGTTGTTGTAGTCGTCGTGTATGACAAAGTGCAGAAGTTGACCTTTTCATAACTGAGGGTTGCCAGAACCCTGAGAGGTTAGACTTCTGCTCATTTTAGTCGCCTTTACGACATGCATGAGCTTACGTTGGGACACTATTCAACTTCGGTCACCACACGGAAGACTGTAATGATATTATTTTGATACCTGATACTGATGATGAGTTAATTTTGACGAGATTGCATTTGGTGTTCTTGGCGAAGATTTCCGAAGAATCTGTTAGGCTTAGCGTATGATGCCTCCAATTAGGCTTAATGCAGTTGCATTCAAAGAAAAAATTTTGAAGCTTGAAGTATTTTGAACTTTTCAATTCCTTTAAAGTCATGCAGCATAAAATATATGCTATGACATGATCACTGGAAGGATGATAACTTCATAAACAAACGTATAACATTTTATAATAGCTCATTGCGATTTTACGATACAGTGCGATTACTTCGGCATAACGTGTGTTTCGCCATTTTTTCAATTCATTCACTTAATCTCTTAAAATATTCTTTTAAAATTTTACTTAGTTGACTCGAGAACATTTTAATACTAATTCAGTCTATTTAAATAAAATGCTCTTGTATGTCATGAGAAATATTACTTTTTTATCAGAGTGATTAGTGGATCAAATAAAGCGTGATTGTTCGAATGTTTGGCTCCCCACACCTCGCATTCCTTCACGAAAATAATTTTTTTTGAGTTCATACACTAAGTCAAGGTGTGGTTACATTCATTTTATGACGTTAGGTAAACTTTGGCTTGTTCCTAATTTTGGGTTTCGTAATCTTTCGTTAAGAACGATTATTTGGGGTTCCTCCTACCGCAAAAATCCAATGCAGTAAGAAATCTTAAGTTCCGACGGACTTCTCACGTGACCTTCGTATAGTATTAAAAAGAGTCTGGGCCACGGCTAAATAGTACATTACGAGATTTGTTGTAAAAAATCTTACATTATCGTCACATCATAATTTAGAAAATAAATTTAAGCTACAAAATTTTAAAATATCATAAATTAATTTATTATTAACTTTAAAATATTTTCGACACAAATGCCATGGGATTTTAACAGGCCGACAAAAAACCAGGGCACATTTCAAGTTATTCTTTCTTTAACCACATTTTATGGTGGCCATAAATCTTGAACTGGTTTTATTAGGTGCTTATCTCGTCGAGAGCAATAGAATCCCGGGTGTTTCATCAAGAAGTGCACCTTTAGAGCCCATTGTCCAGTTTACTAGAAACATCTTCGATATCCCCCTTCACTCTCGGTGGAGTTGTCTCGTGTCCTTGAAGTAGTCTCCATTCATTTGTAGTGTTGATCAGTAGTACTGGTAACTTCGTTTCTCGTAACTCGAAAATGTCAAAACGTGAGCATCAAAGAAAAAATTGAATTCTTCAGGATGTGGATAAAAGCGTTAAGAAAAGGGATATTTCTTTAAAATTGGGTATTCCTGCAAACAGTTTATCAACTATTATAAAAAATCGAGGAAAGCTACAAAATTATGATTCATCGAATTCTTGTTCAAAAGTTATCACAGAACATGTGTCTATGAAGATGTCCACGAGGCAGTTTTGAAGTGGATACTCATAATGCGAGATAAAAATGTTCTGATCTCTATACCTTTCGTAATAGAGAAAGCTCTTCAATTTACGAAAACATTGGGATTTGACTAATTTCTAAGTAGCAATGGATCACTAGAACAATTTAAGAAAAGACACGGAAAAATACTCCTGAAGGGATTTTTGATGCATTGCAAAGATGTGAGGCGAATTATGAAACAGCATTTTTTCAAACAAGAAAACTCAAACGAAATTAACAGATTTTATGAGTAATTAAATTTCAGGACACTTGTGCTGATGTAGTATATTTAGAAATTTTAGTTATAAAATAATGTATGTTTAAAGTTACTTGTATGCTTTAAATTAGAAAATGTCAAAAAATTCATTAGTTTTAATATAAATTATTTTCTTATTGTTGAAAATACAGTGTATTCTTAGGCATTATTTTTTCTTGTTTTCCTTGCAGTTGTTCTTTCTTTTTTATGGGTAAGATATATAAAATAAATCGATATTAATTTTAAAAAGAAGGGAATAATTATTATATATATACCGGGTGTTTCTAAAAGAATTTCGGAGTTTTAACGCTTTATGTGGTATTCAATACATGTAACATATTAATATGACTCATACATCGGATAAAAGAGCAACTGAAACAGTTTTGTTTGCTGGCATGTGTGCGCGTGCGCGCCAAACGTACGTAGAAAAATGGCAATTTCTGAACAGAAAGCATGTTGTGTTCTCCAGTTTGCAAAAACAGAATCTGCTATTATTGTGCAACGAGCGTTCCGTATTAAGTTCGGTAATAACATTATTAAAGATAATAAAATTCATCGGTGGTATCATCAGTTTGACACAACTAGCTGTGTTGTAAAGGGAAAAATACGGGATGACCAGGGCTGTAACTGGTACCAACTGTAACTAGTTCTGCTTATCTTGATGCTTTACAACTACAGATATTTCCTCAATTGGAAGAAAGTGAATCAGATCAATAGGCAGCAAGATGGTGCACCGCCTCACTGGCATCTCTCAGTACACGATTGGTTAAACATCACTGTATCCAACCAAATGGATTGGCCCCAAAGGGCATCCCGATAAAGCTTGTTTCGCATGGACTCCACGTTCACCTAATCTGACACCATGCGATTTTTATCTGTGGGGGTTCATAAAGGATTGTTCCTCCGCTATATATACCAGATGACCTTCCAGGTTGAAGACACAGGATGGAAGCAGCTGTCGCAAGAATTTCCTCAGATACACTGAAAAAAGTTTGGGATGAACTTGCCTATCGATTTGATGTGGGCCTCACATTGTCGAGCCACGAATGGGGCTCACATTAAACATTTGTAAACTTGTATGTAAAACTGTTTCAGTTACTCTTTCATACAATGTGTGAATTATACTTGTAACTTATATGTGATAAGTACTATAAAGCGTTAAAACACCTATATTTTTTAGAAACACCCTGTATATATATATATATATATATATATATATATATATATATATATATATATATATATATATATATACTAGCTGATATACCCGTTCTTCGCACGGGTGAACTGAAAAATTAAACAACGCAGATTGAAGGAAAAAGAAGTTTTTAATGAGTTAATTTTATGTGAATTGAAAATTAAACAAAAAAAGCTTTTTGCATGTCTCAGCTAAACAAAAAAAGAAAGAAAAAAAACACCTTTGTTAAATTTTAACTATGTAGATCTAATAGCCGATAAAAAGGATTTTTTTAATTTATAATTCCTCGTAACACGCTTGAGGGTCGATTTTTCAAAATACCTCCCTAAGCTGATCTCTGCTCAGCAAAAGTAACACATTATTAAAAGTTTTGCGTAATGAACGCTTAAAGTAGTGTAAATAATTTATATCTGAAAGTATAATACATTAATATTACTCTTTCTGTTGTATTTATTTTATTTTAAAATTGTAATATTCGTAAGCAACGCCGTTTCTTAAATTATAATGGCGATTCAATGAAAAACAAAGCGAAATGTTAACGATAGAGTCAAGTTGGCAAATGCCTAGCTACTTTCGTAGCTCGAGCTTTATTAGAGCTTTGTAAGACCCGCCGTGTAGGGGCACGATGGACGTTAATACTTTATCCAACCGCATTATGATTTACTGCAGTTTTTTTCATACAATATTTTTTTGGATCACTACATGTACAAATTAAGGGATATACATAAACAAAATACTCCACTTTGGGAAATTTAATCCGTTAGAGCTAATAAATTAATTAAAGATATTCCACTGTAAAATTAATTATGTACACCGTTCACTTAAAATAAGTAGTCAAATCATTTTCCAAGGTCTTCATTAACAGACAAAACCATAAGACACTTAAAATTTGACATTAACTATTTTTTTGCGACAAAAATAATAATCTTTGCAATCCGCTGAAAACGCAATATCTGCTACAAAACTGTTCGCCTTCCCCACTAAAATACTCATCATAGAACCCGTGCTGCCATATATCTTGGAAGAGTGGATTTCAAAGAATATTAAAGCTAGAATATTCCTGCTAAGTTGGTGTGGTAGTTAGAAGGGGGTGCCAGCTCAAGTGTCGTTCCCGTCACTTGACCATTTTCAAAATTACGTGGTCCGTCTCCAAAAGCCCTCGTGTAGCTGAACAGTGCGACGTTAATATTCACTCACTCACTCACTGCAAAAAATACAGTGCAGTAGTTATAATTAGTTTTATACTTAAAAAATGCAATATCTGCACACATATTCAATTAAAATTACAGCGTTATAATAACTACTAACCACAAAAAAATTATGAAAGTTTGTCCAAATGATGTAGTGTGAAAGAGAAAGTTTATTTACTTTAAGTACCAGAAGCGATAAAAGAGTAGTTATTTTGAAAATAGATCAACTTCTTACTACCAAATGGGCATAATAAAATCATAAAAAAACATTAAAATAAAGAGAGATTTATAACAACCTCTCCCTTCAAAACTTAGTTTTATTCTGAAATAAAAAAATAGGCATTATTCTGATCACAGGAATTAATTAGAAGCGAGCCCCTTGCGTAGCCAAAAAACAAAAAGAGTTTTTCACAAACAAAATATAGATATATGCTGACGTGGGCTTTTTTGCTTGCAGATGGCAGAATTTTTTCCGTCTTACTTGACAAATATCGTTTTATTTTGGACACTTTTTACAAATTTATATAAATTATAGCCTATGGTATAAATTATAGCCTACGTGTTATTCTGATGTATAAGCTATATTACTGTTAAGTTTCATTAAAATCCATTCAGTTGTTTTTGCGTGAAAGACCCACAAAGATTTTCACAAACTTTCACATTTATAATATATATATATATATATGCATAGTGTTACGACCCGCATGTGCAGAGGGCGCTAGTAGTCCTCCTTGTTTACATTTCGTCAGTATGCTTGTAATGCATCCTCGGAGCGGACGTACCTACCGTCCTCAATAAACAAACATTTTTAAAGTATTCAGTCCACGCCTTTTGCTTGAGCAGTCAAGTTATACATAACTCAAAGTCTGCTCATAATCCGTTATAGACATTTCTAGAATAACCACACCATTTGTGGTTAAAATCAGAGCTATCGACCTCACCCAGTTTTGTGGTCGGTGTCGAGCCCGAGCCAAAATTCAAAATGGCTCCAAAGGAACTATCAGAACTCACCATGTTTAACAGAAGGAAAGCACATCTGCTCGGTCAGATCACACGCATTAGAAACTCCTTGGAAAATGTGGATTCACCATTGAATCAAGTTGAAATAAGAACTAAACTCGCATCGCTTTCTGAAGTGAAAGCAAAAATAGACAAACTTCGGACCGAAAGCTACAGGATTCTTTCGGATGAAGAGCTCATGGATTTCGAGACCAGTTTGGACACGATGGAAGTGGACGCAGATAATTTAGAGGTGAGTCTCAATACCTTACTTGAATCTTCTAATGTGGATACCTCTGAATTATCTGTGAAAAATGATTTTGCTAATTACAATGTGAAACTGCCATCCATTAATTTACCGGAATTTTCGGGACAATATATTGATTGGTTGCAATTTAAATCCCAATTTGTATCATTAATTCATGATAACGCTTGTTTATCAGACTCGCAAAAACTATATTATTTGCAATCTGCCCTGAAAGGCCATGCAAAACAATTGCAAACAGTAAACGATTCTTACTCATCTTTATTTGAAGCTTTAGAAGGTAGATACGAAAATAAAAGATTAATTGTAAATAGTCATATTGCTGAACTTTTAAATCCTAACAAAATAAAATTTGAATCTGCTTTTCATCTCAGAAGTTTAATAGATTCAATTCAGAGTCATCTTAGAGCCTTAAAACAACTAGAATTAGAACCTAACGCTTTGTGTGAATCAATGTTAATTTTTGTTATAACTCAACGTCTAGATGATGAATCGCGTAAACAATATGAAATGGAATTACATTCTAATGATTTGCCTAAGTGGAATAATTTTTAGACTTTTTAATAAAAAGGAGCCAAGCCTTAGAAAACGTACAAAGAAATTCTTCGTTGAAAAACAAGAACGAATATTCTCCAAAATTCAGATCATTTGTCGTGAAAAGCAATGAAAAAACCTGTCCGTTATGTCCTTCAGAGACACACCCAATTTTTAAGTGTAAAATGTTTCACGAGATGTCTGTTCAAGAAAGAAGCAACAAAGTGAGATCCTTAAACCTATGCTTTAATTGTCTAGGCCATCACCTTATTAAGAACTGTTTAAAACTGAACAGGAAATGTAGGGTTTGTAATGCGAACCACAATTCTCTTCTTTGCAAAACAAGTGTTCCCCGACAGATAAACAGAAACCTCCTCTCTCCACAGAGTTCATCAGGTGTCATTTATGACCCGAGTCTAGCCAATGTAATAAATCCTCAAACCGCGACGTGTCTTTACAATGAGAGTGGGGAGAAATCCATCTTGCTTTCGACCGCGAAGGTCAAAGTTCAGAGTGCGACAGGGGCTTGGCTTGTAATGAACGCGATCCTCGATTCAGGGAGCCAGAAATGCCTTTGTAGCTTGGAAGCGTCAAATTTCCTCGGGTTGGAAAAATACTCTATGAATTCAACTATTGTAGGCTTGAATGGAGCTTGCATTTCAGTGAGGAAAAGAATTTCCGCTGAAATTTCGAACGGAAGTTCATTTAAAGAAAACTTAACTTTCTCATAGTCCCTAAAATTACTGGTTGCGTTCCTACACAGCCATTGGATTTAACAAAAATAAAATTGCCTCCAAATATAACATATGCAGATGCGGAATTTAATATTCCCAAACGAATTGATATTCTCCTGGGAGGTGAAATATTTTATGAATTATTAAAAAGTAAACAAATAAAATTACATGACAATTCAATAATTTTGCAGGACTCCGTATTTGGTTACATTGTAACAGGAGTTCCATTCAAAACGAACCATCGAACTATTATTTTTGCAATTTCATCCAAGATCAGGTTGATAGAAATTTAACAAAATTTTGGGATTTAGAAGCAATAGGAATTAAAGCAGAGTCTAGTTGTGACCCAGACGACCAAGCCATGCAACATTTTAAATCTTCAGTACGTTTCAATAGTGGTCGTTATGAAGTTGGGTTTCCTTGGAAGGGCCATACACAAGAGTTAAATGACAATTTTTCCGTAGCAGAAAAACGTGTAAAATCCTTAACAAGAAGATTCATTCGTGATCCAACTCTGTACATACAATATTCCGAAATTTTGAAAGAATATGAATCTCAAGGAATAATTGAAAGGGTTCTAGAAACTGAAAAACCAACTGATAGAGCAGTATTCTATTTACCGCACCAAGCGGTCTTTCGCCAAGAAAGCCTAACTACAAAAATGCGCATTGTTTTCGATGCAAGTTCCCACGAAGATGGACAACCATCTCTTAATGACTGTATATGGTCAGGTGAGAATTTAAACCCAAACATATTCCACCTGATAATTTCTTTTCGCTTGAACACGATTGCTATCACCGCAGATATAGAACGTGCATTCTTGCAAATCTCATTACGTGACGAGGACAGAGATGCAGTTAGATTTTTGTTTCCAGACATTAGATCAAATCAAACAGATCCCTACAAGTTTCAAGTGTATAGATTTAAGCGTGTGATGTTTGGAGTCAACGTAAGCCCCTTCTTGCTCTCCGCAACAATTAAGCATCACATCGAGAATTACTGTGAGCAATATCCAGCAGCAACTGAAATGCTTGACACTTGTCTCTATGTTGATGACGTAATCAGTGGTGCTGATGACATCTCCCAAGCCTTAAAAGTATCAAAGGATGCTGAAACAATCATGAAGAATGCCAGCATGAAATTACGCAAATGGAATTCAAATGATCAAACATTGATGAGAACTTGGGAAAGGGAAGGCCTTGAGACACATCCTCGTCACCCGGACGACAATTCCAAAATCCCTTCGTCAAAGGTTTTAGGGATACCATGGGATGTTGTCCACGACTATTTTACAATTGATGTTAAAGGACTTCTGCAATTGGACACGTCAAAACCCATCACAAAAAGAATTGTGCTTCAAACACGTCAAAACCCATCACAAAAAGAATTGTGCTTCAATCAGCTGGGAAAATATACGATCCAGTTGGGTTCTTGTCACCCTACACGATTAGGCTCAAATGCCTATTACAAGAACTTTGGCTACGGAAGTTATCCTGGGATGACGAGCTACCGCCACATATTCATGCAGTATGGTCACAATGGTGGTTAGAACTTCCATTTTTATCAGAGTTAAAGATTCCGCGAAAGATCCTCGATTCCAGTGGAGATTCAAGTGAAGTCCAAATCCATACCTTTTCTGATGCCAGTCAAAAAGCATATGGAGCAGCCGCCTTCTTGAGAGTCAAGCACAAGGACAGAGTCAGCGTTGATCTTGTAACATCCAAGAGCCGTGTTGCACCTCTGAAAAGGTTATCCCTCCCTAGATTGGAACTGATGGGCGCGCTCTGCTTGCTGCACGCTTAGCAAAGGAAGTCAAGAAAATCCTAGATCAGAAGTGTTCAACCAGAGCCTTTTTCTGGACGGACTCTCAGGTCACCTTACATTGGATCAAAGGTCCAAGCCATAGATGGAAACCCTTTGTTGCGAACAGGGTTCGCGAAATCCAATCCCTCACCGATCCTAACTCGTGGTTCCACTGTTCCGGCAAGGACAACCCAGCAGATCTACTTACGAGAGGAATCAGCGTAGACGCTCTTACAACCAACTCCAAGTGGTGGAATGGATCCTCGTTTCTACGTCAAATTGACTTCCAGACCAAAGGACTAGATGAAGCGATCCCAGAAAGAGTGTATTTAACGGAAATGAGAAAGAACTCAAATCCAAAAGAGGACATTTCCTTGACATTGACTAAAAACAATTTCCTTGAAAACATTATTGATATTTCAAACAACTATGTAAAATTAATTCGTGTTGTAAGTTTTCTTTACAGATTCATACACAACTGCAGAACCAGAATTACAAAGATAAAGGGACCCCTTACTTCACAGGAGGTAAGTCATGCTGAGAACTGGCTGATCCACTCATTGCATGAAAGGGAGTTCTATGAAGAAATGCGCAAATTGTTGGCAGGTGAGCCTATTCCTATGAAAAAGCAAATTAACTCCACTTAATGTTTTCTTGATGAGAGCAACATCATTAGAGTAGGAGGCAGACTTGCCAATTCAAATTTAAATGAGAAAGCTAAATTTCCCATGATTTTACTTAGTAGAAACGTTTTAACTGATATTATATTGAGCCATTATCATAAAAAATATTTGCATGCAGGACCCCACTCACTTTTATATCTTGTTTCAAAAAATTCTGGCCACTCAATGGCAGAAATAACTGTCGTAGAATTATTCATGAATGTGTGAATTGCTTTAAGAACAAGCCCATCACTATGAATCAAATTATGGCTAACCTACCGAGAGATCGTGTAACACCGAATTATCCCTTTAATGTCACGGGCGTTGATTTTGCAGGCCCATTCTTCATTAAGTTTAAAAATCAAAGAAAAGGGGCATTAAATAAAATTTATGTAGTAGTCTATGTATGTTTATGTACAAAAGCAATTCATTTAGATTTTGTGACAGATCTCACATCCCAAGCATTCATTGCAAGTTTAAAACGTTTTTTGGTAGGAGAGGAAAGTGTGCAAAAATCACCACCGACAACGCTAAAACATTTGTTGGCGCAAATGCCGAAATTAAAAAATTGTTCAAAATGATTAAATTACCTGATCACACATTAGCAGAATTTTGACAAATGAATCGATAGAGTGGAATTTTTATCCCACCCAGGTCCCCAAACCATGGAGGGCTATGGGAAGCAGGAGTAAAGGCATTTAAATTCCACTTAAAAGAGTCGTGGGGAACGCACATTTAACTCTCGAAGAGTTCATCACAATACTTTGTGAAATTGAGGCTGTGCAAATTCCCGACCACTCACTCCTTTGACGTCAAATTTCGATGATTTCGAAACACTGACCCCTGGACACTTCTTAGTAGGTAGACCCCTAACATCCATAGTTGAACCGCAAATAACTAATATAAACGAGAATCAGTTGTCGAGATGGGAAAGAGTAAAGAAAATTACCCAACATATATATAAGCTTTGGAAACGCGATTATTTGAATAATTTACAAGAACGTCACAAGTGGAAATTTAACAAAAATAATGTTTCTGTAGGAACCTTAGTTTTAATCAAAGATGAAAATCTTCCTAGTACGAAATGGAGTACCGGAAGAATAACTGAAATTTTTCCTGGCACCGATGGTAAAGTGCGAGTTGTGAACCTGCGTATGCCAAACGGAAATATATTAAAAAGGACAATCAGAAATCTTTGTATATTACCTGTATGAATTTTGTTATCAGTAATTATTGTATGTGTATAAATTAACAATCGTATTTAAGTATCATAAAAAATATTGTGTATTTTTCATTTAAGTACTGTAAATATTGTGCATGCCTTTTTGCTTTGCAAATATTGTGTATTTTGTATGTAAGTATCGTCAATTGCATTATGTATTTGTATTGAAATTTCATTTCAATGGCGGGGACTCTGTTACGACCCGCATGTGCAGAGGGCGCTAGTAGTCCTCCTTGTTTACATTTCGTCAGTATGCTTGTAATGCATCCTCGGAGCGGACGTACCTACCGTCCTCAATAAACAAACATTTTTAAAGTATACAGTCCACGCCTTTTGCTTGAGCAGTCAAGTTATACATAACTCAAAGTCTGCTCATAATCCGTTATAGACATTTCTAGAATAACCACACCATTTGTGGTTAAAATCAGAGCTATCGACCTCACCCACATAGTGTTTATGAATTTAAATTTTATTTTATGTGGTTAAAAAGTATAAAGAAAGATGAACCTCTATATAATGAATTTTCCATGTAACATACTTTTTTTTCGGGATTTAGCGACTTCGTTATATAGAGGTCCGACTGTATTCGTTTTAGTAAAATCAAAAAGTGTTTGAAAAAAATTTGAAACAAAAATCCACACACAAGTCTCAATGAATTATAAATAAAAAAAATACTGATTTCAGTCCGGAATTCAGTTAGAACTCCTTTCTGTCATCCTGCACTTAACAGATTAATATTTGAAATAAAAGAGGAGCTTTGTTAAAAGAAAAAAAATCAAATTATCAAACTACATGGCAAATTTGTACGACAGCAAAATATAAACAAAGGGCTTGGTAGTGGATGAAAGGAAATGGATAAAATACTTCTGGTATTGACAAAAAAATCTCTCGTAAGTTAGATTAACCTGTGCGAGTTCAATCATTCTTGCAAGAGAAGAATCCCTTGGAAAATCTCTCAAAAGTAAAACAAGAAAAAATCAATACTTTTAGTAAACTTGCTTAAAAGTGCATTTTTCACGAAGCCCAAACAGTGTTAAATAAGATGGCATAAAAATGAATGCAAAAAATTAGATAAAGATAAAAGAAAAGACATAATTCATAACTTTAAATATACAGTCGAGCCCCAATTTAACGAATTTTTCTTTTCCCCCGAGTATAATGAAGCAATCCGCCCCCCCCCCCTATTCAACGATAAATAAACGCCAAATTAACGAACTATTTCAACAGCTGAAAAACTTTTTTTATTAGTTTGTATAAGAGGTTGAATATTTTTAACACCATTTTATAAGCTTCACTTAAATGCAATGGAATCTTTGAACTCAATTTGTACCCACTTTAAAAGGTTGGATTAATTCGAAATTTTGCTCACTTGTCCAGGACCGATGACAATACAATAATTTAATAATTTTGTTTCATTGTCCTGATCAGGATCATCAGGATTAACGATTTCCCAATTTTAGATCCCATCCCGCATCTGGTGTCTAATTTCAGATCCCACTTACATATTTGGCGACTAAAAGATTAAGTTACAACTTAGTTCGATTAAATATAAAAATGATGTTTTTTTCAGTGTTTTTAATTAGACTTAATTGTAATATTTTTTCGAACGACATATCCTTTTCGTCCGCAACAGAAAAAGATTTTTCTTGAAAGTGGCAAATTTCGAAGGTAAAGTGTGCAGCTCATTATTAGACTTAACTGGTGCAGATGAATCAAGAGTGTAACCTATCGTGTGAGTTTTGAGAAGGCCAGGAAATTCCTTTCTCATTTCATCCCACTCCACAACGCAGGGGATATTTTAAGATTTTAACGATTATGTTGCATTTCACATGATGGATTGCCTACCTGTGTAACTGAAATTGCGAAAATTGCTCGTTTGTCGGAGCCAACGAATAGTGATTTTGATGTAGAAACTGGTAATGAGAAAATACTATCGAAACTAATGGAACTGTGAAACTGTTTGTTTGGAAACTATAAAAATATATCTTATGCAACAGGATGTAAATGACGCAGTCATTTCTTCTCTGCATTACGTCTTAAAAGATATCTTTCGAGTCAGGAATCAAAAAGATTGTCAAACATTTATGAGTCAGTATTTTAAAATTTTGCTATTAAAACTGCAGCGTAATTATTCACTAACAGTATCTTTAGTGGTTAAAAAAATGTTTAATTTCTAAGTATGTATATTTTTAGTGTAGTTGCTTATGATAGAATTTCCAAAAGGAAAGTGCAAACAAAAAAATGCAAATTATTTGGACCTCGATATAACGAATAACCAACCCCGAATTAACGATCAAAATGTTATGTCTCGATGAATTCATTAAATCGGGGTCAAACTGCATTTAATTTATTATTAGTTTAGTTAGTTTTGTTTAGTTATTATTTTTTTTCTTTACCTTTCGAAGAAAGGTAAAAGTATTTGATACATTTTCCTTGTTAGTATGAATTCCTTATAATACCAAGCATTTATTAAAATTACTATTTCTGCGGGATGTATTACATCAGGGGTGTCAAACTCCAATGATATTATGGACCCCATGGTCTATTTCAGCGATATGCAACCTGTAGCCCGCGGGCCACATGCGGCCCACCGAGCTTTTTTTAAGTGGTTCGGCCAAGGCCCATTGCTCTGAGAAATTCACTTATTTAAGAACATTGCATTAAAAATTTGGTGGGAAATTCTTTGCCAAAAAATCCAACATATTGATTTTGCTGTTTGCTGTTGGTGTCTTGCGGGTGCGAATTGATCTTCTTTTTCGATTTGGAAAGGTTACGGTAAGTAATAACAGTCAGCAGTAGAGTAGCGACAATTTTATGTGCGGAACTAATTTTTAACTATCTTTCATATCTTGCAAGCGAAAAATATTCGAATAAAATATATCATTTCAAGACGATTGGGAAGTTGACTATTTTGTAATGAAAAACAAGCAAGGATCCGTAATTGTTTGATTTGTTACGAAAGTACTGTATTTAAAAAATACCAATAAACAGGAATCCTACAATGACACTTTTCCTCGAAGATCTCTTTCGAGAGGTGATAAACAGGCTTTCTTGAATAATCTTTTCAATAGCAACAAAGTGTTTTGTCAGTGGTAATATCACAGGGGTAACAAAGACATCCTATGAAGTTTGTTACATTATTCGTAATCATATGAAACCATTTACTGCTGCAGAAATTGTGAAGGAGTGTTTTTAAATGCTTCTAATTTAGTGCTAGTGACAAAAATAAAAAAAAAGTAATATTTAAAAAATGCAAAGCAGGGAGTTATAATATTTTGATCAATTTTCAACATGTTAAATTTCCAATGTTATCTTGGTCTTGAAGCCTTTCTCCTCCCCCCTCCCTCATTTATCCTCATGTTGCAGCCCATGTGAAATAGCTGACATATGTATGCGTCCCAGCAGAAAAAAAGTTTGAGTACCCCTGCTGTAGATTTCATGTATCCCAGGAGTATAAAAATATCACAAATAATGAGACAAAATAATGAAGAATAATTTTGTCAAAACCGTAATAATCATAACGTAATGAATTGAGTAGGATATCTAGAAGTAACAGAAGACGCTAATTCTTTCAAAAAAAAAGGCAAGATTTTGGAGAAGACTTTTATGCTAAGAAAATTATCGTAAAATCCGGTGTGTAACGTGCACTTTTGACACACAAAAATAAGATCGAATTTTATTGGTGTGCGTTATACGCTGGGTATAAAAATGATACCTTTAAAAATAAAAAAACAGATGAGCATAAAAAAAATTAGACTTTTCTACAAGTATCAAAATGTTCTTTTTTAAAAAGAAATGACATACCTTGCGAACTTAAAGAGCTGTAGATCTAGAAATATACTATTTTTTTTCAAAGGCCTGGGATAATACCTCGAATAAATAACTTCAAACGATAAAAGCATTGCACACGTACATTTCGGGTTTCTTCGTTAAAAAGAGGGTGTGCGTTACCTGGCGAATATACCTAAAAATTAGAATATGCAGATTTATATAACAGGTGCGTGTTATACACCGGATTTTACGGTAAGTATTTCATGCATTCTTAAATAAAAGGAAGTACGGGTAATCTTAATGGTAAGATATCGGACATGAGAGAGAAAACTTTACAAGAACAATTCGATGTTTTAACTATAAATAATACACTAATGAACATCACTATTATATAATTACTGGGATGAAAGTGTACTATAAGCAAGTACTTACCATGTACTAATGATCTCGAATAACAATTTAACTGTAAGAAGTCAAACTGATAGAGACTTGGGAAATTTTATCACAAAAAAATGCATTAAGTATGGACTGCCTCTAAAAGCCTTTACTGAATATAATAGAGAGAGAATCACAAAGGAATTAACAAAATTATAAAACACAATATGGAATGATAAAAATATTTTTCAAAAATTTCGTTATTTTTTTATATTGTTAAAATGCCTGGTATAATAATGTAATTATTTGCAGTCATTACCATTGTAATTAGCTTAATGGACATTTTCAATATGATTATACTTTTCATAAAACATAGTAACATGAATGAAAAATTAATAATCGTCTTTTAGAATTATTATAAAAAAATAGCAATATACTAAATTTCTTCTCTAAGCAGGGCCGATCCAAGCAGGTGTGCAGCGCATGCACCGCACGCGGGTGGCCAAGACAAAGGGCGGCCACAAGTTGCATATAGTTCAATCAATCAATCAAAAAATTTTACGAATTTTTCAAAATAAAACTTATAATGAGTCGAATAAACATGATGAGTTTTAAATAGTTATTAAAAAATCAAAATAAATTCCGATTTTCTGATAGCGTATTATAATTTAAGAAAAATAGAATGTTAGTACACAGTGTGTTAGTCCATCGATGTCTACTTTTTACACACATCCTTCAATTGAAAGCAAAATTCGTGGCAGAGCCGGCAATACCGGACAGAAAAGGTTTTCTTGCTTATCAGCGGCACTGTGGATCTATGTTTAACGAAGGTGTCTCAAATATAATTGATGCCGTTGGTTGAGTACTAATAATAGCACAGAGATGGAGATAGTACTTATGTTTATATTACAAGAAAATAAATATTTACAGTTAAAGTTTACACTAAAAGAGGTGATAATGCGGTTAAATGAAAATTACACCTTTGAAGGTGCTGCGGATAGATGCGGACAAGACCTTGCGTCTTTCCGTTGCGTTTCAGTTTACAGAATGTCCCGGTACGGGGTTCCAAAAGGTTTCCGTTGGGGTAGGAAGGCGGGAAAGTATGGCGCACTCAGTTACAGTTAAGTGAGGAATGTAGGAAACATACTCCCACCCTATATACGAGCTAGTTCGGATATATAGGGAGTTTGTGAAGTTTATGAACAGGTCGTTTTAACACTCAGTTTTGGGTTTTCACAGTTGCAACTCGAACCAGTCCGTCGTTGCCTGGATGCACTTGAAGAACTCCAGCCATTGGCCATGTACCAGGAGGACCCTCCTCTTTGATCAATACGATGTCATCTTCCTTCAAGTTTGGTTGTGCGTCCTGCCAATTCTTGCGAGGTTGTAAGGAAGAGATAAATTCGGAGCTCCACTTCTTCCAAAAGCCCCGTTTGATGTTCTGTAGCAACTCCCAACGATCTCTGTGGTTGGAGGTTGAAGGAAGCTCCTCTGGAACTGAAAGAAGAACATCACCTGTAAGAAAATGTGAAGGTGTGAGTGTAGATATGCATTCTAAGTCACAGTCATTAACGTATAAGAAAGCATGGTATTTAGTAATCCTTCGATTTGTGTGAGCAAGGTTGTTAACACTTCAAATTTAATATGGTTTCTTCCAACACTCTCCTCAGATGAAATTTGCCGGATCGAATTCCGGATTACCAAATACCTCCAAAAGGTGGTGATGAGGGTGGAAAAAAGTGCCAATCTATTGAAGATTTAGATAAGTAGTAGGAAATGGCTTCATTAGTTGGTAAAGAAAGCCATAACTTTCGTATTTCGTCAAGTTTTCGACGAGCTCCAACAAAATTGGTTCCATTGTCACTATGAATGTGGCGGGGAGCACCACGACGAGCACTAAAACGACGAAGTGCAGCTATGAAGGAATCAGTTGTTAAGTCTCCGACTGCTTCAATATGAACAGCTTTAGTTGCTAAGCATACAAATAAAGCAATGTAACCCTTTGTAGATTTAGTCCCTCGACCTTTGTTGCATTTAATCAGTACAGGACCAGCATAATCAATACCGCAACTGAAGAAAGGTCTCTCCAGCGTGACACGGTGTTTTGGTAAATTGCCCCTCAGTTGTGGTGTTGTGATGGATGTTTTGAATTTGTTACACTTTAAGCATTTTCTAATACATTTGTTAATTAATTTTCTACTTCCTACGATCCAATGGGACTGTCGAAGAACGTGAGCTAACAAAGTCGGCCCAGCATGTAAATGAGCGATGTGTTGTTCCTTGATAAGGAGTTCACTAATACTGTGCTGAGAAGGAAGTATGATAGGATGCTTGGAATTGAATCGAAGCTGGGAATTTTGCAATCTCCCTCCCACCCGAACTAGACCATGTTCATCTATGAAGGGATGGAGGGAACGTAATGGACTTTTGGGTGGCAGAGAAATCTGTTTTTTAATGCTTCGTATTTCTTCCTGAAAGTAGAAATCTTGAACCCAACGAATGATGGTTTCTTCAGCGGTTTTGGTTTCCGAAAAGGTAAGTGAAGTAGTATTAATATAGGATGAACTGATCGATGATCCTTGAGATGCTATCTTTTTACAGTTTTTAATAAATCTTTGGCAATAAGCAAAAATGCGAATTATTTTGGTGAGTGAAGAGTAATGTTCGAATAAACCATGAATTACATCATTTGATGTGTGAGTAAACAGATTGAAGATGGAGACTGATTTTTTTTCCCGCTTTTACCTGATCCGAAGCCTCATCGCAACTGTATTCAGCCTTGGGCCAACTAGAAGTTTCTAGCCTTAGCCAGGGTGGTCCTTGCCACCATAACTTGCAATCTGGTAAGCATTTAGGATCAATACCTTGGGATGCAATATCTGCGGGATTTTCCTTAGAAGGTACATGTCTCCAATGCTTTGTAGGTAGAACTTCCATGATTTCAGATGTTCTATTTGCTACGAAAGTTTTCCATTTGCGAGGGTGACTAGACAGCCAGGAGAGAACTATTTTAGAATCCGTCCAAGCGAATACATCAAAGGTATAATGTTTTAATGTGTGTCCGTAAGACCGATTTAAATAGCTTGGATAGTAAATGTGCACCGCACAACTCCAATCGAGGAATGGAAACTTGTTTGACAGGGGCTACTTTAGTTTTTGATACAAGTAGTTGAACCTTTATTTTGCCGTTGTGTTTCTGCCGACAGTAGATTGCAGCAGCATAAGCTAATGAAGAAGCATCTGAAAAACCATGCAATTCTACTGTGTTGTCTTCTGTAAGGATGACCCATCTAGGAACAATGAGGTAGTTGATTGCATTAAAGGCCTTTTGAAACTTAAGCCAATCCTCTTTTAATTGTTGTGGAATGGGAGAATCCCAATCTGTTTTTGTAAGCCAAAGTTTTTGATAAAAAATCTTCATGAATACTGTACAAGGTGAAAGAAGTCCTAAAGGATCGAAAATTTTGGAAGATTCAGATAAAATACGTCTCTTTGTGAGTGGTGGTGTAAGTTCAAGCGATGGTTGGAAACCAAAAGTGTCATTGGATGAATTCCAAAATAAGCCTAATACTTTGGAACTTTCATTAGAATCTTTGTAAAAATTCAACTCGTGCATCATGAGAACTATGTTCTGAAAATTGAGCGAGAAATTCGGTGGAATTAAATTCCATTTTCTTAAATGAAATCCGCAGTACTCAAAACATGAGCAATGTCCTTGCAAATGGAATTGCGTTATTTGGCATATCTGCTCTGATAGTAAATCATCCATATAAATATCTTCCTGTAAAACTCGGGAGAGGTTGGGATTATCTTTATCATCGAGAGCGATTTGCTTAATACACCTAGTGGCCAAAAAGGAAGCTGAGGCTAAACCGTAGGTGACAGTTTTTAGCTTGTATGTGCGAATGTTTTCATTAGAGTTATTTCTCCAAAAAATTTGTTGGTATTTCTGATCTTCATCAGCTACTAAAATTTGACGGTACATTTTTTCAATGTCCGCTGTAAATACAATTCTAGGAATTCTAAAATTAAGCAATATTTTAAAAATATCCCTTTGTAATTTGGGACCTACTCCTAGCAGAGAATTTAATGGCGCACCATTTGTAGTTTTGCAAGAGAGAGAGAGAGAGAGAGAGATGCGTCAAAAACTACTCTTAACTTTGTTGTAGTGCTGGATGGCTTGATAACGGCGTGATGCGGTAAAAAATTCTGATCTTTGGAAGCATGGGATCTGGAATTTACTACGCTCATGTGACCTAACGATTCGTATTCGTTCATGAATTCTTTGTATTGTTTTTCAAAATCTGGGTTATTTTTAAATTTCCGCTCCATTGCTAATAAGCGAGAAATTGCTACGGGTTTTGAGTCTCCCAATTCTGAATTTGATTTATAAAATGGGAGTTTTACAACAAAGCGTCCTTCGGAATTACATGCATAAGTATTTTGAAAATGTGTTTCCACAAATTGCTCTTCAGAAGTTAAGATTTTATCCTTTACGTTGGGAATTTCTTCTAATTCCCAAAATTGCTTTAATTGATTGTCAATATTTGTACCATTAATGTGAAGATTTAGCATTGAATTTGAGTTTAAAGAATCAGTTAATTTGCCTGAAATTAGGAAACCAAAAATGGAATTTTGAGCGATTATATTACTTTGAGAGTAAGTAATTTGCCCAGGAAGCAAAATAGAAAAAAAGTAGTCAGATCCGAGAATCATATCGATATTGTTTGGGATAAAAAATTTCGGATCCGCTAAGCAGGCATTTTTTAAATGAGCAAATGTGTTTCATTTATTTTTTTCCGTTGGTAACGGAGCAGTTAGTTTTTTCCAAAACATATGCTTTAACTGGTAGTTTGACCTTGGGGTCATGTAACGATACTAAATCTATTTCAACACACCCTCTAGTCATCGTGATTTTAGAATCTTGCAATCCTTTAATTTGAACTCTAGCGTTTTTTCTTTTCAGGCCTAGCAGTTTTAAACATTTTTCCGAAATGAATGTTGATTCACTTCCGCTGTCCGCCATAACTCGAACTTGACAGTTCTCCCCCAAAATATTTTTAATGTTAACGCTTTAAGTTGGTAATAAAGAAAAATATGTTTGTATAGAGCTCACGGAAACTGCAACTTCGTTGTTTTGATTAGTATCATTTCCTGTCTGGTTTAAACCTTCAGCACGATGAGATTTATTTGCTGACATTGCGTAATTTTTAAAATTATTATCATGTAATAGCGAATGATGCCTTTTCTTACAAAAGCGGCAAGTAAAAGTTGAATTACAATGTGACTCAGTGTGCCTATCAGATAAACAGTTCATACATAATTTTTGTTTATTAACAAGTTGTTTACGCTCTTTAACAGATATTTCTTTAAATTTAGAACATTTGAAAACAAGATGATTCATTTTACAACAAGAACATTTTAAACTATTGTTAAATTTCGATTTATTAATATAAGGTTGCTTTTCATAAGTAACATTTTCATTATATAGTTCTAAATATGTACATCTGCTACTTAAAAATTCTATAAATGCTTCAAATGTGGGAAAATCAATATTATTTGAGAATTGCGCCCATTCTTGGCGCGTTTTAGGATCAACCTTTTGTAACAAAATGTAAATCAACCATACATCTCTAGACTCTGCTTTAGTATCAATAGATTTAAGACCTCTAATTACTTCGTCGGAAGTATCTGCTATGTTGCGTAAGTTGTGAGAGTTAGTATCGTTAAAAGAGGTTGTTCCATGAATGTTTTAATAAGTGAAAAAATGATTTGCTTCTTTTTATCATAACGGGCTAATAATTTTTCCCAAGCTTCGTTATAAGCAGTTTCAGTAATGGGAATATGCTTAATTATATTTGCTGGTTCTGACAGCAATAAACCTCTAAGATATTGAAATTTTTGTATATTTGATAAACACATATTATCATGCACTAATGATACATATAAATCTTTAAATGAAGGCCAATCTTTATAATCACCAGAAAAACGCTCAATATTAATTTTTGGTAACTTAAAATTGCTAGATTTCATATTTGAGACATTTTCAAAGACATCAGAATTATCATTATATGCATATGTTCTCACAGATAAATTTTCTAAGATATTCTGTAGCTTGGCTTTGGTTTCGTAATATTTTGTTTCGAATTCTTCCATTTCAGAGGATTCGATAGGTAAAGCAGCATCCGCTTTATCAAATTCCGTATAAGTTTTAATTCAAGTTTCTCTAACTTGTTGCGTATATCATTTTTGTCAAAAGTTTGATCATTTTTATCAATGAAATTTATAGTTCTTGTTAAGTGCAGCCTTCGCTCTGCCGCGAAGCACTGTAGCCGTTTCGGCGTCCATTAATTGATAAAACGAAATATGGATGGAATGAATCAGTAAGAGAAACCAAAGTCAAACGTTGAATGAAAATATAAAATAGTACTTATCTCTTGTTTCTCTGAATCGTTGACGAATCTCGTCGGTGCCTCCAAAATGATGCCGTTGGTTGAGTTCGAATAATAGCACAGAGATGGAGATAGTACTTATGTTTATATTACTAGAAAATAAATATTTACAGTTAAAGTTTACACTAAAAGAGGTGATATGCGGTTAAATGAAACTGAGAAGAGTTGAAACTAAGCATATACAATATTTTTTCATTTTGCATTTTATTCATCTCCTATTTGATTATAGTACTATAATGCAAGAATGGTGAACCTTTTGGAGACGTGGATCAAATTCTGTTCATATTTTTTTAGTACTAGCTCATGGATCACTAATAATCATTTGCACCAGAGTTAAGTTTAAAAAATTTTAACTGAGTATTTTTAAAACTATATAAACAGCTTTAAAATTCAATTGGCTTAACGAGTAACAAGTAATTTAAGAAAAAAAATTTAAGTCAATTCCTACTTTGAATATTGAATAGAAAGTAGTTTATTAACGATTGAAAATTTGAATAAGATATATATATAGGGAGAGTGAACTAATGGCAGGAATTGGAAAAAGAGCATGATTTGCCTGTATTGTTGTAACAATGCACCCCCGGTTTGGCTAGTTTTCGACGACAACTTTTGTCATTGTTTTAACAGTTACATTGTTACAGCAATGGAGAAGAATCTAAGTTGGCGTCGAAAACAGTTAATTAATGTACTTAATTAACCGATAATTAATTTATTAATACTTGAAAAAACTGTTTTAGCATCAAGTGTCATTCACTACAAGTTTAAAAAAAATTATTTGAGCTTGGAAGGATGAATTGAAAGTATTTCATTAACGACTGAAAATTTGTGTGAACAAGATAAATATATATATAAATAAATAAATATAGGGAGATAGTGAGCTAATAGTAGGAATTGAATAAAGAGAAATTAATTTTCCAAACTTTTGAATTGATTGAATCTCTCCTCAAAAGCTTGTTTTATTTCCTGCATAATCATTATATATTTTTAATTGCATTTTCTTGAATGTCAACGAAGTTTTCAAAAATTATTGTGTTTTGAAAATGTTTTTGTTTTATTGAAATAGTTCATTATTATCTCATTTCAAAATCCTTAGTAATGATGTCAAGTTCAGTCATTAATATTTTTCAAACATCGTTAAAACAATAAGACCATGCCCTTGAAGTTTTTTATTCAGTTCAATAGAATTCTGAGTGATGTCGCATAAAAACATTTTTAACCAATGTATATTGGGTAATTCATCCAAACTATTGTCTTTAGACTTAAAAAGAGCTTAATTTCTTCTAATAACGTTACAAAACGATTATTTCATTTTTAGTGAGCATCAGAATCAAATCTAATTCAACATCTTTCATATTGTTCGATTTTTCCCATTTCTAAAATTATTTCGCCATGCGACGGTAAGTCAATAATTTAATCTGAAACTGCTACTATCATTCATAAGCGTTATGATATATTTAAGTAATTTTAAAGCATTTTCGGTCAGCTTATAATGTTTTTAAAGCCATTTATAGAACAGTTTTATAAAAAAATTTGAATCGATTACATATTCGGACCTTGTTGCTAAGCGCGCTTTCTATTCAAGTTCTCTCTCTCTCTCTCTCATTCGTGGAATTTTCTCGAAATCCTTTCTCAGAATTATTTTGCATTATGGAGTTGCCGGAATAGACACGTGGGAGGCCAAATATCGATCGAGTCCCGGGAATCGTCATCGTACGGTTGTCATAGCAACACCTCCCACTTGCTCTGCACCTTTAAGCATGAGAGGTGAAAATATCTGAATTGGACAAATTCCTATCTTAAGGCTGGTTTCGCCATATTTACAAGAGCGTGAACAAGGTATCCGATTACTTGCGAGATCTTTTTTTTTTAAAAAAAATGGAGATATGGAGGATTTTTTTGTGTGGCTTTTAGAGTTATTTGGTACATTTTAAGAAAAAAAGGCTAAAATTAAGAAGAGAAAAATAAATTATTACTACTAAAATGGGAAAAAATGGGCAAAAATTGACAAAAAATTACACAAACGGGGCCCGCTCTGTACAAATAGTAAATTAACAAATTCTCAATTTTTCAATTTTGATGCATTACTTTGCTGTTCCTTTTTGAAATGACCTTCAGGATAAGAAATATTTTAGTTTTTACAAAAACTAGAGCACTTTATCGTACTTATTATATGAAATTGCTTAAAAAAAAAACAGTGATTATAATCACATAAAGAACTGCAAATTTTGTAATAATTGATAAATCATAAAGTTAAAACACTTCTACTGTTATACAGAACATACACAACAATTTCAGCAAATTATTTAAAAAACTTTTTCAGCAATCGCTGTCTCCGTTTGAGCTTTTCGAAAAAAATACATTTCGAGTAAAATGCATTTTTGTTTGACATCTTATGTAAAGAAATGACATCTGCTTTTACTGAAACACTTGTAGTTTTTGTTCTAGTGAATGGAAAATAAAAAATTGGTACTTTTATAAAGCTATTAATAAGATGGCCTATAAAATAAAATCATAAAAAAATTGTCAACTTTTTTAAAAAATCATGATTTTAGGGAAGTCGGATACCAACGCGTAGCACATTTTTGGACTGGAAAAAATGCCTCAGTTTTTATAAAAATTTGTTACGATGTAACTCATATATATCTTTATAATACAGTGTTCTTAAAATTCCAAAATATTTCATAAATAATTAGTTTTTCCTCTTAAAATGTAAAGGGATGGCTCATTTAACTTTACGGCGTAGGAGAAAAAAAATGCGAAACACATTTTATAAAAGAAAAAAATGTGCCAACTAGGATAAAAATGAACGTGTCGAAGATCAAATTTCGAGCTTAATCAATCATATAAAGAATCTGACATCGTTACCTTCATCAAAATACAACGAATTAAATGGCTTGGTCACGTTGTCAAAATGGACGAAGACCACACCACTAAAGAATTCAATGCCCAACAAATAGGCACACGAAGAAAGGGCATGCCAAATCTTAGATGGACTGATGGCCTAGAAAAAAAATCTCCCGGTTTTGAGAACTAAGAATTGGAGAAGAGAGACGAGCAGGAATAAGGCTAACCTGGAAAAGGCTTCTTGAGAAGGCCAAGGCCCACCCTGGGCTGTTGATCCACTGAAGAAGGAAGAATATGAGTAATATGAGATAAAAAAAATAAGTGATTCTCTACAGTAGTGGCCTTCAAACTGTGTTCCACGGAACCCTCACGAGATAATTTTATTCTCGTTAGTTAGCACAATGTCTTGCAAAACTAAATAGTTTTCTAATGGAAAATGTACATTTTTAAATTTATTGAAAACAACACCTATAGTGAAGGAAATGGAACAACATATCAACAGAGTTGATGTTACAATATAAATTTAAGCAAGAACAGCTTCGAAATTTTAGGCTGCAAATTCATGAAAAATACACGGAATTTCTCACACAGCTAAAAACATTTTAATGACATTCATAACATTGTGTTGACGTGAAATAAATTTTCCAACGTGACTGGCTATGAACACCAAGTATAAAAACAAATTCAACTCGAAATATGTAATGCGATTGCATTTAATCTCAATAGACCTAGACTTCGACAGTTTGTGTAAAAAATACCAGCATATATCCCAATTACTAAATACAATGCATGGGTAGATGACACTTGAATTGCAAATTAATATTATTAATAAGTAAATTATATTAAAAAAAATTAGATTAGAATTTTTTAATAATAAATACAATACTTTTTTTAATTTCCTTTACATAAACATAACATGTTGATCTACTTTAAATATTATTTTGAAATATATTCTTCGAAGTATATACACTCTGTCGCAAAAAAATATATGCACCCAGAAGAAATCAAGCTACAATCACGAAACTCGGCAAGAATGTAGTCTGGTAAGAGATATGCAAATGATTAAAATTTCGAAGCCAATGAGACAAGGCTAAGTGTGATATGCGCATATTAGTTGCGCAACTGGGAGGATTTAAAAGCATGAGTACGAGCGCCATTCGGCTATCCCAAACGAATCTGATGACTTTGATAGACGATATTGAGACGCAGGATGCCTCTAAGACGTAACCGGCGGCAGTACGAGCAGCTGACGGACTTTGATAGGGGCCGTATAATAGGCCTCAGAGAAGCAGGTTGGTCGAATAGACGTATCGGCCGCCACCTCGGTCGGGCGATATGGTAGTTGCTCGGTGTTGGCAACAGTGGATCACAGAAGGTAGAGTGTACCGTCGCGGAAGGTCAGGACGTCCCAGGAACACAAATGATCGCGAGGATCGTGCAATCAGATGAGTGGCACTTCGGCACCAACAACGTCGCTAGCATCGATTCAACGCCACTTACCTCCTTCCAGACATCCAGTGCCATCAAGAGAAACCATAAGGAGACGACTGACCGAAGTTGGCTTGAGGAGCCGACGTCCGCTAAGACGCTTACCACTGACCCCACATCATAGGCAGTGTCGACTGGATTTTGCCGACCTCGGGCAACTTGGAGTGTGACAGACTGGAGACGTGTCATCTTCAGTGATGAATCCCGATTCAGTCTCAGTGCTGATGACCACCGCACACGTGTCTGGAGGCGCACCGGCCAGCGATCCGATCCGGCATTTATTGTCGAGCGGCATACAGCAATTTCACAAGGTGTGACAGTGTGGGGAGCAATTTCTTGGGACACACGATCATCTTTAGTGGTCCTTCAAGGCACTTTGACAGCTCGCAGATACGTGGACGATATTTTAACGCCGATTGTGCTACCCATGCTATCAAGTCGCCCAGGTGCCATTTATCAACAGGATAATGCTCTTCCACTTACTGCGCGACTCTCCCAACAATGTCTTCAAGGATATGACGTCCTACCATGGCCTGCCAGGTCACCAGATCTTTCGCCAATAGAGCATGTCTGGAACGCGCTGGGAAGGCAACTGCAGCCGTCCCGAGATACAGGAGAATTAACTGCGCAGATGCAAAGACTATGGCAGGATCTTCCACAGAGGGTCATAAGTGATCTAATTGAATCGATGCCACGCCGAATTTCAGCTTGTATAGCTGCCAGAGGTGGCTTTACTACTTACTGATTTTTAACCTTTTGCAAGCTGTAACCGCTTAATAAAATTATATTTTGTTCTGAATTTTTAATCATTTGTTTATTTTCATATACACTACATGCATACCAAATTTCGTGAATGTAGCTCAATTTCTTCTGGGTGCATATATTTTTTTGCGACAGAGTGTATATACGAGGTATATCCAGAAACTAAGTTCCGTTTGGTAATAAAAATAAATTGTATACAGATACAGAAAAAACATTTATTGGACAAAAATGTAAAACTCTTAAACTACCTTTCCACATAACTGCCGAAATTTTGCAGGCATGTGTCATATCGTGGCACAAGTTTTTCTATGCCTTCTTCATAGAAGGTTGCCGCCTGTGTCTTCAACCAGTTGGAAACATTTTCTTTCAGCTCTTTGTCATTGTTGAAGTGTTTACCGGCAAGGAAAGACTTGAGATGTAAGAAAGGATGAAAATCGCTAGGAGTGAGGTCAGGGCTGTACGAAGGATGACCAAACACGTCCCAGCCAAATCCTCGTAGTAGGGTTTGTCCGTAAATTCACAAATTTGCCGATAAATTTCGATTGGTTTCATTTTCTTAGCATTCAGAAAACGAATTACACTGGTTTCACTTTCTTAGCATTCAGAAAACGAATTACACATCTGATTTCGCACGCAGCGGGATTTTCAATCAACACCGACATTGTAAACAAGCACAACAAAGCGTACGTGGCTGACAGTGATCTAAAAATGACGCATGCTTCTTCTCCTTGATACTGAGCATCTGTCGGGCATGCGCGGAACTGCGATCGCTGCGCTGGAGCGGATATAAATAGAAACGGAACTTAGTTTCTGGATATGTCTCATATATATCTCGTATATATATATATATATATATATATATATATATATGTATGTATGGAATGGGGTTCCACGAAAGTATCTCCAAGTTCTAGAGCAGTGATTCCCAAAGTGATCTATATAGACCCCCAGGGGTCTATGATGACCTGCAAGGGGTCTACGTAAGCGAAAAAATAATTTGGGGGTCCATGAGGTGTAAATGAGGATCTACGATAATGGCTCTCATTAAAGCAGATTGTGACTTTAATTTTTAAAGGAAATTTAATCAAGTGGAAACCAGACTTCCCTATTTAACAGATTTATTTATTAAATTAAATAAGGTTAATTTGCAGTTACAAGGGGACAGCATAAATTTTTTTTTAAAACAAGGACCACATTTCAGCCTTTCTTGCCAGAATTAAGCTAAAGGAGTAATTTTCCCAGTTTCTCAATTGTCACAGACAATCTACCAGGAAAAAAACGTTTTAACCCATGCTCAACATTTAAATGCCCTTTTTTCGGATTTTGAAACAAGATTTGAGAATGTTTTGACTATCTTAATACCACAGTAGGCAATGAATTAATATGGTCACATTGGAAAAAAAAGTCAGATTACACAAGAATTGGGCACTTACGAAGATCTTAAAGTAAAGCTTAGAAACGGATGTCAATAATTTTGGCTTTAAAAAGATATACCTGTTATTTATTCCATATTTTGGAATATCTTGAGAAATTTTTTAACTGTTTTTCCACTTGAGGAGTTACAGTGTGTTTGCCAATCTCCAAAACAAAAAAAAGAAAGAAGAAAAGACTGGACACTATTAACCGAGGAGACTTTTAGGGTTAAACCTGACAAGATTGATGTCAAGTATTGAAAGTTAGTTATTGCATCCCCAGATTCATTCCTCCCCCTAAAAGTATTTGTTAGTCACTCAGTTATATATTTTACGTATTAATTAAATATTTATTTAACTAATTAACTTGTGTTTTCTTAAGTTTTAAACACTATATTTCACTACAGTTAAAAATTTCAATCATTTAAAGGAAGTAGCTCTATATACCTGCTGTCAAAAACACATTTAAGTTGATGAATTTTCAAAAATTTAAAATAAGGTAAGTAGGGGTTTACCCCAAATCGAAAAACCTGTCAAGGGGTCTAAGATGCAAAAACGTTTGGGAACCTCTGTTCTAGGGGTTCCGTGAGTTAAGAAAAAGCTTGAAAACAACTGCTCTACAGGATAGGGAAGCCAGAACATAATATTAATATTCGAGTACTAATACATGAAAAAATATTCCGAATTTGGGTCCTATTCTTAACATTAGCCGAAGACAGCCTTAAGGGGAGATTGTACCTTTGAGGAGTTTTGAAAATGCATATTTTGACAACTTTTTTCCGTTTCCTCATACATCAGTAAATTCTGCTCATTTTAATATGAGTTTTTTTACAGTTTGTGCAATAAAGTACAAAATTTAAAATAGCAGAAAAAATTTTGCTATGGAATTATTGTGTGTGTGTTTTTTTTAAATTGCACAAAGTATGAATACAAAAATTATAAAAACTAATTAGCTTTCTTTCTGTTACCCACAAGATAACTTTTGAAAGACTTACAGAGTAGATCCTACATTTTTATATAAAATTAAAACTAAAGAATGTCTGCATTCTGTATACCTCAAAAATTTTAAAATTTCTCTTTATTTTTAAATATTTTTAAAATTAAAAAATCAGATAAAACAATTTAAAATCCCTATTTTTTTATTTTCATCATGTTACAAAATAAAATCTACTAATCCCATTCACAAAAATTGAGGCATACAGAATACAAATCTACGAATACAATACACATGCAAAATATCAGGAATCGGTAACCGAAATTTTTTTCATTATTCTTATGGATAAGTGAAAATTTGAAATAGAAAAAAAAAACAAGTTTAGGGATTAAATTTTAATTTTTACATTAAAATCGTTCTCTTTACAACTAAAATGCACCCATTTCAAACGTCGTGCCATCTTTTTCCATTAAGTGTTCATGCACGATTTTTTTTTTCATTATCACAAAAATTATATCACAAAAAAATTTATTAAATATAAACTGCCTCTATAAGCCTTCAGTGAATGTAATACAGATTCCTAAAAGAATTAACAAAATTATAAAGCACACACATAATATGGAATTATAAAAATATTTCTCAAAATTTCCATTATTTTTATATTGTTAAAATGCCTGGTATAATAATGTGATTATTTGCAATCATTGTCATTGTAGCATCCTTAATAAACATTTTCAATATAATTATACTTTTCATAAATCATAGTTACATGAATGAAAAATTAATAATCGTCTTTTAGCATTATTATAAAAAAACTTTAGCAATACTAAATTTCTTAACTTAGCAATTCTAAGTTTCATAACACTAATACACAAAATTTGTGCATCGCCGTTCCAATAGCAGTCCACTAAATTAAATTAAACATTAGACGGTGGAGGGAGCGATCGCTCAACGTGTGATTTAAATTGTTTTACTAGGCATGTATTCTTCTAATGTTTCAGCAATATTTTGCACTTAAATGAAAATTATTACAAGAAAAAAGATTTCTCTTGAATCTTTGTCAATTAACTAAAAAGCTTGAATGCAGAGAAAATGACTGATATTGTCCTAAAAATTTAAATAGTGACTCTGGAAAGAGGAGGAGAGCGTGGGAGAGAACATGGAAAATGGTTTTGTAGTAGATTGTCTCCGAGTTGTGATTGTGGGACAGTTAAGTTTTAATGCTTATACTTGTTTAATGTTTATATGTAGCTTGTCAAGAGTTATTATCAACGTTTTGTTTTTATTATTGATAAAGCTGAAAAAAGGGGCATTTCGCTTCTGGTAGACACAGCAATACGCTCTGGTTGCCGAAAAAAGTAAATGTATTTCACAGGATATAATTTACAAATCAAAAATGTTAGAAAATAATTTAAATTTATCATATATGTATTAAATTTATCATATATATGTGTATATTCAATAATTGTTAATACAAAATCGTGTTTTCTTCTTGTTACTACTGCCACCCCCACCGAGGCTTACGAAATTCATCTTGGTAAGAGGGCTAGAATACGTCTGTCGTTTCCGCCACAACCTTGAGCACCATGTAAGTCAGTGGTTCCCAGGGGTCCCCAATGTTATTCAAGAGGTCTGTGTAAAATTAAAATTGATTTAGGAGTCCCTGGACAACGCCAAGAAGTCCGCGCAAAGTTTAATATAAAATTTTTAAAAATTTTGATCCATTTTTTTAAAAAGAAATTTAAGTAAATAACAATAATTTGCGCTTGGACTAACTCAGATCCCAAACACAGAGGAATCCATAGTAATACAGGAGTATCTTATTGAAATATCCACAAATGAGGGACTTAAACCAATGTTTTCACAAGGATAGCACAAATTATGGTTACCAAAAAGGATTCCAATTTTATATCCCATATTATGGGCTATTGTACAGAAGTTGTTGATTACTTTCACATCTTACAATTTGGTAGAACGTGGATTCAGTGCAAAAAAAAACCCCACCACAAAAAAAAAAAGAAATCGACTATAAAAACTAGTGCTCGTGGAGATTTGCGGTTGTTACTCACAAATATTGAGACGGACATAAATACACTCAAAGCATCTCATCAAGTTCATCCGTCATTAATTTTCTTTTTACTTTAAACAAAACTTATAATTTCAATAAATAATTCTTCACAAAAAGTTTTTTTTTAAATTCGTAATTTTTATACTATGCATTTATGTAGCTTTTTCACTTGGTAAAGTTTTGACTTTAAAAAGTGGTCTGTGGGCAAGTTTTGACTATAAAAAGGGGTCTGTGGGCAAGTTTTGACTATAAAAAGGGGTCCGTGGGTTAAAAAAGTTTGAGAACCTCTGATTTAAGTGATAGTATGTTTTGCCTTCATATATATATTCCACCCCAATTTTGAAGGAAAATACCCTCTTGGGAGGGAACAAGAAGTCTCACCTTCTTCTACCACCAACCTCTCTAGAGGACTTTCGGCTCGATGAATGTTTAGAGCGTCTCCAGGCATACAAGAGTGTAACACAGGCAATACACATTTAGAAACATCCAGGCAGATGAGTCAGCTTCACTAACCACTATAACGTCTGAGTAACCTGAACATGTGATAGCTTCCACCAAATCTGAATAAATATTCAATATTTCAAAGAAATGCATTGTTTCTTCATACAACATGCAGAACAAGTATTATTTTACTTTCACACATAATTTTATTAAAAATAAAGCAAAGAATATATAATTTTGTTCAATATGATGCAAAGCATAAATTATTCCTGTTGTGTCAAAAAAAATTTTACGTAAGATAAATTAAATACATCGAAATTCGTTTTGCGATATGATTTATTATGTATGTGTGAATAACCCTACTTAGATTTTATGAGTGTACTAAAAGAAAATGATAAGTTAAGAAATGCTTTTACGTGAAGTTACTTTGAGATATTTCATACATTTACTATATTCAAAATCTGTTTTGTTACTACTTTGACAAATATTACAGATATTCTGAATTTTGAAAGATTTCACTTACATCCACTTACTCAATGATTGCGATTAATATATCCGTAGCTTTTTATCAAATAAAAAATCTAAGTGTAAATGAATGATTACAGTAATGTTTATTTTTCTCAGGGGATATGTTATTTTTTTTCAGTCCATTTAAAAATCATTTTTAAATCAGTGTCTTAAGAAATTAGGAAGAGAGTGATGAATAAAAAAATAATAGTGAAAAAAATAATTCAGGAAGTTTTATGAATAAATATATTGCTTAAGATTTATTTTATTAGCTAAAATGTGTTTTCATAAAAAAAAATACAGAGAACAAAATTTTAAGTTTTTTGTCACAAATGTATGAATTGTACCTGTGTAGAAAAACTATTAAAACGTATTTTTGCTGGGGATTTTTGTAGCTTCAAAAGGAAAAAAATTGCAACTTAATTTTTATGGAACTCTTAACACTATTTATTCTCAACGTTTCTTTTATGTAACTTATGATGAGAGAATATGATTAGTGTATTATGTACTCTAAGAAAATTCGTAGCATTGCATGTCATGGTATACACAAGAGATGATACTAAATTAAGTAAAAGTAATGGCTAATTTCTAATTAGAATCAGTTTTAGGTGTTACTGTGGCGAGTAGTTTTGTAAGAAAAATGGATATTCAAGCTCTTAAAAAAATTGTATCGTGTTTATTGTTTGCATTATGATAAATCGATGTACATATTTTTGTTTACGAGTTATTTTAACCATTAAAACATTTTTTCCAAAAATACATACATAATATGTGTAAAATATGACAGGAAAAAAATATTATGTTCTCTAAATCATTTTTCTGTTAACTAATTCTTCAACAGAATTTTTCATGAGAGTTTTGTGTTAGTGTTACGTACTACTTTTAAATAGAAATAAATTTAAAAATTTCATTATATATATATAAGTATGTATAGGAATTTTCAATAAAGTAAATTGTTTAGTCAATAATTAGTCAATTGTTTAAATCAATAATTAATTATGTGAATTTCAAAAATACTACGCAAATTCATTTTCATCCTGTTTACTAAATCATCAACAGTTTTATTTTAATAATGCAAAAACTGAAAGTGATTTCAATGTTAATTATAATAATGATTTTAATATTCGAATGCCTGTTGTAACTTGAACGGATACAAGTCTTTTAAATAACAGCAAATATCGTTTTTTATTCTTAATTTATCTTTGTGTTGTGTATAACTTTCTTAGTACCACAATAGCATTTTATTTTTGTTCTGGTTGCTATGACAACACTGGCTGCGATAGCAGCGAAAAAGAATCGTTTGTTCTTACAGAGTTAAAAATGAGTCATCACTGTTTTTCTTCTCTTTTTTGTTCTAATATAAATGATCTGCTTTTTAAAATGTTAAACTTTTTACACAGCTCTACTAATGTGAATGCTAATTTTAAAACCATGCTGTGAAAAATAAAATATAATAAAATATACATATTTTATATATTTAAGATATATAAAATATGAAATGATGATTATGAATGACTGATGCTTAACACGTCCTATAAAATTAACTTTATTAGAAGAAGTAGAGAAATAGATCAATATCTAAAGTGAATAACTAAATTTGAACGATATTTTTAAACTCTTGTCAACAAAATCCTAGAATGAAATCTTATAGGAGAACTGTGCTACTTGTATCATTGTAGAATTATATACATAATGAAAACTGAAATATCATCGCGCGCGAATTCCAATTCATTAAAACTCTGATGAATCAATTACTTCATTGAAAATATTAAGATTTTTATTATTTTTTAATTGAGTTATTTGAAATCTAATTTACATAAGCACACTAAAGTTTACTGAGAAAATAAAAGTTCATTCTTATCAAATTAGAAAAGTGTCACTTTCATAGAAGACAACTTGATAACTATCAAATAACATTTGTTATTGACATATAAATATGAATAAAAACTTAACGATAGAAATTAAAAAGGGGGGAGGGGTAAGATTTGAATTTATTTAGAAAAAAGCACTTGAGAGAGAGAGAATCCAGAAGTCAAATACGGTTTTAAACTCCTATTTTAATTTAGGTAAAATTTAGAAGTGTACTTATATATATATTATATATATATATATATATATATATATATATATATACTCTCTCTCTCTAAATACGTTCTAAATCAAAATGAAATAATCTAAATCAAGACAAAATTGTCCTTTTCACTGTCTGTTTCCTGTAAAAAAAACTTTGATATCTTTCTTTTGTGAAATATATTATCCCCTTCCCCCTTTTAAGAATTTAAATAAAATATACCTTGAATGTGAAAGAAGTAATTATAATAAAATTATGATAAATATCAAATATAAAATTCTGATTTTGAAATAGCTTATTGTTCTAAAATAATTAAGGAAATGCGAGGGACTGAGAAATTTTTAACCGTTAAAATTCAATAGGATTTATCAAAAATATTAATTGTTTTGATTCATATGATAGACAATGCATAGAAGCCAATTATTTTTGTCTTAAAAATATACAAATGAAGATATTTATTACAAAAAATAAAAATTGCATTGAAGTTCAATGGGTGATAAATTCTAATAAGAAGTGTAAAGACATGTTGCATACTCAAAATGTTTATAAGAGCAGTCAGTAGTAGAACTCATTGATATATCAAGCAGTGGCGTAACGGAAAATAATTGGGCCCCCCGCAAAGTCAGATCTTGGGCCCCAAGCCGGATATATATATATATTTATTTACATACAAAGAATTGCAAAACCATAACATAATGTACCTTTACACATCACGTAAAAATATTTAAATATTAAACTTATAACTGAATATAAAATCAACCTGTGTCTGAGTAAACAAAGTAAATAACGTTTAACATTAGAGAGTATTTATAGTATTTAAAAAATGGAAAATCTAACAACAGTCGACTGATAACCTGGTAACTTAAATAAAAACGATACACTAAGAAAAACACAAACACTGTAAAATAATATTTTCGATTTCAGATCCTTATGATAGAAAAAAGTACCTAATTCTTCGTTTATGAATCCCGGGATGAGCTTGACCTTGTTCATCAAGTTCCCTGGCATTACTATTACTAGCACTTGCACAAGAAGATGAACTTGCGGATATTAAGAAGTTATCCAATTTTGCATATTTGCTATTAATATTATACTCCTTTTCCTTTCGAATGTTTCGTTTTTGTGATAACCACTCAGTTTTTTTTTAACTCCACTCATTTTAGAGCCGCGTTTCTTCTTGTCTTATTAACAAAATAACAATATAAAAACCAGAATAATTAATTCCGTTTACAAAAAACAGTTCTAATATTACAAGAGAGAAAAGTGAGTTCAAAATGTTTTAACAGCGAAGGAACACTCACTATATTGAAGAGCATTGAATATAAAAATATATATGTTCTAAAAACAATTTTGTGAAACATTTCTCATTATGCTTTATTTGATTGAATACTCATAAATCTACGGAAATTTCTGTGGGCATATGGGCTTCTAAATCATAAATCTAGACCATGTAATCATTTAAAATGCTCTCTATGCGTATTCAAGTATCGCAATACTATTTTTCATGAAAAAAGCATAACAGATGTACGTTATTTACGAGTTCACTAAATGAAAATAAAATACATGTGGGGGGAAGCTAAAGACGCCTATAAGTTACTTTGCTACTTCAGTAAAAAGTAACGTCTTTTTTTTTCTCCCTACCGCTAACATGAAGTATATTAAAAAAACAGTGATTAATTTTTTTATCTTTCTAGCATTTTATCCAATTTTCCGTCTGACTTTCTTTTTATTTGTTGGTAACTTAGTTTTGAAAAGAAAATCCACTAAAGAAAAGTATCTCTTTCGTCGCGGGGATTACAGCAAATTAAAATGTTTTTTGATTTGGTTATTGGATCTAAGATATCTAATAAACGATCAAAGTTTTGATTTTGAAAGATGTTAGATCGCCAATTTGAAAATAGCTTAAAAATTGGATTAAAAAAAATGTAAAGCTAATTTTGTGAAATTCTACGTTAATGGCGTCAGTCTAGCTTTGGGCCCCCTAGAAGCCTTGGGCTCCCCCGCAGTGCGGGGGTGTACGTTACGCCACTGATATCAAGGTATTTTTGAAAGTTTTGAAGAATTTCAGGGGTGGGTTAAATGAACTAAAGGTTTTCTAAAGCATCCCATATGTGCTCAATGAAGTTCAGTTCCAACGAAAATGCTGGATAACATTCATGCATACTTATCTCCACATGAAAGTTCTCCAAAGAAAAGATCTTACTATTTTCGTCTGGTAAAAGGAGTCATCCACTGCACCACTTTTTTTAAGGAAAAATTTGTAGGAATTCTGTATCGGGATTAAACACAAATGCTAAAATATTGATTGTGCAGTTGTTGAGAAAAAAAAACTAACTTCACTTTTTCCGTTTTATATTCAATGTGCTAGCCAATTGTCCGGAAATAACGGAATCTTCGTGCTTTTTCTAGACATCAAAAACACAATCAACTATTCTGATATTTTGCTTTGTCTCATCCATTGCTTTTTTTATTGTGCGCCAAAGTACCGAGCATCAAAATTTGTTTGTATTCTGAAATCAGTTTTACATTTGAAACTATTATCCTAATTATTCCTAAAGCATTAAATTTTCCGAAGCCAGTTCTTTTAATTTCTAGTGTTAAAAGCAAAAAGGGAAAAGCGCCTCTCTACTTCATTATATATTCCGTTTTGTCTGTTAATCGAGGCGCCGAATAGATTATTATTTTTTTATGTACTGTTTTTTTTTCTTCTTATTTCACTTTTTTCCGGTTAGATTGATTTATTATGTCATAAATATATACGATTTTTTTAAGAGAAAGCATTTGGAAATCGTAGGTAGATGCGGATAGTCGAAAAAACACATTATAAGGCCAAAGCAACATTGGAAAAAGCAAAATTGATCAAAATATTATAAAACTCATTTTTGGCTTTTATTTTAATACTATATTAACTTTTCGATCAAACACACACTCGCATAAATATTTATTTTTATGCATTTTGTACTAATAATTATAGAGATAATTTTTATTTCATTTCATTCACGACCAAGCCTCTTGCTTACATTCTACTAAAGAGTGTTTTTTTTCCAGGTATATAGAAGTTTAAGTTGGCATTACTTTCCAAGATGGCGACCGATTTAACAGCTGTCAAGTGATTTATTCTCCGTTTGGTTTGGCAATTCATCAAAACGATCATCAGGCAAGGCGTAGATTCGTCGAATGGGCCCAAAACGAGATTGCCGTTGTTCCCAATTTTCATAAGCGAATTTTGTTTAGCGATGAAGCGCACTTCTGGTTGAATGGCTACGTCAACAAACAAAACTGCCGCATTTGGAGTGAAGCTAATCCACAAGTGTATGTCGAAACACCGTTACATCCAGAAAAACTGACTGTTTGGTGCGCTTTATGGGCTGATGGAATCATTGGTCCGTACTTCAAAAACGATGAAGGCCACAACGTTACAGTCAATGGTGATCGGTATAGAGCCATGATTACTAACTTTTTCATTCCTGAATTGAACAATCATGATGTCCAGAAGCTGTGGTTCCAACAAGACGGCGCAACATGTCACACAGCTCGTGCCACAATCGATTTATTGAAAGAGACGCTTGGTGACCGCCTAATTTCACGTTTTGGACCTGTGAATTGGCCTCCAAGATCTTGTGGTTTTAACACCGCTAGACTATTTTCTGTGGGGCTATGTAAAGTCATTGGTCTATGCGGATAAGCCATAAACGCTTGACCATTTGGAAGACAACATTCGCCGTGTTATTGCCGATATACGGCCACAAATGTTGGAAAAAGTCATCGAAAATTGGACGTCCATATTGGACTACATCTGAGCCAGCCGTGGCAGTCCTATGCCAGAAATCATATTTAAAATGTAATGCCACAAGATTATCTTTCGAATAAAAAAGAATTCATGTCAATCGAATAATACATCGTTGTTTTATTGCAATTTAAAGTTCTATACCTCTAAAAAAACACCCTTTATTAAAAAAACAAATTGATTGCTTGATTGATAAAATTTCCCGCTAAATTTTTAGTACATTGTTCTCCAGTAACTGAATTTCTTAGTGTATTGGGTCACTCAGAAAAGGCTGGCGGGCCGCAGGTTGAGTATCACTAAAATAGAGTGTCCATTAATTTAAGATAAACATATTAATCAACTGCGCAACGTACACCCTAGCATAGCGGGGAGAGGGGGCTAATGTTATCCGTTGCGCCACTGACATTAATGTATTTATTCAAATGAAAACGGACCAGAGCAGAATTGTCTCTTACACAAAGAGACTCCTTATTCGGGGGTGGCCCTTACAGGAAATTCTACTGCATTTTGACAAAAACTTTTTTGAGATTTACTTTTCCTCTTATAAGAATTATGTGTGTGTGTCAAATATTTCTTCTACTAAAATCTACTCACCATTTTACCTCACGGGATTTGCTTAATGACACATAGACCAGTAATTTGTTCTGCGCAAGTGTAATTTTTTTCCTCTAACATTTTCATTATTAATCAAAATGTACACAGCAGGGGTGTCAAACTCATGGCCCACAACGAGCCCTTTTGTGGCTCAGCACACATATATTGACACCCAATAATATATAATAAAATATCAAAATTTCTCCCAAAATTGGAAAGGTAGTAGCAGAGAAGATATGTCAAGTGTCAGTACGTACATATTAAATATTTTCTTGTTCTTTTATATATATTTATTATAGTGTATTATTCAGAGGTACAGGTACCGCCGCATGAATGATACGGGGCCCTCAAACTACAGGAGCCCCAGCATATGTACCTACAGTACCACTAACAGGGCTTTCTTTTCTAAAAAAGGGCCCGAAGGAGTTTTGATACGGGACCCACTCAGGGAACAAGCTACGCCAGTGGTATTATTCAAAATAAACCTATGTTTCTATAAATTTTGATATTCTTAGCAGCCCACCTTAAGTTAAACTTTTTTTTATTTGGACCAAGTCAGCCTTTGAGTTTGACACCCTTGCTCTACAGTAAGGTGAACATTTTTTTACAATGAAAAGGAGGACGAAAAATTTAAGAAAAAATTACAACTTAAGTATATGAAACGTTTTATTAATTTAAACAAAAATACGCTAATTACGCTTTCATTCGTTGTGATTATTTTCTTAAACGAGTGTTTTTCTATTGAATGAATTTTTTGTGAACATATCATTTTCTAATACATCGAAAATTTCGGGGCTAAAAATATCCTTCATAATGAATTTTACGATAAGCACTGTAGCTAAAATATTAACATTCAATATTGATTTCTCTCTAGTCCAATAATCATAATCAATTGAAAAAACTCTTTCAAATGCTTCTGTAACTTCAACTAGAAATAATCCCAGTGTTGTACAACATAAATTCAACAAGAATAACTGAATTGTCAAATGGAGAGAGAGAAAAAAAATTAGCTCATTTTTGAAATAGTTAAATATTTCCACCCATCTTTTATCAATTTCACTCGATGATTTTTCCATTGTTCTAATTTATCAAAATTTAAATATACATCCAGTCTTCTAATTTCTTCAAACAGACAATTATAACTGATTTTAATATCAGGCCTTTCTCTTTCGTTAAAAACAACACAATTTTTATATCTACCAAATTTACTAAATATGAAGTCAAAAAACACCGTTGAAAACTGTTATTTTCCGTGATATTTGTTTCAGACCATTCTTCGACATTTTGGAAACATGTTTGGTTCATCTCTGAATACAGAGATTAACAGATCAGTTTTAAAATATTGAAAAGGAGGACACTTTTCGAGGAAGGACAGAACTTATAAAAGGAGAGCGACTGGTCACTTTATGTGCAGTATACAGAGCATTTTGTACCTTGTTGAGATGGAAGATATCTGATTTAAACGGAATACATTTTTTTAACACTGAAGATATTTTATAAATCTAGTGGTTGGGTCTAAAATTATAAAGTCCTGTCAAATTATAGCTCAAAATGTCAAATCAAATATTTTGCTAAATTATTTCGATGGAAGGGGGGATGGAAAAGAAGAAAAGTATTAATACACTCTTAGTTCCTTTTGGATCAGAGTTATATTATTTTGATTAATTTTAAATTATGCTTGATTAGATATATGAAGAAAAGTTCTCATATTTAAAAATATTATTTCAAAAATTAAAATACATCTTTGTTTATGTTGATTTCAAATAGTTTATATAAAAATATTTTATGTGAAAAAATATCTTGTTTCTAATCTCCTCAACTTTGAAAATAGATCCCTGCAGAAGCAGCAAAAGAGCTATGATTGGAAATGAGGGTAGGATTAAATGAAAAATGGAATCATTTTTTGTTTAACTTCAACTTTTCTTTTCAAAAAATGATTATTTCAACACAAATGCATATGTAACCTAATAGATCTTTGTTAAATACATAATTAATCTCCTTTAATACGACAAATTCGTCCCCCAGATTATCGAAGGCTAAAATCTAACTTGTTCTGAAAAATTAGACATGAGTTCTAAGTAACACCAAAACATCAAGTTAAAGTTAATCAAAAAACGTCATTTTAAAAAAGTTCACAAAAAATAATAATGCTTAGATCACTTCGAAAGTAATGTGATTAAAATAATAGGACAAAAAATTAATTTGTTATCAAACTTTATTCGTTGTCCTATTATCTCTATCATTTACGAACAAATGTCAAATCACTTTCATCTGTAGATAACATACAAGATCTATCGTACGCAATTAACTTTAGCAAATATTATTCATCTTTGTTTTGCTAATTCCTTATTTAATAACAATTTAATCAAGTCTTGTGAAGATTTTACTACGAGCGGCTTTAAATACTCATACATTTAGTTAAACAGACATATAAGTAACATCTCATGTTTCTACTTTTCAATACTATGTACCGCACAACAGCAAGGAAACAAAAATATATATAAAGGACACTTAAAACCCTCTCTATGAAAGCGCTTGTAACATTTTTTGGTTTAACTTGTAAAATTAAATTTAAATAAACAAAGTTAGTGTTTATAAAGGTCTTATTTATTTGGCTATAACTGTAAAAACTTTTGATTTTCTTGATCCTAAGACAAAAGTAATGCATAAAGTTGTAAGGAAAAAAATTAATTAAAGTTTTCAGCTTATGTACGAAACTTGAACAAGAATAAATTATAATTGAAAAAAATTTGATACTGTTTGAAAAAAAACCCTAATTATTTAATACTTCTTTTGCGATACTTTTGAAGTAAATTGATTGCTTACTTTTTTTTTAAATTATTAAATAAAAAAAGCATTAAGAAATGTAATTTTGCACATTTAAATCAAGATAAAAATATTCTTGAAATTTTATTCACTGATTCAAAATGAAAAAAAAAAGTTGAATAAAAGTTGATATCCAAATCCCTATTTGCTTAGAACAAACAAGAAAAGTTACATTCATAACTAAGCCTAATTTGAATATTACATTTCAACTATTGCCAAATTGTAATACTTTTAATTGCTATAATATGCTTTCAAGAGCTCTGAATTGAAATAAGATACGTTAGAAAAACAATTAAGGTATTAATCTTGTATACACCACAATTTTAAGAAATAAAGAAAAGGGAACATTTTTTTCTAACTATATCACAGTTAAACCATATCACAATAACTAAAAGAAGCATAAAATTTAATAGTGTGAGATAGTTTTCCCATAGTTAAATCTTCAAATCTCCATTAACCCACAAATATTGCTCATGTGAATATATCAAAAAAAGAAACGGTAAAATCTTTTTAAAATTTGATCTACGTTAATATTTGTATATTCACAGAACACCATTTTTGAATGAAACACAAACGTGAGATGTGTAGATTTTAAACACACACAAAAAAAAGGAAAGAAAAGAAAAACCTTTGTAATATTATTCGATTTTTCTAAATAAATAAATACTTGAATTCAAATTTGGACACTCTCTTTTGCAATAAAACACTGTTCGCTCATTTAATTCTTCACCTTAAAATGCCAATAACTGATTTCTATACTTCTCCCTATCTTCTTCCAAGAATTTCTCTTGCATTCAATTTTGAAAAGGAAAAATACGAAACCTCCTGAGATATTTTTAGAAAATCGATCGAGAAGCATTTCGAAATGCTGTCTCGATTTGTTGAGAATACATTTTGTGAAGTAAATAGGAAATTATCTTTTGCCAATAGAGGCTGTGAGGAAACGTGATTTTTTAATCCATTGTTTTCTTCGATGAAGAATGGAAATACTTCTAAAATTCCATTTTATTTACTGATTTTTAAATGACAAGAATTCGAAATTTGACCACATGAAACAAAAACTGTAAATTAAATCTTTACGCAAAAATATTCCCAATTTAAAAATTGTAGAAAATTATGGAAAAAGGCTTGATGTCAATTTTAAATAATTACGATTGCTTTCTAAATTTTAACAATCTTATTTTATAATTAATTATTTTCATTAATTTTAACCTTATTTAAAGTATAAATCTCTAGTAAATGTACATATAACGATTCTTTCAATAACAAATATTGTACCTTTTTTAAATTTTTCTTTGAATGTATACAATACAACACTTCAATCAGTAGGGCATCAAGTACACTGACATAAATTCATCAACATATGGAAATAAATTTATTATGCTGGCACATGTATATATTGTCACACATGTATAAAAATTTATAGAACATATAACATATATTACATAATATAAGGAAATTATGACAATATTTAAAACTATAACAGAAAACATAAAATTATAAAATATAGATAATACAGTCGATTCCTCTTATTTAATTATTATTTTCTGCTAATTGTCTGCACCTATTAATTAGAGATTGTAATGAGAAATATACTTATACCTGAAACTCTCACCTCTTGATGTATAAAAAGAGAGAGGACAGAACTTCTAATTAATAATTTATAATAATCTCTAAAATTGAAGTAGAATGATTTTTTGCACTCTCGTAATCCAATAATCAAGTGGATTTCCGTAAAACCAATTTCCAAAATAACCATTTCCAAAATAACCGTTATTAGGGATTTGAATTGAACAAAAGAAACATATGCAAATCATATTTCATTATTATAGTCCGAGTAGTTAGAGAACGGGAATTTTTTGTCAATACGCCCCAGTACCCCTCCACCCAGGAGTCGATTTCCGAAAATCCATTCTTAATGGATCTTAATTCAGCAAAAGAACCGTGTTCAACAAATTTCAAGTATGTGGATCTAACAATTCAAAAAACAGGAATTTTTTCTATAACTCCCCTTGATCTCTCGCAACTCCCCTTGGGGGTGGATTTTCGCAAAACTCTTTATTAGAGGAACTCTATTCTATGAATGGAACATGCTTACCAAATTTCAAGTCTGTAGGTTTAAAAGTTTGGAACTAATAATTTAATATAATAACTAATAGTTTGTCCTCTAGAGCAGTGCTCCGTAGCCTTTTTATCGCTGCGGATCGACCAACGTTTAATAATTTTACCGCGGCCCGCTGAGGGTGGGACACGTTGATTGTTTATATTTTAGATTGTTTTGATATAAGAATTTTAACTTTGTTACATTTAAATATGCCTTCAGAATAAATACAGTTACAACGAAAATGAGTAAAAGTGATTTAACGTGGAATATATAGTGATTTCCGTGGAAAGTTGCGCAAATCCGAGAGAAATGCAACACTCAAAATAAAATTGCAATAGGTTAATCTTCTTTAGGCGGCCCGGCACCGGTCAGCGGCCCCGGAGTTGTGGATCCCTGCTCTAGAGTAAAGAGTATTCCTTTCATACGCGGATGCAAAGTTGACTGAAATGGGAGTGTCATTGGGAAAAGGAAATGCCGAGCTCATTGGTACAATTATATCCAAAAAAGCAATAAAAAGCAATGCCCAATTACTAATACACAAGCAATCCCGTGTTAAGAGCGTAAATGTTCTTTTAGTTGAATCGTCTAGTGTGGAGGAAACGTGGTTTTCGAGTGCTAGTTGACCACGAGTGAAGAAATCCAGGTTTTATTTCTATTCAAAACTAACTCCCAACTGTCTGCGTCATGTTATGGGCGGCACAAGTTGACACGTGTAAAAGGACCCTGATGGCGACGGACCTTGTAGTTTTAATCCTCGATCAAGAAACGAGAGAGATACTTACGAGCTTGCAAACCACCTTTCATGTTTTCACATTATACGAATGTGAGGACTTTCAGCCTCGAAAGACTTAATGTGTATCAGCCCATCCCCACGATGGATTTTCAATTGGAATCATGACTCGAATCTAATTCTCATCAGAAATAACGCCGGCCATGAAGCTATAACCAAGACAACCTGGGTACCGAAGCCGGGAGGTACTTATAACACTTGCGTTTTACACTTAATGTTAAAAAATTAGTCGAAAAACGTAGATAAAAAACTTTTTCATTTGATTTGGAACTGTTTTTCTAATAGAGAATTTTCCCATATTAATATATAACTAACAGTTCCATTTCGTAATTATTTCTCATTTCAACGGTTTTAAAATTTTCGATGCCCGCGTCCCCCTTTATGTATCAGTTTAACATCACGAACCCCAAAGATTTTGAACACCTCTCTTTGATTCCAAACACATGGTCGAGTGATTTAAAGGTTCCTCAATAATCTCAAGACTGTTTCTACTAGTTATACAGACTTTTAAGCACTTCTTTTTTTTCCTTAAAGAGAATCCTTTTTTACTATCCGACTACGTTTGGAACCGTGATTTTGCAAAAGCGTATAAATGGATAATATTTATGATATTTAGTGTCACTTAGATTAGAAAATGTATATAAAATTGTTTTAAGAATAGTATTACAATAAAAAATTATTTAAGTACAATATTTTGACAAAAATAGAATGACCAATTTTCAAAACGTTCTCCTTTTGTGAAAAATGCTTCTATTATAATTATATTTTGCCTGTATATAGCTCAGACCTCTGTACAAAGGCTCAACCAGAATTTTTGAAATACATAGCTTAGAAGTGGGTTTATCCCTGTTTTCGCGACAACAGAGGGGAGAAATTTTAAGAAAAAAACGCCCCAAAATTATTTCAATGGGTTGTAACTCTGAAAATAATGTGCATTTTTCAAATATCATAGTTGAGCATCTGTACAGAGGTCTGAGTTATGTACAGGCAAAATATTATAATAATAGAAGCATTTTTCACAAAAAGAGAACATTTTGAAAAAAGGTTATTCTAAGTTAATTTTTTGCTGAAATATTGTATTTAAATATTTCTTTTGTCAAAATGTCCTTAAAACAATTTTATGCATGTACTCTAATCTAAGTGACACTAAATATCAAGAAAATTATCCATTTATGCGCTTTTTTAAAATCACGGTTCCGAAAGTAGTCGGATACCTTAAAGAACTTAATCTATTTACCGTTGTAACGTAGTAACTCCCAACAGCGATCAGCGTCTTTGTTGGACCCGACACCCACACGTGCATCTTGCAGCTGCAGCGCAGCCCCTTTTTAACCCCCGAGGAATCGAACCCCGTCGACCGGAAGATGAGGGAGAAATGTTTTGAACTTACACGGGAGAGGTGGCCAACGATTCCTCCTCTCACAAAATATTGGACTCTAACAATCTTTAATTAAGTTTAATAACTTTAATGTATAATTCAGTAAATAATATTCAATAGTTGTGACGCAAATAAATTCAATATTTAAATTAACCAAGAATACGCGCTACCGTTATACTTTCAAACGTTACAGCTTAGAGCTTTGGTGGCAGCGCTTTGGATAAAAAGTTAGCATTGAGGACCTGTGAGAGGAAGAAATTTGGGGTTTTTACGGAGGAGAAAAAGATATCTTCTAAGTCGTTTTGCGGGTGAATTCAGCTTCGGAGAAGGAGAGTGTCTTGTTCAAAGAAGATCAAAACGATCTAGATAGTTTACAAACAGAGTGTCCGGAGGGAAAGCGATCTTCGGAAGCAGTGCTGCGATTGAATTCATCTTTGAAGCCGTGCCACGAGTGAATTCAAGGCTGGTCAAACTGACAACACTTATTGTTAGGGGTGAAAGATTCAAGATTGGTCAAAAGGACCATTGTTCGTTCTAAAGAGTTCAAAACCACAAGTGTCATATTACTGCACATAATTTTGCTTCCGACAGCAAGCTGAGTACTTCAAATGGGTGAGTACTGTTATATTTTTGAGTTGCAAATTGCATATTGTATTAGGAATTTTGGTTAAAATATGTTTGTCAGTTCACGGCATGAGAAACGCCATCTGTGTAATTAAGAGAATTAGGTATGTATTGTTGTGTCTTCAAATAAGAATATGTGAACTGCGTTTGCGCAAGCCCAACTGCGCATGCCCAGTAATTCTGATGTAATTGTAAAAAGAGTTGTGAGTAAGAAATAAATGCCAGTCCACTAGAAACTGAATAGTCGTTGAATAGGCGTTTTCTTTTGGGCGTCTGGACTGTAAACAGTCCTCAATCCCATATCGTGAGAGTCTATGATGCTGGGCATGGCAAAATTGGTGTTTTCCATTCTGCTGAGTGGCATGATGGCGATTGGTCGAGCGATGGAATCCGGGAGGCGTGGCTATAATTCTTCATCTGGGTGGAAAATTTTTGAGATTTTTGGCTTGGCTGAGAGCTAAGAGATTGCTCTCTGATTGGATGCTGGGTACAGTGAACATTGACTCCGATTGGCTGCCCCGGGGGCTGAGATTTAAATTATGGGGAGGAGCACGTCCAGTGGGGAGAGCAGGAGAAAAATATTGACAAAAATTAAGAAAGTGAAATTTTAGTAATTACGGTGTGCAATAAAAATTGCACGAGAAAATAGAATTACGGGGGATTATAGGAGTCAAGAATTCTTCTTGGTCTCTTTGTTTTGTCATTAGGGGTATATTGAGATAAATTTTGCATATTGATATTATTGGTTGTTTCTAAATCGTTAAAAAAGTTAATTGCGATATTCTGAATATGAGATTTGAAACTATTAATTTTAAGAGCTTTACGTATGTCGTCATTACGCATATATCTTATGGCTTTGACGATCATACGTATTAAAGAATTTTGCAGGGTATCAAGTATATTAATATTTGTTTTAGCGGCATAACCCCAAACTGGACATGCATATGCTAAGATGGGATGCATAACGGCTGTATAGAGAAGCACTTTGTTTTCTATACTTAAATATGAATTCCGGCCAATTAGGGGGTAAAGTTTAAACATTATTTTCCGGAATTTGTCGCGAACGTAATAAATGTGTTGTTTCCAAGTTAGGTGTGTATCAAAAATAATTCCAAGGTATTTGGCTTCCTGAGACCAGGGGATTTGTTTGTTGTACATGAAAATAGGTGGTGGGAGTGACTGTTTTTTCGTGAAAATAATGGCAGTAGATTTTTCGACATTAATACTTATTTTCCATTTGTCGTAGAAATTTTGCAAGAGTAGAAGGTGTTTGTTTAAAGCGAAGGAAATTGTTTCTAGTTTTTTATACGTGGCGTAAATGGCAGTATCATCAGCGTAAAGGTTAATTTTAGTGAGTGAATAGTCAGGGATATCGTTGATGTAGAGGTTACATAGCAAGGGACCGAGCAAGGAACCTTGGGGACACCCTGTAGAAACAGAGTGTTCATTGGAAAGGGTCTCATTAATTCTGATTATGAAGGAGCGATTAGTGAGGTATGAGTGAATAAGATGAATCAGTGGATGTGGAATTTTAAAGGTAATTAGCTTAAAAGTGAGTCCATTAATCCAAACACGGTCGAAGGCTTTCTGGATGTCCAGAAAAACTGCTCCCGTGCTTTTCTTTTTCTGGAAACCTTCAGAGATATTTTCGGTTAGTCTTAAAAGAGGGTGAAGGGTAGAGAGCTTGTTAGTGAAACCATACTGATTGGGATTGAGGATGTTATTTTCATTTATAAATTTTTTTAGTCTGTGAAGAATAATAGATTCGGTTAGTTAACCGATAGTGGAAAGGAGAGATATTGGTCTGTAACTGGATGCGAGATGAGGGTCCTTGCCAGGTTTGTTAATGGGGAAAATAATGGCTTATTTCCAGTTATCTGGAAAGTGATTGAATTTGAGGATTTTGTTAATTAGTATTGTTAAAATTAGGATTAGTTTAATGGGAAAGTTTTTTAACATGCGGTTGGTTATAGAGTCTTTACCAGGGGCTTTTTTGGCATTGACATGTTTAATGTAGTGGATAATTTCATCCGGGAGAGCAGGTTCGATGAAAGAATTAGGGGGTAGAAAGGAAATTATTTACGGTAGTATTTATTAATTCATCATTTTGATTATAACTATCATCTTCGCGATCGTTTTCAACAAAATTATTTTTAATGTTAGTTGCAAGAAGGTTAGCTTTTTGCTGATCAGTGACTGCCGTACCTGTAGCACAGTTAAGAGGTGGAATTTTTGGTCTTTTATTTTTGAAAAATTTTTGCATGCGCCAAAGGCTAGAAACTGTGTCGTGATTGTGCCATGAGAATAATTAAGGAATTATTACGCTATCGACTAAGAGAACCATAAAAATAGTGTTTGACTATGCTGTTGAAGAAACGGGAATTAAAAAATCTGCGAGGGAATTAAATTTAGAGTTAGAAAAAATAAAATTAGCGCATAAGCGGTCAGAAAGTGAAACAAATTTACAGTTAGAAAAAATTAAGTTAGCGCAGTTAGAAAAGCAATTAGAGCTTGCTTAATATTCGGAAAGATTTATCACATGATTCGTCACTTTCAACAGTGAGCACCACCGAGACAGGTAACAATATTAGTATCGAAACGTTAATAAAAAATGTAAAAACATTAACTATCTCTGTACTCTCACGTGTTGAGTCATATAATTTATTTTTTCAGTCATTAGAGAAGGCATTCAAAACGAAAGAGGTTCCCGAAGAATGGAGATCGGAAATTCTTTTAAATATCCTAGGAGAGAGCGAATAACTTAAAGATTTATATGTCAGAGGAAGAATTGCGCAGTTATGATAAACTAAAAAATTTAGTTTTGAAAGAATTTCAGCCTACACACACCACAAGAATGCTATAACAATTTTCGTAGAACTCAAAAATTAATTTCAGAGAGTTATGTTCAATTTGCGTCTAGGTTAAATGCAACATTTGAGTATTACTGTCAGTTACGAAATGTTAATGAATTTAAGTCAGTGTGTGAATTAATTGTTGCGGATAAAATGATGAGCACTCTTGACAGAGAATTATCGACTCATATTAATTTAAAACAAGGAGAAACATTTTTTAAACCCCACGAGTTAGGGCGAGAATGTGATATTTATTTATCTTCTAAAGGTAAAATTAAAAGTGAGTCTAATACTGTTTACAGGTTCTTCACTGGAAATGAAAATAAACGATTTGATTTCAATAAACAACAGAGATTTGCCAGCTCGCGAACAGAGATATAACAGAGAGGAGTTTCGAGCGTATTTTTTTTTCTGAAATAAAAAAAGAGTGAAAAATGTGTGTTGTGTAAAAAATCCTATAATACCTCTGCCCCTCCTTTCTCATTCCTAGTTCAAATATAAACAATCAAGAAATCGTGGCGACTACTTTTAGTCATAACAATATTAAAAAATGCTTATTGAGCACTGCTGGCGTATTATTTAAAGATAATCATTCGAATTGGCATGGATGTAGGTGTTTGTTAGACGGAGGCAGTATGGTTTGTCTCATTACAAATCAGTGCGCCAATAAATTACAACTGAAAAGTGAAAAGATTAATACTTTGATCTCATGTTTAAATGACTCTATGATTGTTAACGGGTGCGTTAAAACGACAATTTGTAATAAAAATAATACATTCGTGAAGGATTTAAATATGTTGGTAGTTAAGAAAATCACAGATTTTATTCCAAATAACACGTTTAAATAGTGAAAATGAAATGAATAATGCAGCTCCTGTTCCCAAGTGATCCGAAATGAGGATGTAAAGAACAATTTCAATTCTAAAATTCTGCGAGCTGCATCTACACGATGCTCGGTGTTGGAGGAAGAAATTCAGTCTCGAGCCAGTCAATTAAAGTAACTTAGTTTATTCAGAACTACCGAGTGAGAGTGAGCACGTGATTGCTTCACCCTTTTTATATACAGAACATAATGACGTCACACAACCTCTTCACAGCTACAAAAACGTGGCGCCATGCAGCCACTTTCACACAAATCATTTTTATTCACAACATACTCCCCCCTTTGAGACTTGGGGAGAGTCTCAAACCTATAACAGTTATAATTCAAAAGATCAAGTCTCTTCGGTTCTTTAACCAATCTTCCAGAAGAAGTATATTTTTTTACAATTGCATCTCATTAGTATTCAAGACCTTTTCAGGTGTAGTACTTTTAACAGAAATTGATTCCTCTTTCAACTCCTTATCGCTATTAGCAATCGCTTGTACTTCCAAAGGGAAGATACGTTGCACGGGGCGTATTACTGTTCCATGTTGAGTTTTTAGCCGAACTGTTCGAATTTCCCCATCTCGACCAGGGATTAATTCTATAATCTTAGCTATAGGCCAAGACAAACGTTTCTTATTGTCGTTTCCAATTAAGACCATTTCCCCAATTCGGGGTTCCCGCACCCGATTATCATTCTGTTTTTGTATTAGCTCACTTAGATATTCTTTCCTGAAACGTTGTCTTAAATCACTTAAAAGTTTAATTCTATATTTCATACTTTTTCTTAAGTCTCTCGAATTCAATTCGTCAATATCGGTAGTATCGGAACAGCGATTCTCTATTAAAAACATTGCTGGAGTAAGAGGGATCAATTCCTGTGGATTTTCAGATATATAAGTTAAAGGTCTACTATTGATTAAAAATTCGCAATCACAAATCACTGTAGACAATTCTTCATAGGACAATATTGATTTTCCAAGAGAACGTCTCAATAGTTCCCTGATAATGCGAACCAACCTTTCCCACCAGCCTCCCCACCATGCGGCGGTGGACAGTATAAATTTCCAAACTATTTTTTGAGTTGAAGTCTCTCGATATTTTATGCCAATCCAATTTCGCAAGGTCATTGAAAGCACCTCGGAAATTAGTACCGTTATCACAGTAAATTATCCTGGGCCTCCCGCGCCTGGCAATGAAACGCCTAAGGGCTAGCAAAAAGGCATCAGAAGATAAAGCGTTTACTAATTCAAGATGTAGTGCGCGATAGACTGCGCAAGTAAACAATGTAATCCATACCTTTTCACCAGTTTTTAAAAACAGAGGTCCAGCTAAGTCAATTCCTACAACTTCAAATATCGCGCAATCATTCACGCGGTCTGGTGGTAAGGGTGATGGTCCGCTTGACAATGATTTCACTTTAAAACGAGCACAAATAAAACATTCATTCAAAATACTCTTAATAGTTTTTCTAGCTCTGATAATCCAGAACCTTTCTCTAATTAATGATTGCATTATTTGGATTCCTGCATGACAGTTCTTTTTGTGTACAGATCTAATCAAAAGTTTTGTAAATTCACATTTATCAGGTAACAATATAGGATACAAAAAAGAACTTTCATCATTTCGTTCAGTTATTTTAGATTTTACTCTTAAAATATTATCATTATCAATAAAAGTAACACACAAATTTTAAAGATTCAACATCAGGTAAATAATATGTTTGACTTAAACGAATGAATTGTTTCTCAGAATTTTCAATTTCAGCAACAGAAAGTTCATGTTCCTTACATTTGTTATAGTCTTTGCGACAATTATTTACAAATCTTAAAATCCAAGCAAATACTCTTATCATTTTATCATAATCAGACACATTACATATAAGCAAGGAGGGTGCATCGTTTGCTAGATCAACATTCGCATTTTTAGTTTTCTTTCTCTCTACGTTAACTTCTTGAGGCTCGCAACTGATTTCACCATCTGGCCAATATTCCGAATTTTGTTTCAACCAGAAAGGCCCCTCCCACCATCTAGAATTAAGCATTTGTCGTGGAGAACAACCACGAGATAGTAAATCCGCGATATTCATGTTTCCTGGAACATACTACCATGACTGAATTTGAGTTAATTGTCTAATTTCCTTTTTACTCTATTAGCTACAAAAACCGACCAATTTCCATATTCTTTAATCCTCCAAAGTGCTGTTGTGGAATCGGACCAAAGAGTAACTTTCAAGTCCGGCATATTAAGCGCTTTCAAAATAGAATTTACAAGTCGAGCACCTACACAACAAGCCATTAGTTCTAGACGCGGTATACTCAAAAGTTTGAGAGGAGCTACTCTAGACTTCGCTCTAACGAGAATTACGCTAACTGTAGAATCAACTATTGATCGAGCATATGACCCCTTGCTTGCATCAACAAATACATGTAATTCAGTAAAAATATCAATTTTCATACAACGTAGTACAGTTACATCTTTCAAAATTTGAATTTCATTAAACCATTTCATAAATTTGTTTACAATATTCTGAGGTAGTTCCTGATCCCATGCCTTTTTCATTTTCCATATTTCCTGCAATAGTAATTTTGGGAGCAATGTAGACGGCGCCAACATTCCAATGGGATCGAAAACTTTTTGCACCGTAGACAAAACTAATCGTTTCGTTATTTTCACTTCGCACGTTAATGATTCGAAATTCGTGCAACATTTCGAAACATCATTATCCAAGTCCCAGATGATACCCAAAATAAAAGTTTCGCCTGAGTGTTTATCAACACTTTTACTCGCCACATTGCTCTCAAAAATACGTAAATTAAAACATTCTTCCGACATAATTAATTTAGTCTTCTCAATAAATATCTCTATTTCATCAGCACTGAAAACACCAGTTACACAATTATCAACATAAAAGGAAGATTTTAACTTTTGTGCAACTTCCTTACATTCGGAATTACAGTTTTCCAAAAGATGCATAATAGATGCATTCAATAAGTAAGGGCTTGAAGACACCCCAAACACAACTCGACAATGCCTGTACACTAATTGTTTTTCATTGCATGGGAAAAAAAATCTGAGATAATCTCTATCTTTCGGTGCAACAGATAGCATCAAAAACGCCTTTTCAATATCGGCTACAATTCCGACTGGATAAATTCTAAAACGATCTAAAATGTCAGGTATCAGTTCAATAAGGTTTACGCCTTTATATAAACAGTCGTTCAAAGATGGTTTCCCTTTTTCACGGGCCGAAGCATCGAATACGGGTCGGATTTTTGCAGTCGCACTATCTAATTTAATCACGGGTCTATGCGGTAAAGAATGGCATTCATTGTTCAATTCTACTTCCGGCACACGTTCAATAATATTTAAATCTTCCCATTGCCTAAACACACTTTTATAATCCTCAAAAAATTTACCGTTTCTTAATTTATTCTTCATCCGTAGATGTCTTTTCCATGTTAGTTCCTTGTTACTGGGCAAATTTTCAGAGTTACATTTTGTAACGTCACTTCTCGAAAACATCAACATCTAGTCGGCTTCTTTGTGGACCCGACACCCACACATGCATCTTGCACCTGCAACGCAACCCCTTTTTGACCCCCGAGGAATCTAGCTCGTCGACCGGAAGATGAGGGGAGAGATGCTTTGAACTTGCACGGGAGCGGTAACCAACGAATCCTCCTCTCACAAAATATTGGACTCTAGCAATCTATAATTAAATTTAATAACTTTAATGTATCATTTAGTAAATAATTTTCAATAGTTGTGACGTAAATAAATTCCATATTTTAATTAACCAAGAATACGCTACCGTTATTCTTTCAAACGTTACACATTTCCATGGGAGTTTAACTTCATATCTTCCATCGAGAAGAATTTTCATTTTATTCTTAAAATCGGTTAATTCAAAATTTTCTTTCGTATTCTCATTAAATAAGGGATCCGTTATTCCTAAAACATCAAGTTCCCATAATTCTTTAACGCTAACATTCCGAACATGCAAAGACGATGTCGTTAACATAACGTTTTTTATCGTTCGAACATACTTTTCCAATTACCGTCCATCCTAGTTTAGTTTCAATAGCTGTTAAACCCGAATCAAATTCAATTAAATTCCCAGTCTATAATTTTCTTATATTATCAGCCCCAATCAAAAGTCCAATTTTCGTTTCTTTACAATTTAAATCCGATAAAATAATTTATTTATTTTTTAACTCATTTAAAATATGCTTATCCTCAATCTTAGAAATAAATCCACATATTTTCTTTTCGGATAGCACTTCAAAACAACATGCATAAGAGCGTATCATATCACTGACCTCAATAGAATATACGCTGTGATGTTTCGGTTTAGTTTCGTTGCCCCCGAATAGAAAATGAGAATTATAGTTTCCTCTCTAAGTGGAGTGGCCTTCAAAATACTAGTAACACACTTTCACTAATGTAGCTATTTTCACAAGCGGTATCAATCAGAACTCTAACTTTCCTTTCCTGATCTTTAATGCGAATGAAAAAACGCAGAGAGTTTGAAAGTAAATACTTTGGTTTCTGTTGCAGTTACTTGATAGAGAGTTCTCAGTTTTTATGGAACACAATTTTTGATCATAATTTATTTAATTTTACACATAATTTCAAAATGAGAATAATTACATTTAGAACATTTAATATCATTTTTAATATCACAATTTTTACTCAAATGTCCAGATCTATTTAAACAAATAAAACAAACACCTTTTTTAATAACAATTGTCTCTTAGCATTTAAAGACATTTTTCTAGCATTAAAGCAATTTTCACTGGGATGATATTTCTCACAAAATACACAGCTATTGATTTTCTTACCTGAGGACTTTACGGAACTCGCCAGAGCTGATGCAGTCATTAATTCAGTCGTCTTAACCCTTTCAGTTGGGGAATCTTTTTCGGATAGGAGTTCCAAAACCGGATTTTGCCAGCTGCACCATCTCTTCCCCTTGACTTCCAGGCGAAGGAAAGTCATTAAGTGTTCTAGAGTTCGCGATCCTTTAGCGTCTGTTTCAGTATTCCGTTTTCTTTCCCAGGCCATCAGGATTTCCTCGGGTAAGCAGGACTCTACCAATGGTGTAAGGAAATCTCCATATTTTTCTTGTGTTCGTCCGCTCTCCAACGACCGTAATTTCCCTTCAAGTTCATCGTACAAGGCCGACAAATCAGTTTTCGTTCTTCCAGAAACAGCGTTCTTCATTACTAAATTTAAAAGTTCACGTACGTAAATTTGTACTAACAAATTTTCACGACCGAATCTCTTTTAATTGATCGATGGCTTTAGGATAATTTTCCGCCGTTGCAGGGGAAACTCAACACTAATCGTTCTGCTTTCGATTTCGGTTCCACGGATTGCAATAAATATTGCATTTTGTCTTCTTCCGCAATGCCTTTATCATTGTGAATTTTCTGAAACTGACTCCAGAAGGCCAAAAAGTCTTTAGCTTCACCGCTGAACTTCTTCAGTTCGATTTTCGGTAATTTAAAGTTTCTCTTTTCAGTTTCGGTAGGAACAACGGTTTCTCGTATTTTTCAAATCTACTCGAGTACACATTTCGATGTAGCGGTCACGGTAGTTTTCTGCATCTTCCATATCATCTAAATATTCTTGCATGGCATCTTCTGTATCCAAGAGTTGTTCAGAAATTTGATTCTGAAAAGTGTCGAGTCTCTGAAATTTATCCATAAATTGAGTTTTCAGAATCGAAAGTTGATTCATATCGATGTCTTCTTTTATGAGTTCGGTTTCAAACTTTTTCAGACTGAGAGAAAATGCTGTTCTCAGGCCTTTTCTTGCCGCTTTCAAAGCATTCACTTCCATTTTATAGTTCAAAAAGTTAAGTTCAATAGTTCAAAGTTCAATAATTTAAATTCGGTTTCAGTTTCGCTTCCAACCAACAACCAGTCCCGCCGAGGGTACCAAAAACTTATGTAAAGAACAATTTCAATTCTAAAATTCTGCGAGCTGCATCTACACGATGCTCGGTGTTGGAGGAAGAAATTCAGTCTCGAGCCAGTCAATTAAAGTAACTTAGTTTATTCAGAACTACCGAGTGAGAGTGAGCACGTGATTGCTTCACCCTTTTTATATACAGAACATAATGACGTCACACAACCTCTTCACAGTTACAAAAACGTGGCGCCATGCAGCCACTCATTCACACAAATCATTTTTATTCACAACAGAGGAACATCATGAAAAAAAATATATATGAGTAGTTATTAAGACGCACATTCCGATGGTGAAATGTATAACAAAATGGACGATATCAAACAGTTTGATGCTAAAAGAGACAATGCAAAGAAAAATATCAAATTATTTTTCCAAAAGCTCAATAAATGTTTTGTTTTTCAAAAAAAAACTTGAAAATTTTGCATTAAATTTCATTAAGTTCTTGTGAATGTTTTTATTTCATTGATATTTATTAAATATATGCATATATACATATCTATGTAAATAAATTGTACTTTAATAAGCTTAATTTAGTTGAATATATATATATATATATATATATATATATATATATATATATATTAAATGTTTCCATAATATTTCTGGAGTCTGGCAATAATAATTGTAAGCCGTGGCGAGAGTGGATGTTATTATTGAAGCGAACCAAAGGATAGGGCGTGGTCGGTGGTGAGTGATTCCTGTATGTTGATGCATTTTCTATGGAAAGATCGACGAGGCAGTCTGGGAATTAGTAAATCCAATTTATTGAATATCTTGAAACACTTAGGCATATTAATTACGAGGAACATGGATGACACAACACAGACAAAGAAACTACAACACAAAGCAGACGGCTACATGACTACAGAGAAACGAGCGAAGAGAGCGCGATTTCCAGAGACATTGGTTACGTTGAAGACTGCGTGACATTTTTGTAATAAGAGATCTGATTGCTTATAATGGGCGGGAAAGGGATTTATGATGTAATAATATTAGTCGATTACGATTAAGATCAGGGTGTTAGTTTCGAACCAAATAATTAAAAGATTATTTGAATATTATTAAAAGAGTTAATTAACAGGATGCTAGGGGGAATTATTACATACATATATTGCAGTATCTAATATAAATATATGATTGTGTATGGTGGTACATAGATTCGTGTGTTGGTGTTTTTCTGCAAAATAATTCTGGAATCCAATCAGTGGCGTAACGTACACCCCCGCATTGTGGGGGGCCCAACGCCTGACTGACACAAGTGCTTACCCTTTGTAAAATTCAACGTGGGGGCTCAAAACCTGACTTTGCAGGGGGGCCCAAATGTTCTCCGTTACGCCACTGAATCCAATATTGTCTTTTTCTTGATTTAATGGTAACACAATAAACTTGAATAAAACAAAAACTTAATAATTTTACAAAAATTAAATCCTTAAGTTAAACTATTAGACTGAAAATATTCTAGTAAACAACGGCACTCCTTGAAAGCCGAGGCCAAGATCAAGATTTTAAATAGAAAATATCCGAAATAAAAACAACAGTGACCAAACGCGCTGAAGCCAGGTTCAAGATTAACACACACAGACAGGATCTCCGACGTAACACCCCCAGTGGGTCTCAACGTAGTGACCGATACACTCCGCACACGCAGGGAACGTTAATTCACAACTGTATCCTTTAACACGAAAAAATATTTCAGTCCCTTCAGTTTCGTATTAAACGATTTTCACTGTACATAAATCTTCCCGCTCATATGTATACTAGTTGAAGAGTAATTTCATGCAATCTTATCCGCTTAGCCCCTTACCTTGTCACCGTTTTTACTATTTCCTCTATATTAGCAGCATTTATCCATCCAACGGTTCTTCATAACATCTCCTGTAAACATCACGTTTAAGACTGAATTGATGAAGCCGTGTTGAATTGTTTCCAAATAACTGGTGTGCAAAAATTAAGGACGAGACGGTTTTTTCAATATAACTTTGTACAAAAGCTTTCCAAATCAACACATTTAATACCGTAAGATCCCCAATACAGTGACATGTGTAATGTAAGCAACACTTACTAAAAAGAGAAATTAGAGGGATAAAAAGAAGCTTGATTGAAAAAGTAGCATGGAGCGCAATGCGACTGAAGGCCGAAACATCCCTGTGATGGGTGTCCAGCAAGAAACATCCCGTCTTTAGTAGGGGATATGATCTCCCCTGACTGCTAGGCAGGATTCACAGCGTCTGCCCATGCTGAGAATGAGGGTGTCAATGAGTTGTTGAGGCATTGCTGCCCATTCGTCTTGCAGCGCCAATCAAAGCTCCCGAATCGTTACTGGTGGTAAGGTACGAGCTGCCAAGCGTCTGCCTAGAAAACCCCATACATGCTTGATGGGATTGAGATCCGGAGATCGTGCCGGCCAATCCATGCGTTCAATATCCTCACTCTCTAAGAGCTGTTCGGCAGCTACTGTGCGATGACATGATGCATTGTCGTCCATGAAAAGGAATTGCAGACCCATAGCGCCTCTAAAAAGACGCACATATGGAAGAAGAATCTTGTTACAATAACGGGTCCCGTTGACTGAACCTGCGTCGAAGATGTGAAGGTCTGTACGACTACCAAGCATGATGCCTCCCCAAACGAGAACACCGCGACCTCCATACCTGTCCCTTTCAATGATGTTCGAGGGATGATTGCGGCTTCCCCGCTCTCTCCAGATGAGTATGCGATGAGAATCGCTACTCAAACTGAATCTGCTCTCATCTGTAAAGAGTACTCGTCCCCATTCATCGTCTCTCCAAATCCGGTGTTCCCGGCATCACAGAGAACGCCTTCTCCGATGGGCAGGCGTTAAAGGTACACACCGTACAGGGCGTCGTGCAAACAGACCACCACCTTGCAGTCTTCTGGCCACGGTAAAACGCGATATCGGTCGTCCAGTCGCCTGTGTCGTGTGTCTAGCGATTTCTCCCGCTGTCTGCCGCCTGTTTCTTCTGGCCTGTAAGACAATGTACCGGTCATCTGCGGGTGTGATTCCTCGTGGACGACCACTACTGAACCCCCGGATAGCTGTTCCTGTAGTTTGAAATTGTCTCCAAAGTCGTGAAACGATGCTGTGAGCAATTCCGAACTCTGCAGCCACACTTGTCACACTGCGGCCTTCTTCCAACTTCCCAATGATTTTTGGTAAAGCATCCAGATGTCGTCTAACAGATTGATTATTCGCCATTTCTCGCTGAGACAGCAACTCGGTGGGATTTTAACTGCTATACGGCGTGCAATCTCTTTGCCAGAAATATTGATCTTACACCGACAATATGCTTTATACTACTCAGACACTCCCCCATTACGTCTACCTGCATATCTGTGCACGTGCTACCGTACATCACCTTACTTAACCTCCTGATTGGTCTTTCTGTCCGCTCTGCCTCTTCGTTCAGCTGATATGCTAATTTTTCGACTTCGTCCTTAATTTTTGCACACCAGTGTATTTAGTCAGGTACATTCATTTATAAATTAAGAATCAAAATTGCCTGTTATTGTCGGTTTTGGTATACGGCCAGACATTCTATTGTTTTGTTTGTTGCTCTAAAAATTTCAGGTATATTCATACAACAGGTTTAAATATTTTTATAAAAAATAATTTAAAAACATTTTTTCGGCGTTTAGAATTGGCAATAAAAATGTATAGAATAATTTGTTTATTCAGTCAACTATTTTTTTTAAATCAATTCACAACGTATTTCGGATATACTATTTGGTGTTAAGGTTGAAAATTTTGCTTCCCAGATTTAACGGTAATTTGTAACAAAAATTAATTTCTAATGAAAAAAAATTATTTAAAATTATTTTCTTGGTTTTTTATTACTTTTACCTTTACCTTTACATGAATATTAAAAATAAAGTGACATTTATCGGACTATGAAAAATCCCTTTAAATTTACGTAGAGGAGAGAAGAAATTTTGTGTGTGGTGTGTGAATTTCAAGCGGATTTTTTATTAAAGATTTTTAATCTAAATATCGCACATACGCACTCTTAATATTACGAGCTAAAATGCATTTATTTTCTTACCAGCAAATATAAAGTCATTATCACGAGATAAAGTTTTTACTACATAACACCTACGTTGCTTTGATAAAAGAAGAAGAAAAAAAAGAACGTGTGGAAAGCCACGCGATAGAAGTGAAACTTCTTTGGCGACGTTGGCCTTAAATGCAGGAATAGATCTAATTACATTAAACTGCTGGGGGAACATACTTTATTCAAATAAAATTCAATCTTCAATTACTATATGAAAATAATATTTTTATTGAATTTATTGCATCATCATTTCCCAAGAAAGACACAATTGAAGTGGGGTCACTGAAGTAGGGTATAAAACTTATCGATTGTAGTCAATCAAGAAAATGTGAGAAAACTGCATCAATCATCGTTACGTATCTTGTTGTTCCTTCTCTAGAATCCGTATGCATTGTCAAATTTATTGTTCGTTTCAAGAATTCAATGAGTGGCTTTGATTTTTCTGAAGCAAAATTCACATTGAAGTCTCCATTTAAGATAATCGGCTTTTAATCATCATCGGATCCGATGATTGCAGCAGCCTCTGGCGTACATAGCACTAAAACTTTATGCATGAAGGTGATAACAGCTGCAACAGACTATAGACTTTCAAATGGAATTGCATCTAGTTTTCCTTCTTTTTTTTTCACGAACTCTTTTCCTCTTTTTGCATTTGTCCTAGGCATTCTGACTAGAATTAATTATAATTCAACGGAAATGAAAATTAATAATATAAACTTAATGCATCACTCACAGAAGTCACTTTGTTTGTTTACAAGACGCTATCCATAGTGATTCTGGTGTGAACTTAAGTGACATATACACAATACTCCAGATATTCCCGTAACGGGAAGAGCCATATAATGGTAACATCTTTGGTGCGTTTGTCCGTTGGAAACGGCATTTATTATATAAAAACTGCGAAAATACGCCACGCGAGTTCGTTACGAGTTCCCCACTCCATACCTCTGATGCAATTCCCCCCTTGGCATTCGTCCAACTTTTTCACGGATATGACGTAAATCACGTGGTGTTCCCCGCTCTTTTTTCCTCCCACTTGCTATCTCCTCACCATGGCGACGATTCGGAGGGGTGAGGTGGAGGAAATCACTACTTCAGTTCGCTTCCCCCTAATGCAAAACTGGGCAAATTTCCCATTCACTCTCGCGCCCAAAGAAGTTTCACTTCAAAAACTCTCAGTTTACGTGTAGGTACGTGTTGTTTGCGGCTCACACATTAAATCTCGTCGTAGTTAGTGACGCTACCAGTGACATGGGTGAAATTTCTGGTACAAGAGATATGTAATTACTTTTATGCGTGCCCATATCGATTGGAATTACCAAAAAAAAAAAGTACACGTGAAAAGTCTAACTTTAAAACCATTTGGAGAAACAAGAACTGAAGGTCGTATCAACACTAATAGACCTCTTAAACACAAGACCTAAAAATATTATTACCGCATTAATTGTCTTAATTGAAGATACCATCAGAGACAGGGAAAAAAATTTCAACATTTAAATTTGTATTAAATTTTAATTTGGTATGATTTATCATCAAGAGTTGATGTACTGAGTAAATTGCTTCAAAATCGTAAATTAAACATCGTTGAATGCATTGAAGGCTTAGATAAAAAAAATATTTAGTTTCCCAAAGACCTGATAACTTTAAAATATCTGTCGATTCTCAGTCGATTCTACTATAGATTCAGTACTACACTTGCTAGAGATTTAGGTACTAATCCCGAATTTCCATATCAAAGCTCAGGAAAAGGGTATATTTATTTGTTTATGGGGGCAGTGATGAATCAGTTTCAAATTCCTTCCAGCAATTCGCAATTTCTTCAGCTAATGGACGATTTACTTTATTATCTGAGTGCTATTCGATATTCTGCTTTCTGTATGAGTTTCACATCATTTCTATTGATGGTCTCATGAAAGCCTGAAATGCACGAATATTATGTTACAGGTATAGGAGGAAGAAAGTATTGTGAAAGATATGCACGTTATACAACCCCATCCGATATAGTGGTTAGCAACGCTGACTGCTGTGCCGTTGGGACTGGGTTCGAATCCCGGAGAAGATATGGATGTTTGTAAATGTATAGTGCCTTCGCGGCATGGGGGTACTTTAAATAGCCGTCGAGCCGCAAGTCCTCTCGTGAGGTTGGTGGAAGGGGAAGAGAGGTGGGAGGCCCCTGACCACTCCCAGGGTGTCCTTCCTCAAAATTGCGGTGAAACCGAGCTAAATCGTTCTGTCACATGTATGGTGCTTAAAGCTACGGCTAATGACATGCGTCACTTAGCCCTTTACCATGATGAATTTCGTGGGCCTTGATCTGGCCTTTGCCGATCACAGGTGACATTGGTAAAAACAACAACAACAACCCTTTTAATGAAATGACTTCATTCCAGGATATTTTTTCAGGTAATTACTTCCACTTTTTTTCCTGTGTGTTATGCATAAAGCATGTAACAAAATTAGGGATCCACTTTGCTGTAAAATTAACACTTTTTTTAAAAAAATTAAAATGTAGGACATATTTGCTTTTTCGTTGAATTTTAGCACGCATATCAACATTTTATTTTTTTTTCTCTAAAACTAATTACGTTATTGTAAAATCGAACCCTAAAGTTGTTTAAAATATCCTTAAGAATATTACAAAAAATGCCAGGTCAAAAAATTAATAATTACAAGATTTTAAAGTTTACCAAATTTTCTTCAAAAAATTAACATTTTTAAAATTATGTGAATAATATGTGAAAATTTTCATCTCGTATCATTTTTTTAAATAGAATCATCGTAAGCTCATGTGTGTCGTAAAGGCTACTAAACTAAACAGAAATCCAACCTCTCAGGTCTCTGGCAACCCTCAATTATGATAAGTGCAACCTCTGCACTTTGTCATACACGATAACAAGAACAACAAATACAAACATAATATGAATAGTTTTTAAATACATATAAATAAAAAGAAAATTGTTCAAAGGGTACTAAATTCTCTTAAAAACAGTAGTATGGTTTTCTATTTATATATTTCAAGCTCTTTGCGAACTATTTAACAAAAAATTCCAAACAATATAAAAATGAAATTCTTTAGAACTATTAAAGTACGATAAAATAATATAATTGTGCTTAAAATAACCTACCAAATATTTAAAAGCTGTTTTTTCTCTTAAATTTAATATTTACCAACTTCCACAACTGTGTTAACAATACGCGTTTTGAGGAAGTTTAATGACAGAGAGAGAGTATGTATATATATATATAGGTCAGTGGCGTAATGTACATCCCCGCATTGTGGAGTTGCCCAAGATTCACGAGTCTTATTAAGTGGCCCGGTCATGACCCATTGCTCTGAGAAATTCACTTATTTAATTACAATGTATTCAAAATTTGGTGGGAAATTCTTTGACAAGAAATCAAATATATCGATTTTGCTTTTTTGCTATCGATGTCATAAGGCTGCGAATTGATATTCTTTTTCTATTTGTAACGATTACGGTTAGGGATAACAGACAACAGCGGTGTAGCGAATATTTTATGGGTAGAACTAAAATTTTTAACTATCTTTCATACCTTGCAATCGAAAAATATTCGAATGATTTGGAGGTTGACTGTTTTGTTGTGAAAACCAACATGGATCAGTATTTGTTTGATTTGCCACGAAAGTGTTGTATTTAAAAAGTACCAATAAACAGGAATCACACATACATCCAATGATACTTTTCCTCCAAGATCTAATTCAAGAGGTGATAAATAGGTTTTATATTGAATATTCTTTGAAACAAAAACAAAATATTTTGTCAATGGTAATGTCACAACTGTAACAAAGACATCCTATCAAGTTTGTTATATTATTGATAATCATATGTGAAACCGTTTACTGTAAAAATTGTGAAGGAGTGTTTCTTAAGTTCTTTTAATCTAGTGTAAGTGAGAAAAATTAAAAATATAAAAAATAATAATTAAAAAAACCGAAATTGGAGTTATAATATTTTGATCAATTTTCCACATTTTAAATTTCCAATGTTAACTTGGTCCCAAAGCATTTCTCCCCCTCCCCCTTCCTACAACTTCATGTTGCGGCCCACGTGAAATGGCTGACATATGTATGCGGCCCAGCAGAAAAAAAGGTTGAGTACCCCTGTTCTAGAACCAAAGCCTATGTTGTTTTACGGTTTTGTATTAAATGTAAGATCCAGCTTGAGGCGCAAAAACCTGACTTTGTAGGAGGAGGGGGGAGGTAATATTCTCCGTTACACCATCATACAGATGCTTATCAAAATAATGGAAACACCTTAGATTTATAAAGAATTCCTTATAAGTATGGTGTACGTCCATCTTTGGCATGTGATACAACTTGGATTCGATTATGATATGAACTCTAACGATATCTTCTTATCAATTCACAATATTTTAAATTTATGATATCTATGAATAATATTTAATTGTATAATAGATTGAATAGTATGAAATTTTTATTGCCTCAGAAATATATTAAGAGGCCTACAGATATTTTTGATGAGTATTTTCTTATACGGGCCTTGAAAACTTTACGTACAAACTAAGAAAGGTGATAGAGAACCGCCTTGTTTTTGCAGTGGATATCAGACTAATAATATAACAGGGTCTACTTTTTTTCTGTTTAATACTGAAAAGGTAGAAATTTAACAATTTTTACGAATTTATTCGAGGAGTAAATGTAGCTATTGAAAGCAACATCCAAGAGCATTGTTACGCGCATGATACAGTCAAGAGATGAATTGTCCACGCTTTTTGTAGATTCATATTTTGCAGTTAAGTATAGTTTAAACTAAGTAATTAAGGTCTCAAAATATAATCGATAAACAAAATTACCCTAAGCTTAGTTTTAAGGAAAAAATAGGGCCGAAGAAAAAAAAATGAGTGTGCTTTAGACCAGTGTTCCGCAACCCCCGGTCCGTGGATCAAATACTACCGGTCCGCAAAAGAAACATTAAATTATTTCTCTTTTATTTACTGTGGTATGCTTTTCTTAGATTTGAGCTACATTTTATGAAAATCACTTAATATCCCTTGTTAAATCACTTTATATTCATTTTTTGGTGTAGCTATATTTAATTCTGAAGTCACGATTAAATACATTTATAAACTAAAATTATTAAATCAAAATAGTCTAAAATATAAACAATCAATATCCTCCTCATCAGCGGGCCGCTGTAAAATTAACAAATGTTGACCGGTCCGCGGCGATAAAAAGGTTGCGGAGCACTGCTTTAGTCCATATAACTGAAGTAAAACTTCTTTAGCTCCATCTATATGCATGTATATATATATGTATAATGTATATACATGTATATTCATATACATATATTAATTTTCTACAAATATTTAAATTTATTATGGGTTTTCATCGATAAATTAATATTTTTGAATAGATTTTTCATTTATATTCATTATTTTCATTATCGGATACATCAGTAATTACTGGGGTTGATTGTAAGATCGAGACAATAGGCTTATGGGATGAGAATTAAGATACGTATGTTTTCGAATGAAAATTAGAAAGATATCTAAGGAAAACTGCATCGATTGTTGTTCCGTGTCTTGTGGTAGACTCATTTCGGTTATTATTCACTTTATTCATTTGTAGTTCTAATTTATCTTGTAGTAAGCTTACGAAGAGTTGTCCGTCTTTGGACGCGAAATTAACAGTGAAATCTCCTGCTAAAATTAGTGGCAAAGTATGAAAGTTTTCTCCTAATTCTTCAGAGCCTACTCGACCGTAAATTATCCTTTATGTAATATCTTTATAATATTATTAACTGTGTTATTGGGCGAAATGTAAACAACTACCATTATGATGCTTGTTCCATCGTCCAAAACACAGTGAGCAGCACATATGTCACCAATTGACGATTAACCAATATCTATTTCACGAATGTATCGTAATAAAATGTCCATGTTCGAAGTTTTTAATTCACAAAATATGAACTTTAAAATGAATTTACAATTTTGTTCACTTTAAGCGTAGAATATTTAATGTATTGAACAAAATATTAATTTATAAAATTGTTCAAGAACGAAATGAAATTACGAAATAATGAAAAAATCACCGTCCGCGTAACGCTAGCAAACGAACTACTGACTGAAATTTCTATTTTCACTAACTTATATCTCCCTCTCAACTTCCATTCGCCTCGCCCCCCGATCACACTTTTCGTAACGTTCACGTCATGCATTCACCAGCTTACTCCCCGAGTCAAACGTGCGTAAAAAAGTTTTACTTCAAAAATTCTTACTGGTGGAAAACTGCCGGGGATAGAAACTTAGCTACAAATGAATTAGAAAAAATAATGTTGACCAAGAAGTCAGATGTCGCTTCAAAACGCTTTCAAAATAAGCATAGAAAAACTATTACAGCAGAAATACCAATATTTACTAGCTTTTAAACTATAAGTTTCATTCAATTAGCTGTAACTACTACAATAGTTATATTAGGTAACTACTATAAATTTTTGTTAAAAGAAATCTTTCACGTGCAGTGAAATTCGCTTAACACGAGACTAATGGGACAGAAATATTGTTTCGTGTTGAAAGAATTTCGTGTTAAAGGATATTGCCAAAAAAGAAAAAGCTACGTATCAACAATATTAAATTTATTTTATTTAAATAGATATGCATTCATGCATATATCTAATACAAAATTTCAATTTTTTTTTTGAGAAACAAAGCATTATTTAAGTTTTTGGAAAATAATCTTGATTTTTTTTGCATTGTTTTCTTCAGCATCAGATTGTCAACAAATTGTTCAATATTGTCCATTTTGTTATTCATTTCATCACTGAAATGAGCATCTGCGCATACTTTTCATGCCGTTCCTCATTTCGGATGATATGGGAACAGGAATTGCATTATTCGTTTTCTTCGTCAGAATCTGCATCAAAGATATTTTTTGAGCTTTGAACGAAATAAAAAATGTCTTTGTCTGTCATAAATGGGGCTGTACACACAATATCACCTACTGCAACGAATTCTTCTGATAATAAAGGGTGTTTTTTGAGAGGTATAGAACTTTAAATTGCAATAAAACAACGATGTATTTCGATTGACATGAATTTTTTTATTCCAAAGATAATCTTGTGGCATTATATTTTAAATATGATTTCTGGCATAGGACTGCCACGGCTGGCTCGGATGTAGTCCGATCTGGACGTCCAATTTTCGATGACTTTTTCCAACATTTGTGGCCGTATATCGGCAATAACACGGCGAATGTTGTCTTCCAAATGGTCAAGCGTTTGTGGCTTATCCGCATAAACCAATGACTTTACATAGCCCCACAGAAAATAGTCTAGCGGTGTTAAATCACAAGATCTTGGAGGCCAATTCACAGGTCCAAAACGTGAAATTAGGCGGTCACCAAACGTGTCTTTCAATAAACCGATTGTGGCACGAGCTGTGTGACATGTTGCGCCGTCTTGTTGGAACCCCAGCTCCTGGACATCATGATTGTTCAATTCAGGAATGAAAAAGTTAGTAATCATGGCTCTATACCGATCACCATTGACTGTAACGTTGTGGCCTTCATCGTTTTTGAAGAAGGATTCCACCAGCCCATAAAGCGCACCAAACAGTCAGTTTTTCTGGATGTAACGGTGTTTCGACATACACTTGTGGATTAGCTTCACTCCAAATGCGGCAGTTTTGTTTGTTGACGTAGCCATTCAACCAGAAGTGCGCTTCATCGCTAAACAAAATTTGCTTATGAAAATCGGGAACAACGGTAATCTCGTTTTGGGCCCATTCGACGAATCTACCCCTTGCTTGATGATCGTTTTGATGAATTGCCAAACCAAACTGAGAATAAATCACTTGACAGCTGTTAAATCGGTCGCCATCTTGGAAAGTAATGCCAACTTAAACTTCTATACCTGGAAAAAAAACACTCTTTACTATAGGGCAGTCCAATCCGGCCGGTATTTTCCGTATTTTGTTCAATCCCAGAGGGGAAATCTTTTCATGTAAGCAATTTTCGTTTCGCGTTAATAGAAAAAAATGCGTGGAAATACATAGAAGTTTGTCGGGATGGTTGTATTATTTCGTTTTAAGCGTTTTTGCGTTAAACGCATTTCACTGTGCGTTTTAAAATCTATTTTGTTCTAACTTTCGTGTGAACGTTACTTAGAAGCAATCTTAGTCCAATCTAACAGTCCTCCCCCCTCTGCTCTAATCGATTCATACATAAATCGAACAAAGCCGATTTTAAAAGCACAATAATCTCATCGAGCTGGGAAAATTAGTTCCCCTCGTCTAAAAGCGAATACAAAAACCTGATGCTCTCACGAGCATTTTTATTTGAGATTCTCAAAAAAAATTTTAAAATCAAAAGTTTAAATAGACAATGAATCGGGACAGACAACGCGTTTCTCAGTATGAAAACAGTAGCAAAACCCGCTGGTGGTAAAGAAAGGATTACCTAACTTGTCATGGTGTCTGATCTTTCAGTCGGGAATAATTTGAATGAATTCACCCATACACACACTTACGGTCAGCACATACATTCACATTAAGGTATACGACTATCCTAAAATCATGATTTTTTTAAACATTGACATTTTTTATGATTCTATTTTGTAGGCCATCTTATTATCTTTATAAAAATACCAAGTTTTTTTATTTTCTATTCACTACTAGAACAAAAACTGCAAGTGTTTAGTTTAAAGCAGATGCCATAACTTTACATAAGATGTCAAACTTTAAAATGCGTTTTTATCGAAAAACCAAACGGGGACGGCGATTTCTCAAAAAGTTTTGAAAATAATTTGCTGAAATTTTTTGTATATGTTCTGTATAACAATAGAAGTGTTTTAACCTTCAGATTTATCGATCACTGTTTTATTACAAAATTTACAGTCCATTAAGTGAAAATAATCACTGCGCTTTTTTAAGCAATTTCATATCGTAACTAAGATGCTCTAGTTTTTGTAAAAATTAAAAATATTTCTTATTCTGAAAGTAATTGTTGTTGTGTGTTTATTACTGGGATACATACGAAAGACAGACGAACAGAAACATAACACAACCACAGATTTTTATTACAAACGATGATCCCAGCATATAACAAGAAGAGGTGTGCGCTGCTTTTTCCTTTCGAGAAGGCAATCCATTTCAGGCGAAAGACCGACTTCTTTCCCGAAGAAGATACAACCAAGTCTTATTCGGGATTCGAACCCACTTCCGAGCCGAACGAACTTCACAAGCCGAGGGTCAGAGCCACCATACTGGCTGGGCGACTCTGAAAGTAATTTTAAAAAGGAATAGCAACATAATACATCAAAATTGAAAATTTGATCATTTACTATTTGTACAGAGCGGGTCCCGTTTATGTAATTGTTTACCCATTTTAGTGGGAATAATTTATTTTTCTCTTCTTAATTTTAGTCTTTTTCTCTTAAAATGTACTAAATAAATCTAAAAACCACAAAAAAATTTCCATATTTCCATTTTTTTTAAAAAATAATTCTCGCAAGTAGTCGAATACCTTAAACAGAAAACATCCCAATAGATTCAACCGTTTAAAAAATTACTGTTTACACTTGAATAGTTTTTGTAAATAACGCCATGTTTTCCCTGATGTGTGAACTCTTGTAGTGTTTGTTTTAAATTTTAATCGTGAGAAAAAGATGCGAGTGAACCAGGTTTGTTTACTTTGTTCAATCAATCTTTTGACAATGATGAATTACTATAAAATCCTCTTTTTTCAGTGATCGTAATAATATGTTCACATTTAAAAAAAAGTTTTTCTTTTCTTTTCCACATTACATAGATATCTTTTCTTTTCTTTTTTTTTTTGATAAATTGCTATACGGAACGCTCTGCTTATATTCTCCTGAATAATGGAGTATCTTATTCTGAGGAATTTAACACTAAGAAAAAAGGTTCCGCATGAATGATACGTTTATATCCCCCCCAAATTACGCGCGAGTACATTCAAACTTCTCAGAAAGCCAGAAAAGTTATTTTATAGTTAATTATTAGGTAGTCTTTGTAAAGATTTTTGCCCGACGTGTCTAAAGGTATGGGAGAAACAGAAGGAAGACTAGCCATATTCAAAATAATTTATTCACAGTACCAACAACAACACAAATTAACCAAAGTTAAGAGATGCACTCAATTATCTAGTATGGAGAGCAATTAACGAGGTACGCGAGATACGAGAAGACTAAATAATTAGAGCACTTACGTCTATTCAATGGCTTTTACCTTTTAGATACCTAATCTAGCTTAGTTCTAAAGTGACAGATCGCCAACTTAGATGCAACAATTATCAGCAACTAAATATCTACGCCTCACTTCAAGTTTAATTAATCACTGCTCCCGTTACGCTATCTCTTTTTCTAAACTGAAAGTTTCAATTTTATATACAATTCTTAATTTCCAATGGTCACTTCTTCGGAAGAAAGCTTTACGTAATGTAATAATATTTATGTGCCCAATATTTCCCAAGAGAATTAGTACTTTAAGAGAACAGGCGCGTGGATATAGACCCGTCACACCTTTGTAGAAGGACTGACTTACACATACTTTCCGTTTCACGAGATTTATGGTTTGGTACTTTTTTTTATTTAATTATATTTTCTGAGTAAGCACAGTTAGCTTATATTTCTAAATATAAAATGTCTATGTTTATATTTCTCAAAGGAAGTATTTTTTTATTCAAGTATTTTGTCGCTATTATGACCTATTAGATGGCCAAAAAAAAAAAGGTTCTGCACTAAAAATTGTATTTACATTTTATTAACGTTTTACTTTTGTACTTCATGCAAGTAGATGAGTTTATAGTTTCAAAGTTAAGTATTAGTCAAAATATGAAAAATTCTATAGAGGGACGGCACAATAGGTTTTTGCCCGAAGGCGGCCGATACCCTAGGATCGGACCTGGGCTCGAATACCGGTATAGTACCTTCGCGGCATGAGGGTACTTTAAACAGCCGTCGACCCACAAGTAGTCTCGTGACCTCCCCCAGGATATTCTTCCTCAAAATTAGAGTGAAACCGAGCTAAATCATTCTGTCACCTTGTGACAAATCTATACGGAACTTTATCACTAACCTTCTGAGTCGTCCTTTTTAGGGAAATTTAATTCCCTACCTATTTCCAATCAACTCCAAAAAGAGGACAGGATTCCTTGTTATGCAGATTAGATAAAGTACTTAAGTCAAACGGAATAGTAAAGTTAGAGCAGTAGGAGATAGAGATTGAAGTAGAAAGTTATAGTGAAGTTAAATTGAAGATTTCTTGTTGGGTGATTTAATCTCAGATAAAAGCTGAGCTGAGCTGAATTGCAGTGTGGTAAATATTAGTTTTATTATTGCGAATGAAATTAAAATTAAATGTTCAATAAGAACATAGAATATAATTCTGGGATCTCTTATCGTGGTAATCTCTGCGTGATCGTTATTTAATTGTTAATTAATTGGATCATTAATTAATTAAGTTAATTTAAAGGATATTACCTTTAAAACCTCATAATACTAGTTAGATATATTTGTTAATAAGTCTTTGATTCTATTTGGATAAGATAACCAAATAAAGAAAGTTGTTTATAAAAATGGCTACTGGTTCTTATCTGACTTCTATTTATTCTCGTTCTCAAAGTTAGGTCCAAGGAGACCTTCACAATGGCGCCCAACGAATAAATCCCGAGAAGAGTCGGATCCAGTTTTAGAATAATTCCGGAACAATATTTTTCGGGGGTTGAGAACATAGATGATTTTTTGGAGAATATTGATCATAATCTCGCTTATTATGAGATACCTGCACAACTAGCGTGTGCTTACTTGAAGGGTCATCTCAAAGGACGGGCACTCGACTGGTTCGAAGTTCTTGGTTATAGGGTCATTGAAGATAAGACAACAGACTACGCACACTTAAAACAGGCATTGTCGGAACAATTCCCCGTGGTCAGAAACAGGTCGGAACTAGAAACGCGGTTTTATTCCTCATCGCAAAGGCGGGATCAGCAGCCTTCGGACTTTATTTATGAATTATTGAAAATTCATAAGGTCCTTAAGCTAGAAATGTCGGAGGAAAAATTACTTGATCACGTCGTTAGTCGATTAGAACCTCAAATTTTGGATTATGTCGAAGTTAGACATCCACGAAATACTGCCAATCTCCTACAAATCGTTGATAAATACGAAGAACGTTTTATGCATAGACAAATCAGAGGTTCGAGTGAAGGATTTAGAAGTTCAGGCCCTAATGAAGGCAATCGTTTTAATACCCGGCATTAACAAGAAAATTGGAGGGAAAACGGAAATATTGCGAGATACGCCAATAATAGCCGACCACAAGGAGAATTTAATCGATTCGAAAACCAAGGTTTCGCAAATAATCGCATATTCGAGGGTAGACGCCAAGGTGGACAATCGGAACAGCGATTCCACAATCAGGGCGGTCGACAAAGTGGGTCGAGAAATAGTTCATTTCGAGGTCAAAATGAACGAAGTAGAAATTTAAACTTTTAAGCGATCGATGTGAATATGGGGGTAATCGATCGCGGGGTACGGAAAATCCTCCAGTTTCGGATCATCGGCCTATCAGAGTATCCTCTATAAGAATGACCCCAGTCGAATTACCGTATGTCCCTATTCTATTAAACGAAACCTTTATTACAGCACTATGGGACACGGGAGTGGAGAAATCTTTTATTTCAGAGGAGGTATACCGTAACTATTTTTCATACCGACCTCGTCAAAAGACGAAAGACAGAGTCGTGACAGCACAAGGAGCACCATGTCATTTAGGTAGGGTGGAGTTGCAGATTAGGATCAGGGAATTTCAGAAACCCTGGGAATTCCATAATCTAGACAACATGCAGTACCAATGTATTTTGGGTATCGATTTTATGAAGGCGTCACGATTGACATTGGATTTTGATCAGAAATCCTTGATCATTCCCGACAATCTGATCAAACAATTGCCGAAATAAGAGAAACCGGTTGATATTGATCTCACAGAATCAAAACTTGGTGACGAGCAACAGAGGCAATTAAAAGCCTTATTTAATAATTTTAAGGGGTTATTTTCCGATCAGCCGGGATTAACGCATGTTCTATATCATGAGATAGATACTGGAGACAAGGGACCGGTAGTGTCAAGACCATACAGGTACGATCGAGTCAAGCAAGGCATTATTGATTATCACATCGATAAGATGTTACGGGATGGTACAATTTGTCCTATTAATTCGCCTTATGCATCGCCAGTCGTTCTAACACGAAAGAAAAATGACCTTCCTCCAGATTCTCCCGAGGCGTATCGTTTCGCGATCGATTATCGCAAATTAAATGGAATTACCAAATATCCTCGATATCCATTACAGGTGATTGATGACTTACTCACCAATATTCCTCACACCAACGTTATGTCCACTCTAGATCTCAGAAGTGGCTATTTTCAATTAGCGATTAGTCCAAAGGATATAGAAAAAACCGCGTTTATCACTCGCAATGGCACTTTCGCGTTCCTACGCATGTCTTTTGGTCTTTCTGGGGCGGCACCTAATTTCCAACGGGCCATCGACATTATTCTCAAACCTGTTATTGGGCGTTTCGTGTTGGTTTATATGGATGATGTTATTATTACATCACCATCGTTTAAAGACCATCTCGATCATTTAACTCAGGTTTTTACCTTATTGCGAGACGCAGGGCTAACGTTAAATAAGGAAAAATGTCACTTCGCCCGTGACAAACTCAAATATTTAAGCCTGATTATTAGTAAAGAAGGAATCGAAACTGACAGTAAGAAAATTAGGGCAATTACGGAAATGAAACCTCCCGAAAATAATAAAGAAGTGTCCAAATTTTTAGGGATGACGGGTTGGTACCAAAAATTTATCCCGCGATACGCAGATATATGTGAACCATTGTACCAATTAAAGAAAAAGGGGGCGAAGTTTAACTGGTCTGGAGAAGCACAGGATTCTTTTGATCAGATCAAACGCACACTAACGGAGGCACCGATTTTAAAATTACCAAATTTTTCTGAACAGTTCAATTTATTCACTGATGCTAGTGGGGTCGGAATTGGTGCTGTGCTTCAACAAAATCAAAAACCTATTGCTTTCGGGTCTCGAACCCTTAATAAAGCAGAACGTAATTATACGGTTACCGAAAGAGAATGTTTGGCGGTAATATGGGCTCTAAATAAGATTAAAACTTATTTTGGACCCCTACCTGTGAAAGTGATCACAGATCACGCAGCGTTAACAAAGTTAACCAAAGGTAAGAATTTATCAAGTAGGATGATCCGATGGGCATTGAAATTGTCAGAGTTTAACATCGAATGGGAGCACAGGCCTGGCGTTTAAAACGTGGTCGTAGATCTTTTATCAAGAAATCCAGTAGACAGCGTCGAGGGGTCACAAATTTCGTGAGCAGCTCTTAGAGCCCTCGCAATAAATTCACGTGAACAATTCATTAAGGAACAAAGGGAAGATCCTGAATTAGGACATATTTATCGTTACTTAGAAAACCCTGATGACGGTTCTGTTAATGCGACGGTATGCGAGAGTTGGTCCTAGGACTTCAAGTTAATAAATGGTCTCCTCTTTTACGCGAAGTATTTTTCTACTCTGGGAGAACTAAGAGTTTATGTTCCTGGTTCTCTTCGAAAAGATATAATGAAAGAATTTCATGATCTGTGCCACTGGCAGGACATCTCGGAAAGAGGAAGACATATCTTAAACTTCGTGACACGTGCTATTTTCCATTTATGAGAAAAGATATATTTGAATATGTTTCAACCTGTGACCGGTGTCAAAAGTTTAATTATAAAAACGCGCTACCAGCTGGTCGTTTAATGCCTATAGTTTCAAAATATCCAAATGAAATTGTAACGCTAGACTTATTAGGCCCCTACCCCGCATCCCGACCTGCGAGATATAAATTCATATTAGTTATATCTGACCACTTCACTAAGTGGTGTGAGCTGATTCCTCTTCGTAAAGCTTCAGCCCAGGCAATAGCTAATGCTTTTTTTCATAACTATATAGCGCGTTACGGAGCTCCGATTTCTTTGATAAGTGATAACGGCCCCCAATTTATTTCTGACGTGTTTGAACATCTCAGTCACAGGTTGGACATCAAACATATGAAAATGGTAACGTACCGACCACAGGCTAATCTCACGGAGAGAGTGAATAGAAATTTAGTTCAAATGATAGCTTCTTTTGTTGAAGAAAATCATGAAAACTGGGACCAATTTCTACACGAGTTCGGTTTCGCACTACGCACGGCGGTAAATGAGACAACAAATAAAACTCCGGCTGAGTTGTTTTTGGGGAGGAAAATCATAACCCCGTTTAGCAAGCTCATAAATGTTACAGAGGATAAGAAATATGTTGGTAGGAACATCGAAAGATTTTTCGATGAAGCAAGACGAAATATGCAAAAAAAGCATAAGTCTTGGGAAAAATTTTACAATCGTAGAAGGAGGGATGTTCACATTAAAGTGAACGATTTAGTTTTACTTCAAACACATTTCTTAAGTGCTGCGGGTAGAAAACAGGTTGGAAAATTTATGCCTAAGTTTAAAGGTCCCTATAGAGTTTTGGAAGTCAACAACAATAATTTAATTATTTGGAAAAGCGGAAGAAAAATCACTGTTAATATTGATCAGGTTCGAGTGTACCGACCTCGTCAGACAGACACGATTAGTTCAGATAGTCCGGTGGAAACTCTGTATGACGAACAAGAAGTTAGTCATGGGTCGAATAGATCGAATCAAGGGCAGTTTAAAGAGCATAGGAAAACCTCTAGTCAGGAAAGTGAGGGGTGTAGATCACGGCATGGTAAGACCGCACGGGAGATTCCCAGAAACAAACGGAAAATCACTCAGTATGAGTCGAAGGACTAAGTTTTAAAACGGTCGAAGATATGTAGGAAGAGATCACGGCAAGGGTCTGAACATCAGGACCGGAAAAGACGCGCTCCTGAGCAAAGGCAGGGAGTCTAGAGGTCGATCCCATCCTCGATCTCGTCCAGCTATTACAAATTTAAGAGACATAATACCTCTTCACCAGGAGTAGAGTCCATTGAAGGTCCATCAATGTTGCCTGATCGCGGAAGGAGTACTTTGACTACAGTCGGATCCTGAACGGAAGGTAGTGGTTGTGATAACCAAACCCGCCAGACCAGAGCGACAACGAGAGGGACGCAACAAACAAGCGGAGAGACCAGTCCGGTCGAATCAAGCCACTACAAGGCGACCTTGCCCATACTATCTACGAAGCCGACTGAAGAACAACGACGGCATTCCTGAGGAGCAGGGAAACATCGAAATCAACGGCATCTCTCACAACAGAACAAGGAGAAGAAGCCTCAGTATGGAAGCGTTGGATGGAGATCCGGTACATAGGATTTAACAGACAAATACCAGGTTGTATTGTTTCTTTATCTTCGCGGTACGAACAAGTGAAGAATTTTTGCAATTGAAGCAAGTCACGGGCGGAATCTAAAATTAAGAAGACTGGCAAAAGTGGACACTGCATTGTGTGTGTTTTTTTCTATACCAGAAAAAAACGGCTTTTGTGTTAATTTTTTGTATTTTGGAGAAAACATCTGTAAATTTTGCATTTGTTTACTTCGATGTATGACTTCGCTAAAATGCGACAATTCATTTGGTTGTTTGTGTTATTTGTTTATTGTTAAATGATTATTATTGTATGATATATATATATATGTGTATATTTAGTTTCAAATCTGGTGACTTGGAACGCGGCGAAGTTAGATAGGATTAACCATTAACACTAACTAGCGCATAAAGTTTTTCGAATGGGAAGGCAAAGGAACCAGATATTTATTGTATATACAATTCATGTAACAAGTGTATAAATTCATGTCTGCTTTTACCTACCACTCAAATGAAAATTAATCTTTCAGGGTAGCTGACCCTGAAGTCCTCAATGTTCCATTGCCACAGAAGAATGAAATATTTTTATGTATAGTGATTAAGTAAACTCTATGGGGCTGGTTTTTTACAACCACTAGGGTGGTTTTTCCCACGCCTCCGTCGCCGAATGGATAGAGTGCAGGGATTAATTTAAACTTGTGAAGTATTATGAGGTTTAGCAATTAATTCTAAATCGTAATTTTATTTCTCCTTTTTCCTTAAGGAATGAGTTTTAGTAATATACAGTTAGAAGTTAAAGTTATCGGAACTATAAGACAAAGATAGGAATTACGTAATTTATTTTCAGGACGTATGAGTCCTTCGAATAAATCCCGTTTTCTTCTTGGAGGGGTTGTGACAAATCTATACGGAACTTTATCACTAACCTTCTGAGTCGTCCTTTTTAGGGAAATTTAATTCCCTACCTATTTCCAATCAACTCCAAAAAGAGGACAGGATTCCTTGTTATGCAGATTAGATAAAGTACTTAAGTCAAACGGAATAGTAAAGTTAGAGCAGTAGGAGATAGAGATTGAAGTAGAAAGTTATAGTGAAGTTAAATTGAAGATTTCTTGTTGGATGATTTAATCTCAGATAAAAGCTGAGCTGAGCTGAATTGCAGTGTGGTAAATATTAGTCTTATTATTGCGAATGAAATTAAAATTAAATGTTCAATAAGAACATAGAATATAATTCTGGGATCTCTTATCGTGGTAATCTCTGCGTGATCGTTATTTAATTGTTAATTAATTGGATCATTAATTAATTAAGTTAATTTAAAGGATATTACCTTTAAAACCTCATAATACTAGTTAGATATATTTGTTAATAAGTATTTGATTCTATTTGGATAAGATAACCAAATAAAGAAAGTTGTTTATAAAAATGACTACTGGTTCTTATCTGACTCCTATTTATTCTCGTTCTCAAAGTGAGGTCCAAGGAGACCTTCACAACCTGCATGGTGCTCAAAGCTACGGCTAACGACAGGTGTCACTTAGCCCTTTGCCATGATGAATTTCGTGGGCCTTAATCTGGCCTTTGCCGATCAGATGGCATTAGTAACAACAGCGTAAAATCCGGCGTATAACGAGCAAGTAAGTGAGTGAATATTATCGTCGCACTGTTCAGCTACACGAGGGCTTTTGGCAACGGACCTCGTAATTTTGAACCATGGTCAAGTGACGAGGACGACACCTGAGCTGGCACCCCACTCTCCTAACTACCACACCACACCAAAGGGAGGACGTTTGAGCTCTCGACAGATTTAACGTGCATCGCTTCCCTACACCGCGGGTCTTTACTGATACTGGGCTCGAACTCGTGACATGCCAGTCATGATCTGATACCTTTACCACTAGGCTATCACGGCGTATAACGCGCACTTTTAACATATAAAATAAGGTCGAAAATTACGGGTGTTCGTTGTACGCCTGGAATGAAAATAAAAGCTTTAAAAAAATTTCTACACAGATCGAAATACTGCTTATTAAAAAGAAAATATATTCCTTACGAATATCATAGTTAGGTTGTGAAGGTCTCCTAGGACCTCACTTTGAGAACGAGAATAAATAGGAGTCATGTAAGAACCAGTAGCCATTTTTATAAACAACTTTCTTTATTTGGTTATCTTATCCAAATAGAATCAAAGACTTATTAACATATTTGTTTAAATAATATTATGAGGTTTTAAAGACAATATCCTTTAAATTAACTTAATTAATGATCTCATTAATTAAACATTAAATAACGATCACGCAGAGATTACCACGATAAGAGATCCCAGAATTATATTTAATAATGTTCTTATTGAACATTTAACTTTAATCTCACTCCTAAAACTTTAATGAGACTTTAAACACAAATCAATATTTACCACTCGGAATCTCAATTCTTGAGATTAAATATATCTAACAAGAAATCTTCAATTTAAATCCACGATAACTTTCTGCTTCAATCTCTATCTCCTACTGCTTTAACTTTACTATTTCGTTTGACTTAAATACTTAATCTAATCTGCATAACAAGGAATCCTGTCCGCTTTTTGGAGTTGATTAGAAATAGGTAGGGAATTGAATTTCCCTAAAAAGGTCGACTCAGAAGGTTAGTGATAAAGTTCCGTATAGATTCGTCCCACCCCCTCCAAAAAGAAAACGGGATTTATTCGAAGGACTCATACGTCCTGAAAATAAATTACGTAATTCCTATCTTTGTCTTATAGTCCCGACGATTTTAACTTCTAACCGTATAGTATTGAAACTTCTTCCTTAATGAAAAAGGACAAAATTACGATTTATAACTAATTGCTAAACCTCATAATACTTCACAAGTTTAAATTAATCCCTGCACTCTATCCATTCGGCATCGGAGGCGTGGGAAAAACCACCCTAGTGGTGGTAAAAAACCAGCCCCATAGAGTTTACTTAGGTATTATACAAAAAAGAAATACAATCTTCTGTGGCACTGGAACATCGAAGACTTCAGGGTCAGCTACCCTGAAAGATTAATTTCCATTTGAGAAGTAGGTAAAAGCAGACATGAATTTATACACTTGTTACATGAATGTCATATACAATAAATATCTGGTTCCTTTGCCTTCCCATTCGAAAAACTTCATGCGCTAGTTAGTGTTAATGGTTAATCCTATCTAACTTCGTCGCGCTCCAAGTCACCAGATTTGAAACAAAATATACATAGAAACATACACATCATACAATAATAATCATTACACAATAAACAAATAACACAAACAACCAAATGAATTGTCGCATCTTAGCGAAGTCATACATCAAAGTAAACAAATGCAAAATTTACAGATGTTTTCTCCAAAATACAAAAATTAACACAAAAGCCGTTTTTTTCTGGTATAGAAAAAAAACACACACAATGCAGTGTCCACTTTTGTCAGTCTTCATAATTTTAGAGTCCACCCGTGACTTGCTTCAATTGCAAAAATTCTTCACTTGTCCGTACCGCGAAGATAAAGAAACAATACAACCTAGGTTTTTGTCTGTTAAATCCTACGCACTGGATCTCCATCCAACGCTTCCATACTGAGGCTTCTTCTTCGTAATGTGCTGTGAGGCATGCCGTTGATTTCGATGTTACTCAGCTCCTCAGGAATTCCGTCGTTTTCTTGTATACGGCTCCGTAGATAGTATGGGCAAGGTCTCCTTGTATTGGCTTGATTCGACCGGACTGGTTTCTCCGCTTGTTTGTTGCGTCCTCTCGTTGTCGCTCTGGTCTGACGGGTCTGGTTATCACGTCCACTAACTTCCATTCGGGATCCGCCTGTAGTCGTAGCAGTCCTGCGATCAGGCAACCTTGATGGACCTGCAATGGACTCTACTCCTGGTGAAGAGGTATTATGTTTTTGAAACTTATAATTCCTGGACGAGACCGAGGAAGGGATCGACCTCTTGACTCCCTGCCTGTGCTCAGGAGCGCGTCTTTTCCGGTCCTGATGTTCAGACCCTTGCCGTGATCTCTTCCTACATATCTTGGATCGTTTTAAAGCTTGGTCTTTCGACGCAGTACTATTAATTTTACGTTTAATTCTGGGGATCTCCCGTGTGGTGTTACCCTGCCGTGATCTACACCCCTCACTTTCCTGACTAGAGGTTTTCCTATGCTCTTTAAACTGCCCTTGATTCGATCTATTCGACCCATGACTAACTTCCTGTTCGTCATACAGAGTTTCTACCGGACTATCCGAACTAATCGTGTCTGACTGACGAGGTCGGTACACTCGAACCTGATCAATATTAGCAGTGATATTTCTTCCGTTTTTCCAAATAACTAAATTATTATTGTTGACTTCCAAACCTCTATAGGGACCTTCAAACTTAGGCATAAATTTTCCAACTTGTTTTCTACCCGCAGCACTTAAGAAATGTGTTTGAAGTAAAACTAAATCGTTCACTTTAATGTGAACATCCCTCCATCTGAGATTGTAATATTTTTCCCAAGACTTATGCTTTTTTTGCATATTTCGTCTTGCCTCATCGAATAATCTTTCGATGTTCCTACCAACATATTTCGCATCCTCCGTAACATTTATGAGCTTGCTAAACGTAGTTATGATTTTCCTTCCCAAAAACAACTCAGCCGGAGTTTTATTTGTCGTCTCATTTACCGCCGTGCGCAATGCGAAAGCGAACTCGTGTAGAAATTGGTCCCAGTTTTCATGATTTTCTTCAACAAAAGAAGCTATCATTTGAACTAAATTTCTATTCACTCTCTCCGTGAGATTAGCCTGCGGTCGATACGTTACCGTTTTCATATGTTTGATGTCCAACCTGTGACTGAGATGTTCAAACACGTCAGAAATAAATTGGGGGCCGTTATCATTTATCAAAAAAATCGGAGCTCCGTAACGCGCTATATAGTTATCAAAAAAAGCATTAGCTATTGCCTGGGCTGAAGCTTTACGAAGAGGAATCAGCTCACACTACTCAGTGAAGTGGTCAGATATAACTAATATGAATTTATATCTCTCGGGTCGGGATGCGGGGTAGGGGCCTAATAAGTCTAGCGTTACAATTTCATTTGGATATTTTGAAACTATAGGCATTAAACGACCAGCTGGTAGCGCGTTTTTATAATTAAACTTTTGACACCGGTCACAGGTTGAAACATATTCAAATATATCTTTTCTCATAAATGGAAAATAGCACGTGTCACGAAGTTTAAGATATGTCTTCCTCTTTCCGAGATGTCCTGCCAGTGGCACAGATCATGAAATTCTTTCATTATATCCTTTCGTAGAGAACCAGGAATATAAACTCTTAGTTCTCCCAGAGTAGAAAAATACTTCGCGTAAAAGAGGAGACCATTTATTAACTTGAAGTCCTGGGACCAACTCTCGCATACCGTCGCATTAACAGAACCGTCATCAGGGTTTTCTAAGTATCGATAAATATGTCCTAATTCAGGATCTTCCCTTTGTTCCTTAATGAATTGTTCACGTGAATTTATTGCGAGGGCTCTAAGAGCTGCGCACGAAATTTGTGACCCCTTGACACTGTCTACTGGATTTCACGATAAAAGATCTGCGACCACGTTTTGAACACTAGGTCTGTGCTCCCATTCTAAGTTAAACTCTGACAATTTCAACGCCCATCGGATCATCCTACTTGATAAATTCTTACCATTGGTTAACTTTGTTAAGGCTGCGTGATCTGTGATCACTTTCACAGGTAGGGGTCCAAAATAAGTTTTAAACTTATTTAGAGCCCAAATCACCGCCAAACATTCTCTTTCGGTAACCGTATAATTACGTTCTGCTTTATTAAGAGTTCGAGACGCGAAAGCAATAGGTTTTTGATTTTGTTGAAGCACAGCACCAATTCCGACCCCACTAGCATCAGTGAATAAATTGAACTGTTCAGAAAAATTTGGTAATTTTAAAATCGGTGCCTCCGTTAGTGTGCGTTTGATCTGATCAAAAGAATCCTGTGCTTCTCCAGACCAGTTAAACTTCGCCCCCTTTTTCTTTAATTGGTACAATGGTTCGCATATATCTGCGTATCGCGGGATAAATTTTTGGTACCAACCCGTCATCCCTAAAAATTTTGACACTTCTCGATTATTTTTGGGAGGTTTCATTTCCGTAATTGCCCGAATTTTCTTATTGTCAGTTTCGATTCCTTCTTTACTAATAATCAGGCCTAAATATTTGAGTTTGTCACGGGCGAAGTGACATTTTCCCTTATTTAACGTTAGCCCTGCGTCTCGCAATAAGGTAAAAACCTGAGTTAAATGATCGAGATGGTCTTTAAACGATGGAGATTTTATAGCATTGTCCATGTACACCAACACGAAACGTCCAATAACAGGTTTGAGAATTATATCAATAGCCCGTTGGAAATTAGGTGCCGCCCCAGAAAGACCAAAAGGCATGCGTAGGAATGCAAAAGTGCCATTGCGAGTGATAAACGCTGTTGTCTCTATGTCCCTTGGACTAATCGCTAATTGAAAATAGCCACTTCTGAGATCTAGGTGGACATAACGTTGGTGTGAGGAATATTGGTGAGTAAGTCATCAATCACCGGTAATGGATATCGAGGATATTTGGTAATTCCATTTAGTTTTCGATAATCGATCGCGAAACGATACGCCTCGGGAGAATCTGGAGGAAAGTCATTTTTCTTTCGTGTTAGAACGACTGGAGATGCATAAGGCGAATTAATTGGACAAATTGTACCATCCCGTAACATCTTATCTATGTGATAATCAATAATGCCTTGTTTGACCCGGTCGTACCTGTATGGTCTCGACACTACCGGTCCTTTGTCTCCAGTATCTATCTCATGATATTTACCATGCGTTAATCCTGGTTGATCGGAAAATAACCCCTTAAAATTATTAAATAAGGCTTTTAATTGCCTCTGTTGCTCGTCATCAAGTTTTGATTCTTTGAGATCAATATCAACGGGCTTCTCCTCTTTAGGCAATTGTTTGATCAGATTATCGGGAATGATCAAGGATTTCTGATCAAAATCTAATGTTAATCGTGACGCCTTCATAAAATCTATCCCTAAAATGCACTGATACTGCATGTTATCAAGTATATGGAATTCCCAGGGTTTCTGAAATTCCCTGATCCTAATTTGCAACTCTACGCGACCCAAATGACTGCACGGGGCTCCCTGTCCTGTCACGACTCTGTTCTTCGTCTTTTGACGAGGTCGGTATGAAAAATAGTTACGGTATACCTCCTCCGAAATAAAAGATTTCTCCGCTCCCGTGTCCCATAGTGCTGTAATAAAGGTTTCATTTAATAGAATAGGGACATACGGTAATTCGACTGGGGTCATTCTTATAGAGGATACTCTGATAGGTCGATGATCCCAAACTGGAGGATTTTCCGTACCTCGCGATCGATTACCCCCATATTCACATCGATCGCTTAAAAGTTTAAATTTCTACTTCGTTCATTTTGACCTCGAAATGAACTATTTCTCGACCCACTTTGTCGACCGCCTTGACTGTGGAATGGTTGATCCGATTGTCCACCTTGGCGTCTACCCTCGAATCTGCGATTATTTGCGAAACCTTGGTTTTCGAATCGATTAAATTCTCTTTGTGGTCGGCTATTATTGGCGTATCTCTCATTATTTCTGTTTTCCCTCCAATTTTCCTGTCTATGCCGGGTATTAAAACGATTGCCTTCATTAGGGCCTGAACTTCTAAATCCCTCACTCGAACCTCTGATTTGTCTATGCATAAAACGTTCTTCGTATTTATCAACGATTTGTAGGAGATTGGCAGTATTTCATGGATGTTTTACTTCGACATAATCCAAAATTTGAGGTTCTAATCGACTAACGACGTGATCAATTAATTTTTTCTCCGACATTTCTAGTTTAAGGACTTTATGAATTTTCAACAATTCATAAATAAAGTCCGAAGGCTGTTGATCTCGTCTTTGCGATGAGGAATAAAATCGCGTTTCTAGTTTCAACCTGTTTCTGACCACGGGGAATTGTTCCGACAATGCCTGTTTTATGTGCGCGTAGTCTGTTGTCTTATCCTCAATGACCCTATAACGAAGAACTTCGAACCAGTCGAGTGCCCGTCCTTTGAGATGACCCTTCAAGTAAGCACACGCTAGTTGTGCAGGTATCTCATAATAAGCGAGATTATGATCAATATTCTCCAAAAAATCATCTATGTTCTCAACCCCCGAAAAATATTGTTCCGAAATGATTCTAAAACTGGATCCGAGTCTATTCTCGGGATTTATTCGTTGGGCGCCATTGTGAAGGTCTCCTTGGACCTCACTTTGAGAACGAGAATAAATAGGAGTCAGATAAGAACCAGTAGCCATTTTTATAAACAACTTTCTTTATTTGGTTATCTTATCCAAATAGAATCAAAGACTTATTAACAGATTTCTTTAAATAATATTATGAGGTTTTTAAGACAATATCCTTTAAATTAACTTAATTAATGATCCCATTAATTAAACATTAAATAACGATCACGCAAAGGTTACCACGATAAGAGATCCCAGAATTATATTTAATAATGTTCTTATTGAACATTTAACTTTAATCTCACTCCTAAAACTTTAATGAGACTTTAAACACAAATCAATATTTACCACTCGGAATCTCAATTCTTGAGATTAAATATCTCTAACAAGAAATCTTCAATTTAAATCCACGATAACTTTCTGCTTCAATCTCTATCTCCTACTGCTCTAACTTTACTATTTCGTTTGACTTAAATACTTAATCTAATCTGCATAACAAGGAATCCTGTCCGCTTTTTGGAGTTGATTGGAAATAGGTAGGGAATTAAATTTCCCTAAAAAGGTCGACTCAGAAGGTTAGTGATAAAGTTCCGTATAGATTCGTCACAAGGTCATAGTTCTAGAAGTATAATATTTTTATAAGGCCTCGGGATAGTATCTCAAATGAATGACTTCAAAACATAAAAATATCACACTCGTACATTTCAGGCTTCTTCGCAAAAATGGGGGTGAGCGGTATACGACAAATATACATAAAAATTAAACAACTAGTGTTATAAAAAAAAATTTATGTCAATTCCTACTCAGATCAACAAAGAAAAATCTTTTAGCTACTTTTTATTAAATAGTTAAATTAATATAAATATGTATATACATATGACAGAATCACAATATTAAATGGTAATTAATTTTTATTAATTATCATTAAAGTATCGTATTGTCATCCAAAACAATCGAGTATATAAAATTCCAGTTCAATTGAATGCTAAAACGTGAGATAAAAATGAAACCAACGTGGCTGTATCTGTAATTCTTTAAATAATTAGTTTCAGTCAATTAATTTTAATCAAATTATCCTATTTTTACACAAAACAATAGTGTGTGGAAAATTTCAGTTCAAATGAGCGCTTTACAATAAAATATGAGAATAAAACCTTTTCAGGTTTGGACACAAATCGCCAAAAAAGATGTCAACGTGGCTGTATTTGTAATTCTTCGAATAATTAGTTTTTATAAATTAATTTTTATTACCTATATAATTAAATTACTATATTGTCATCCAAAATAATCATGTACATAAAATTTTAGCTCAATTGAGCGCTTTAAAAATGTATTTTATTAGTGATTGAAGATTCCACCAAGATAAATAAATAAATAAACAAACGAACAAACAAATAAAATATGTAGAGTGAGCTAATAGAAGGAATTGAAAAAAACAGCTTGAAAGTATAGGTGCACTTTATACACGCTGGATTTTACGTAATATATACACTGCTGGCCACCGTAAATGCAACACCAAGAAAGACAAGAGATAGCACAACAAAATTTATTTTGTAGGTAACATGTTGACCAAGTATCAAATGATTAATTTATAGACTTTTGTGAAGTGTGGTTCCTGCTAAAATCAGTAGCCAGTGTAGCCGCCATTGTTGGAGATCACCGCTGCCACACGCCTCGGCATTGATTCAAAGAGACTTTGGATGTGTTCTTGGGGTACAACAGACCAAGCAGCTTTCACACGTTGCCAAAGTTGATCTGGTGTGGCAGCTGGGGGTGTAATCTGGATCAATCGTTGAGCAACCATGGACCACATGTCTTCTATCGGTAAAAGATCCGGAGAGCGAGCCGGCTAGGGAAGCAATTCAGACGTAGAACCTTTGGACAGTGCGTGCCACGCGTGGTTACGCATTATCCCGTTGAAATATGGCTGTGGCCAAGCCCTGAAGGTAAGGATGGACAACTGGCTCCAACACCTCGGAGATGTAGTGCTGGCTGTTTAAAGTACCGGCAATGCGTACTAGAGGAGTGCGAGAGTGATATCCAATACCGCACCATACCATAATACCCGGTGCACGAACATTGTGGCGGTGCGTAACGCAGCTGTTCAGCATCCTCTCTCCACGGTGTCTCCAGACTCGAATCCGACCATCGTGGTGTTGCAGACAGGTGCGTGACTCGTCAGTAAAGAAAACTTCATTCCATTCTTTCGCCCACATCCATCTTTCATCGCACCATTGACGGCGGAGACGTCTGTGGTTTTGCGTAAAGGGTAGACCAAGCAATAGACGTCTTACGGACAGAGCCACTCTGCTGTAAACGGCGTCGAATGGTACGCGCAGGCACTGAATGATGCGTTACAGACTCAATGTGCTGTGCTATGGTTCGTGATGTGACTGAGCGATCCGTCACTGCCATGCGCACAATATGCCTGTCCTCACGTGAAGTGGTGCACTGAGGTGGATGCGATCGACCACGGTGGTCCGTGGTACCCTCCTGCATCCAACGGTCACATATCCGCATTACAGTCGTCCAACACGGTTACCGATTTCCCTGAAAGATAATCCACAAACTCGATAAGCCACTACCCTTCCTCTGTCGAACTCGGATACTTGATCAAAAGCTGATTGCTGTTTTCGACGAGACATAAGTGATCGTTTTTTGAAAAAACCACAAGAAAAACACAATTGCCGAACTTGAAATCGTCGAAATCTCCAAGTCTTAAATAGCGCTTTGAGGTGGCGCCACAGGCGCGTGTGATGTGTGTCTGCGCTGAAATTCTAATTATTTGCATACCTTACATCCGCTAATGTATGTTGTAAATTTCATGTTATTTGCATGCTTACTTCAGGGTGTTGCATTTACGGTGGCCAGCAGTGTATATATGTATTACATAAATACTTCTTCCAAATAAATAAATAATGTACTTAACTGTATTAATTAAAATCTTTAATGAGATCGATAAGGTAAAGAAGAGCTGAAAATATTCTTTCACATAAATAAGTAGTGTATAAAAGCATCAGAATTCTCATCAAACTACAGCAAATAATAGGACGATGAACGAACGTTTTCTTTACAGCAGAAACTATTATCTTTGCTACAGGCATTACTAAAGGGTGTTTTTTTTTAGAGGTATAGAACTTTAAATTGCAATAAAATAACGATGTATTATTCGATTGACATGAATTTTTTTTATTCGAAAGATAATCTTGTGGCATTACATTTTAAATATGATCAAGCAAGACGTAGGTTCGTCGAATGGGCCCAAAACGAGATTGCCGTTGTTCCCGATTTTCATCAGCGAATTTTGTTTAGCGATGAAGCGCACTTCTGGTTGAATGGTTACGTCAACAAACAATACTGCCGCATTTGGAGTGAAGCTAATCCACAAGTGTATGTCGAAACACCGTTACATCCAGAAAAACTAACTGTTTGGTGCGCTTTATGGGCTGGTGGAATCCTTCTTCAAAAACGATGAAGGCCACAACGTTACAGTCAATGGTGATCGGTATAGAGCCATGATTACTAACTTTTTCATTCCTGAATTGAACAATCATGATGTCCAGGAGCTGTGGTTCCAACAAGACGGCGCATCATGTCACACAGCTCGTGCCACAATCGATTGATTGAAAGACACGTTTGGTGACTGCCTAATTTCACGTTTTGGACCTGTGAATTGGCCTCCAAGATCTTGTGATTTAACACCGCTAGACTATTTTCTGTGGGGCCATGTAAAGTCATTGGTCTATGCGGATAAGCCACAAACGCTTGACCATTTGGAAGACAACATTCGCCGTGTTATTGCCGATATACGGCCACAAATGTTGGAAAAAGTTATCGAAAATTGGACGTCCAGATTGGACTACATCCAAGCCAGCCGTGGCAGTCCTATACCAAAAATCATATTTAAAACGTAATGCCACAAGATTATCTTTCGAATAAAAAAAATTCATGTCAATCAAATAATACATCGTTGTTTTATTGCAATTTTTAAAGTTCTATACCTCTAAAACAAACACCCTTTAATTTCTCAACAATAGTACGAGGTTTTACAATTTTCGTTATGAGTCGAGAATATAAGTTGATGGATTACTGGAGTACCTGCTCCCACAGGGAAGCTCAATCTCCTTTCATAATAAACTGGATGGTTACATGAGTTCAGCTTTCACTTAGCCCATTGCTGCTTTATTATAAAAATTAAATGGTGATATTGAAAATTAAATTACTATGAGTATTAATAAAAATTTTACTTTAGGTGTGGGAAAATGAGAATTTAAGTATGTGGTGTGTATAAGATGCATTATTGTAATAGTGTTATCTGATTATGGAGTGTAAAATAAATACTTGCCCGCTTGAGCGGACTTGAAATACTAGAGAGTGGGGAAATCCGCCAGCGCAGGGTAACCCGCACCGCCGAAAATCTCGTCTCGTCTGAATTTCGCCCAAAATGGGCGACTATATGAGAGCTTTAGTGGAATTTTGCGCAGTCCAATCAGGGGGCAGCCTATTGAGACCCGTAAAATTGGGTGTGTCCGAGTAAGTCGAGAAATTTAAAATGATGCTCTTACAAAAAATTCATTGTTGCATTCCGTTGCATCCAGTTTTTACCATGTTCTTACTGCTCAAACGATGTTGCTCCTTAATTTTAAAGAAATCAATACTCTTTTTCGAATGTTGTTAGAAATAAGAGGTCTATCTGCAATTTTGACAAAACCTCACAGCATAGCACGCATTATGGTAGTGTTTCAGTAGTTGAACTTGTACACATGAAGCCAAAAGACAAATAATCCTTACTATAAAGGCAAAGCCTTTTCTTGCTACTTGAAATGGTTCCACCTTACTTCGAAGAAATATTATCTTGTTTAGCATTTTTGCGTTTCAAGTTAAGCCAGAGATCCATAAACAAAACAGTGAAGAAACTTGAAAAGTAATAATCAAAACATAAATAAATTATGAAACGAAAAGAGGAGAAAAATTTAAGCTATTGATGGGAAGCCAGAATTTCCTATTTTAGAATTCGCCCCTGAGACGGCTTGAAATTTGTATGCAAGTCCCCCGGACCGGATGTGGTGAAATTCCTTTTCGTGGGGTGCTTCAAGAAAGTTCCCGCGTTAAAAAAGTTCACTAAACCCATAGATTGAGAGGTGGTGTAACACTGCGCTGGCCTCGGGACCAATCAGAGAAATTATACTGGACAAGTCAAAGAGTCCGCCCTAGGATTTCGGTGTGAAAAATCGCCGAATAAAAACGGGACGCATCCCGATTTTAGACACAGAGAGCCGATCCCAGAGCTGCAGATAATCAAAAAACCCCGGAGATTCCGCGCATCAACCATGTCCATTCCCCAGCTCCTTCCCTATCTCAAGCTAAGTTAATTTTTGATCTTCTTGTAGTAAAGTAAATTTCCATATATACTTGTGCTTAAAATAAATTTAATAATGTTTTAAAACTATATGATCAGTGTTTGATTTAGTGTGAGATGAATGATGTAATGCATGTTGTTGGCAACAGAAATCAAATTTCTGTTGCAAAATTTCTCCTGTCAAGAAATTTGAGATGTTGTTAATGTATTTTTTTCTTATGTTCTTTGTTAGTATATATATGTGTGTATTCATTATCTTAACTGATCTGGCTATGTTCTCAATTTCTTATGTGTTGATATGTTTATATTGTGGATTTTAGTGTGCTCATTTTTTTTTCCTTTTAATTAATTCGAGTGCATATTGTGTGTGTCATATGGAGTACGTGTTTCGTTGCTAGTTAACAATTTTTTGGTCCAAATGTTTGAAGTGGTTCAGTTAATTGACTATGCTTACTGTTCTCGTAATAAAATTTCTTGTGTTGTTGCTGTTTCAAATTGTAGTCGATAAGGTATTGTTAAATTTGGAGAAAGGGAAAAGAATTGACCGGATTGTCATTAGCGTAGATTTTAGATTTTGAGCGATTTAAGTGTTATGAAGATGTTAGTTTCGATAAAAGTTGGTTAGATGTGTGTGTGTTGCGCTGCTTACATTAGAGAAATTAATTGTGTTAGATTTTGATAATAATTGATTAGGTGTTTATGACTGTAGTACTTGGAATCTGAGACATTGAAGTGATAAAGTTGGTAGTTTTTGATAAAAATTGGTTCGATGTTCATTTGCGCAGTATTTGAATTTAGAGATATTAAAGTGTAAGGAAGAGGTTAAGTTTTGACGGAAATAGTTATTGCGTGTTATTTATGTTTGCGCTTGGAATTGAGTTTTTTTTTTTTAGATGTTAAGGTTGTCAATTTTTTTTGTGAATCTGTTGTTCTGGTTGAGATGAGATTTTAATAGTTGGAGCGATGTTGTGTTTGGGGATAAGTATCGGGTACATCGATTTTTTTTTCTGTGGGTATGTATGATAGAGCATTGGACTTCGTAAATGCGCTTGATTTGTTGTTGTATTTTTTTTCCTCTCTCTCCTGGTTTCTGTTAAAACTTTGATTTAGATTCGTCATGCAAATTTAATTTTTTTGTGTGTGGTTATTCTGTTGCTTGGACGTTTTGTTTGATTTAATTCTTGATGTGCTTGAACGATAAAGGAAAACAACCCATCTCATGCTAGCTGCTGTCCATTTCATTCTGGCGAACTCCTCTCGGAGCATTTTCATCGGCACTCCCACCCCCCTCGGATGCCACGGCACAGGGGAAGAACTTGGGTGTTGGTTCTCTCCGGCGCATTAGGAGGAATGAAACAGGGGGAGAAAATGACGTGGACCTGACAGGGGGTGTAACTAACTCGGGGAAGATCACTGATGGGGCTAATTTGTTTTTACTTAAGGTATCGGAGACGTTTGATGAATGTTTATATGATGTATCTCACATTTCGAACAGTGGAATAAGGGATAAAGTCCAGACGTTGATAAAAAATTACTGTCCGAATAAAACAGAGACAACTGCTCTGAAAATGAAAATAATTCTATCGGATGAAAAAACCATTGCTTAGAGGTCGCGTAGGCTATCTTTGCCTGAAAAGAGAGAGGTCGAAAAGCAAATAGATGAGTGGTTAGAGCAGGGAATAATTAGAGAGAGTTGTTCCGATTTTTCATCTCCGGTTGTGGTATGTAAAAAAAAAGATGGAACAATGCGATTGTGTATAGATTGCAGAAAATTAAACAAGAAAATAGTTAAGGATAGATATCCACTTCCTATAATTGAAGAGGTTTTAGATAAGTTAGGGAATGGGAAAATATTCACAACGCTTGACTTAAAGAATGCATTTTTTCATGTAGATGTTGATGAAGCCAGTAGAAAATATACCGCATTTGTAACGGAAAGTGGCCAATATGAATTTTTAAAAGTGCCATTTGGGTTGTCTATTAGCAGTAACTATTTCCAAAGATACATTAATTACGTGTTTAGAGAGTTGCTAAGAGACGGTACATTAATTATTTATTTAGATGATATAATAATTCCGGCTACTGATGAAAAAGAGGCTTGTAAAAAATTAGCTCGTGTGTTAGAAACCGCGTCCAGATACGGCTTTGAACTAAATCTAAAAAAATGTCAGTTTTTGCAGGGGAAGATTAATTTTTTAGGGCATGTGATCCAGAACGGTATAATTCAACCTTCGGCGGAAAAGACAGTGTCAGTTTGTAACTTTCCGGAGCCTAAAAACGCGAAAGATGTGCAAAGTTTCCTTGGGCTAACAGGGTATTTTAGAAAGTATATCCCTTCATACGCCATGATAGCTAGGCCCCTTAGTGACTTGTTAAGAGGAACAAATCCTTTTGAATTTGGGCATGCGCAAAAAGTAGCTTTTCAAAATCTAAAGAACGCTTTATCCAGTGAACCCGTATTACATCTTTTTAAGGAAGGAGCTGAGTTAGAATTGCATACGGATGCATGCAAACTAGGGCTAGGTGCCGTACTTTTACAACAAGGTGAAGATGGACGTTTCTATCCTATCCATTACATGAGCAAAAAGACTTCCATTCAAGAAGAGAAACTGTGTAGTTATGAACTAGAGGTACTGGCGGTTATAGAGGCTCTGAAAAAATTTCGAAATTACCTACTGGGAAGGAAATTCCGAATTCAAACGGATTGTGCAGAATTTGCGAAAACACTCGACAAGAAGGAATTAACACCAAAGATGGCTAGGTGGTCGATTTTTCTAACAGATTTTGATTACGAGGTAGTCCATCGTCCTGCAAAACAAATGCAACATGTAGATGCGTTGAGCAGACATCCTGTTATGCTAGTGACTAGTGATGAACTAACGTACAAGATCGTGAACGCTCAAGAATCTGATAAATATATTAGGACTATTAAGAAGCTGTTGCAAGAAGGTAAAACTTCTGAATTCATCGTAAGTAATAAAATCCTGTACAAGATAATTGAGGATCAGGAGTTGCTAGTCGTTCCAGAGATGATGCAAGTAGATGTGATTAAGAAAGTTCACTCATTTGGACATTTTGCAGCGACAAAAACTGAGGAGTTGGTGAAAAGAGATTATTATTTTCCGAACATGAGAAAGTGTATCGAAAACGTTATTAAGAACTGTGTTGAGTGCATATTAGTCAATAAGAAGAGGGGAAAGGGAGAAGGCTTTTTAAACCCTATTCCTAAAGAAGATCTACCACTGTCGACATATCACGTGGACTTTATTGGCCCATTACCAACGACCAATAAAAATTATAATCACATATTCACTGTTATTGATGCATTTACAAAGTTTACGTGGTTGTAAACAACCAAAAGCACTACAGCTCAAGAAGCCATTGAAAGACTGAAGTTGCAACAGAAAACTTTTGGGAATCCTTCACGAGTGATTAGTGACAAAGGAGGAGCGTTCAGATCTAAAGAATTCGAAGACTACTGTGCTGATGAGCAAATTAGCAATGTGCAAATAACAACGAGAGTACCAAGAAGGAATGGACAAGTTGAGAGAATCAATGGAGTACTAATTCCAGTATTGACCAAGATGTCCATCGAAGACCCGACAAAGTGGTTTAAGCATGTAGATTCACTACAACGTGAGTAGGTAGAAAAAGCCGATTCTGCTGTAAAGGCGGTGCAGGCGGTTGCAGGCGGTTGTCGGCGGTTGCAGGCGGTTGCAGGCGGTTGTAGGCGGTTGCAGGCGGTTGTAGGCGGTTGCAGGCGGTTGTAAGCGGTTGCAGGCGGTTGTAGGCGGTCGAAGGCAGTGCAGAGTTGAGTTGTTTCGTTCCTACTGACGAGTTGAGTTGTTTCGTTCCTGCTGCCGAGTTGAGTTGTTCGTTCCTGTTGAGTTGTTTCGTTCATGTTGCCGAGTTGAGTTGTTTTCTCCTGTTGAGTTGAGTTGTTTCGTTCCTACTGACGTGTTGAGTTGTTTTTCTCCTGCATTGACTTTGATTTTCGAGCTGAGGGGGCAGGTTGAATTGTTTTTTTTTCTACAGCTAAGTTGAGTTGTTTTTAAAAAATGTGCACAAAAAATGGAAGTATGGGAATGTTAAACGTGCTCATGGCGCCACCTATTGATTAAAATATACACTAATTATAGATTTTAAAATGATGGAAGTAAATAACGCTCAAATAAAAAATAAATAAATCCAGATTCAAACTCACGGCCTCAGATCAAAATGTCTCCACAGGACAATAGTTTTTCAGTTACGCTAACCATTATCCTATGAAGGCATACAGACCTGAAGAAAACTTATGTTTATAATCTCATGAATTTAATTTTGCAGGCGAAGCAGACGGCGACATGTTTTAAAATCATTTTCTTGATTAAAATGAAATAAAAAAAATATTTAATTTATATTATTTTAATAATGTGTAAATTTTAATTCAGTATAATGATTACATACACACACAGTAAAGATACAAAGTAAATTGATTATTCAGAAAAATGTGCCGTAGTATACTCGTCATCAGCGTGAACGGGTTACGATTTAACTTGTCTTAGCTTGTCTGATCTTGATTCTACAAGACGGCGACTGAATTCTACGTCAGAAATTATCTGAATGCTTAGAGCGGATGAATACATTGCTTTCAACCACTCAGCGAACGCCGCTCAAGTGTAATTCGGTTGATATGCGTTAGACACTTATCACATTTTAGTTCACAATTCATTTCGTTTGTTAGTATTGCGGTGGGCTGTATTCAACAAGAAAAAAATATGGTGATGTCTGAAACACATAGTGAAAAACGAAAGTTTGGAAAAGCCGGGGAATCTTCTGTAAAGAGGAAAGCCAGAAGAGAAGTTTCAAAAGTAAGTAACAAAATTAAATAAATTTAATATGTAATTTTTATAATGTTTTTTACACATTTCTGATCTTTATTAATTTTGATATATTATTTTCAGAAGTATGGAAAATTTACCGAGGATTGCATACCAGATGGAGTATTTCCAATTGGAGATGATGTTTTTGTCTTTGCAAGCACCTATTATGATTCCGTATCAGTACACATAAGACGTTTCAAGAAATATGGCAAAACATACTACCCAACTCCCGAGGGAATAACATTAGACCCACGGTGGATCGAATATATCATGCGTAAAAGAAAGTGCCGGAATCACTGGAGGAATTACCAAGTGGACTTTTCCCTCCTGAACGACACATTCAAATAACTAGTGAGAACTTCATTGATTTTACTTTCAAGCGCATTAAATACAGTCAGGATAAAGAGCCCACTTTTAAAGAAATAACCATATCCCGAGAGCAGTGGGCTGAAATGATTAAAAAATATGGTGCTATTGAAAATGCTGCTATAGACAATATGTTTCAGTGTATGGACTTTTTAACTGCATATAAAACCTTCTGCGAAGGCCCAATAGAAAATACATTACCTTCTTCTTTGGATGTTAGTCTGGGTCAACAATACTTGACGCAAATTTTGAAAAAATCTATTTGTAGCCTCCTGAACGAAAAAGGATTGAAACAGCCTCAGACTTTCGCTGAGGAGTTATGGGGGAATCGCGAAGAAACATTTAATTCATATGTTTCATCATTTGAAGCTAATGTTTTGAAGCTAATGAAGCTGATTGTTTTTATCATAATCTTTTTGAAAATGAACACTTTTTATTGTTAAAACCTGTACATTATGTAACTCAAGAATTTTTAAAAAATCTTCGCTTGGATATTATTTTAAGAGAAGTAAGATACATGTTATGTCCACCTGATTGTTTTGAATACTATGAGGATTTTGTTTAAAGATTTTTATAAGATTCACACAATATTTTGTTTTTATAAATTTGAATAAAATTCGTTTTTTATATGCTGAATTTGAGTTCTTATTATTTTTATTGTTTGTTATTTTAATTTATGTTGAAATCGTTTCATATCTTAAAAATAAATAAGAGTATTTTTAAAAGAAATTATCAAAGTATGTACAAGTGATATTTTAAATGTATTTCATATGAAAGTGAGAAAACTTATGCTCATGTTTTTATACATAAACTTTTTGCCTTTCCCAAAAAGTATATAATAATATAACTATTCATTGTAATAGTCATTCAATCAAGTTCTTTTCATCGGTAACAATGCATCAAGATTTAGCAGCGTTTTACGAAAATCCTGAAGTTCCAAATAGCTTCGGGGGTGTGGAAGCATTACATCGCTCTGTAAAAGGGAAATATAGTAAAAAAGATGTGAAACATTGGTTATCGCAGAAAGATGCTTACACTCTTCATAAACCTGTTCGACATAAGTTTCAGCGGAATCGAGTGTTTGTAAGTGATATTGATCGTCAGTTTCAAGCGGATTTAGTCGATATGCAATCTTTAGCAGAATTTAATAAAGGGTATAAGTATTTGTTAACTTGCCTTGATTTATTTTCAAAATTTGCTTGGGCAGTTCCTCTGAAAGATAAATTTGGAAAAAGTGTAAAGTCTGGGCTAGAAATTATTTTTAAAGAAAGGAAGCCTAAAGTGTTGCAAACAGATGCCGGTAAGGAGTTTTTAAATAAAATAGTTCAAAATTATTTAAAAAATCTGAATGTTATACATTTTTTTTTCAAATAACGAAACAAAAGCTAGCATTGTTGAAAGGTTTAATCGGACATTAAAAACAAAAATGTGGAAATATTTCACTGAATTTAACACTAAAAATTACATCGACGTCATTGATAAATTAATACACAGTTATAATCACTCCTATCACCGTTCAATTAAAATGGAACCTGTTTCTGTAAGTAGACATAACCGGAAGCAGGTATTAAAAAATTTATACGGTGGTCTAAGAAATGAGAAACCTAAAGCCCCTAGATTTAAAATTGGTGATGTTGTACGCATTAATAAACAAAAACTTCACTTTGAAAAAGGATACGAACAAAACTGGAGAAGAGAACTTTTCATAGTTTTTGAAATTGTGCAAAGAATTCCGATTGTTTATAGATTAAAGATTTACAAGGTGAAGAGATTAAAGGTACTTATTACGAAGCAGAATTACAAAAAGTTGTCGACTCTGGTTTCTACCCTGTAGAGAATGTTATCAAACAAAGAAAAAGAGGAGGAATCACACTGAATATTTTGTTAAATTTTTAGGCTATCCTGAAAATTTAATGATTGGGTGACTGATATTCAAAAAGTATAAATAGTTAAACTTTTTATTGCCGACTCATTTTCAAAATGTCTTTCTACGTAACATTACCTTCTGATAGTTCTATGCATTTCTTTCAGAAAACAAAATATCTCATTTCAAAACTCAATTACCCTCTCCTGTTTGTTTAAATGGTGAATGGGAAGTGGGATTGTCTGAAATAATCTACCCTCATTCTTGGCTTAACGTAAATGAAACTAACAATTATTTTCTATACAAAGCTGGTGACGGCAATATCTCTTCAACTGTTAAGCGAACAATTGATGTGGGTTGTTATGAAACAATGTTAGATATTATATCAGCCGTACAACTTGCTTTACCCAAAAATCCTAATCGGTTCACAATAATTTACAATAAAGCAACAAAACGGGTGAAAATTAATGCAGTTCAAGGTAGCAGCCTTCACTTAGAGAATTTAGGCGAATTGTTAGGATTCAAACGCAATGCAATTATAATAAGTAACATGAAAAGCGAATTCGTTGCTGATGCATGGTCTAATTTTTCAGTTTTTTACGTTTACTCCGATCTAATTTCACCCCAAATTGTGGGGATACACAGGCTCCTTTATTGCGAATCGTTCGCACTAAAGGTAAAGACGGGGAAACGATTAGTCAATACTATGATAGACCTCAATACTTACCTTTGGTGAGACACTCGTTTCAAACTATTCAATCTGAGCTGAGACTCAATTCGGGTGATTTTGTTCCCTTTGAAAGAGGTAAAGTGATCATAGTGCTTCATTTTCGCATGAGGCAAATACTATAAATAAAGCAATGCATTTCTCATACCCTCATTTGGAGATAAAAGACCAAGATGAGTGTACCATACGTTTGCTGTACTAAAAGATTTGAAGACCATTATGCAGGTCAAATAGGTTCGGGTCTGACTCATTACAAGGGCATTAATTTTCAAAAGGGTTATGGAATCGGAGGAATATTTCGTCGATTGTTTAGAGCAGCTTTACCTTTTTAGTAAAAGGAGGTAAAACTATTGGAAAAGAAGTATTAATGACAGGGAGTCGTGTTGCCTCTGATATATTGTCAGGAGAAAATTTTAAAGAAGCTGTAAAAACAAGAAGCAGAGAAAGTGGAAAAAATTAGCTCAGAAAGCTATTGATAGAGTTCAGTCTATGGTAGGAAAAGGACAGTATAAAAGAAAGCGTAAGAAACAGAAAAATTCATTTCATCCAAAGCACGTAAAGTGAGTGTACGTGACATTTTCGACTCGTAAAAATGGCATTTATTCTTAAAGATTCTCCTGAATGTGTTAAATCTGAATTGGAACTTTTCAACTTACCAGGAACTCAAACAGTTATTCAAGATGGGCAGTGGAAACAATTTCATCCTCTTTCTAACGTTTTCGATAATGCACCTGTAGAATTTCACATTTCCGGAAGTGCAGAAGATTACATAGATCTCAGTCAAACACAATTATACGTAAAAGCGAAAATAGTAAAAGTGGACAATACGCCTATTACTAAAGATGATACTATAGGACCTGTGAATTTATTTTTTCTATACATTCACTATTTTCTCAAGTAGATGTATCCTTAAATGATCGCGTGGTTTCCAATTCCAGTAATACATATCCCTATCGATCTTATATTGAAACTCTCTTAAACCATGGATATGACAGCAAAACTTCCCAGTTAACGGCTGAACTATTTTACAAGGATTCTGATGATGGTCTCAAGAAAAGAACCGATTTTTTTAAAGAAAGTGCAACTGTAGACATGATTGGTTGTATACATTCGGATTTATTTCATCAAGATCGTCTTTTACTCAATTTAGTGGATTTGAAAATAAAATTAATGCGAAGCAAGCCCGAATTCTGTTTACAAGGATCAGAGGGATTTAAAGTTGTTTTGGATCATGTTTCTTTATTCATACGAAAAGTTCGTGGGAATCCTGGAGTTATTCTTGGTCATGCGAAAGCACTGGAAAAAACAAGCGCAAAATATCCCATTAACCGAGTTCTGTGCAAAGTGCATTCGATTCCTAAAGGAAGCATGTCTTTTATTCAAGATAACATATTTTCAGGCCAAATGCCAAAAAAACTTTTTGTAGGATGTGTAGATAATGAAGCTTTTCACGGAGCATTTTCAAAATCTCCTTATGAGTTTAAACATTTTAATTTAAATTTTATTGGAGTGTATGTGGATGGACAACCAGTGCCTCACAATCCATTAGAACTCGATTTTTCTAAAGATCAATACATACGGGCCTATCAAACTCTATTTGTTGGGACAGATCGAATGGGTCAAGACAGAGGTATATTTATTTCTAGAAAAGAATATAAAGATTCCAATACATTGTTTGGATTTAACCTCTCACCGGATTTATGTTCTTCAGGAGAACATTTAAGTCTGATAAAACATAGCAATTTGCGATTAGAATTAAAATTCAGCAAATCTTTAGAACAAACCGTATGTGTTATCGTTTTCGCCGAGTTTGAAAATTTAATCGAAATAAACAAATCGAGAAAGATCTTGTATGATTTCGGAAATTAAAGAATGGATGGAATGCAAATGTATACAGTTTTATCTCAAGAGAAGACAACCTCCCCCTATTTTCAAGGTGTTTTTTCTAGGATACGCTCCCTCCTCTGCAAGAAAACATGTGTGCTATTGTGAATTCTGATGACTCATCACAACCTGGAACACACTGGTTAGCATTATTTGTAAATGATAAAAGAGAATTAGAATTTTATGACTCGTTTGGACAACCTCCTGTATTCTATAACATTAGTACTACTACCTATTTAGATGTATTATGGAATTCTAAAGTGTTTCAATCACCAACATCCAATGTTTGTCGGCAATACTGTATTTACTTTTTATTCAAACGCAGCCAAGGCTATTCTATGCATTATATTTTGAATCAATTGTATATAAAAGATTTTCAAATGTATCAATTTGTAAAGAAACTATATGGTGTAAGATTTGTATTTAGAAAATAAAAAAATGGAATGAAACTAAATATGTGTGTGTCTTTTATTTTATTTAATTTTTTTTTTCTATTTTCTATATTTATTTTCTTATGATAATTTTTTTCTTCTAAAAAAAAAATTAAGATTTTTCTATGTTAAATTTCTTTTTCTCTCAAAAAAATTTTTTTCTATGATAAATTTTTCACCCAAAAAGATTAATATAATTTTATTTAATTATATATTTGAAACTTTTAAATTTTATCAAATAAGTATATTTTCGTCAGCAAAAGAAAACTGTTCAAATCATAAAGAGACAATTGAGACAATTTTTTTTAATCAAATGAGAGTATCATTTATTTCAAAGTTTCAACCATGCATTTCTGCGAGCATACATTATTGGTTTCTTAATAATTTTGTTATTCTGATACAATTTTTTATTTACATCTAGATTTTTCGGTAAATTTACATCATTCAAAGCTCTTAAAAATACATATCTTCCTTCAGGTGCTGATTTTCGATTCCGTAGAAAATCATTCACGAGGAATGCAATATTGCTTCCTGGAATAACAGTGTTTTTGTAAATAATTTCACCATCAGAATTCCAACTGAAAGATTCTTGAAGCTTTAAAAACTGGAAAATATTTTTTGCTTTTTCTTTATACCTAGCTGGAACAATTCTAAAAATTTTATCCTCAAACACTTCTTTTTCCGTTTTTACTACTTACTCTTTTAGATTTTCTTTTAATGATTCCGTTTCTTGATTTTCTGATAGAGATGCTTCATTTGGAACTGGTTCAGACTCTCTTCGATTTTCGTTAGAAAAGTGCGTATATTTTTGTAAAACTTGTATATAGAGAATTGTTTTTTCTTCTTCCGTTAAATCCTTATTATGGAGAATGTTTTTCATGCGTTGATCAAGTTCCGATAAGTGTTCCGTTACTTGAACTCTTTCTTCGGGTACTAGTACAAATTTTTTGCTAAATTCCATTTTGAATTAAAGAACTGATGACTGAAATAGTTGCAGGCAATAAAATATTTAAGAATCCTTCTCCTTTTTGAATTAAAATTTTCTTTTTCTCGTAAAGAGGTGTTTTTTGTTAGAAAGAGTTTTCTTAAGCTTTCTTTATAGGGAGATAAGCGATTTTTTTTAATTTTAGTCAATAATATGTTACCACATAAAACATTCAGCACACACTCGCACAAAGTTTTTATTTCTTTCTTTGAACACTTTTAAAAATAGATTTTGGGTGTTTTGTTTTAGAAATTAGTTTTAAGAGCTCTAAAGTTTGTTCAGAACACACCGGCATCTTGTGAACTATTGAATATTCATAGAACAATTTGAATCTATTTATATGCTTCAAAGTAATGTGTCATCGAGGTTGATATAAATAAAAAACATCTCCAGGAAACATACCTGTGCGCACACGCAAGGATTCATCAGTTTCAGGTTTTAAATCAATAAGTAAGTATCCGTACGGTTTTGATGTGGCATCTGCGTAACATTCTTGAAAAAATTTCACTTTACGAGGATACAATTGGCGACCTAAATGTGTAATTTGGGATTGATCTCTTCGATTCTTAAATAATACAAGATAATGAGCGTTTAAGGAAATTTCTCTAATTTCTTTCCCTTTATGAAAAATATTCTGTACCACAAAAATTATACTTAAATTTCTGTGATGCGAAAATTTTACAAATAATTTTGTTAATTGGGGATCATTTCCTAACTCTCCCATAAGATCGTCTATAACAATTAACGCATCCGAATACTGGTGCAAATTAGAGGGGATACCTTCATGAAAGGAAATATTCGGCATTTCTTCATACAACGCTTGGTAAACTCCATAACACCAAATTATATTTTTAGGAAAGGGTTTAATCATTTTATTTTCGATTAATTTTTTAACGAACTGACTTTTACCGCTACCAGATGGCCCAGCCAAGATTAAAGTAAATGGATGAACTAATTTGAGAGAATCCATGATTAAACTAAATAATTTTATGAATGATGTTGCTATTTATACTACGAGTCACTTAATTCTATAAATTTCATTTTGTGTGATACCGAAAGGAAAATTCATAAATTCTTTCCCTGTCCGTAATCATATCTATTGTATCCTGTATTTTTTCCTGTCTTGATTCTTTACCAGATAAAAGTGAGATCGTGATATACATTCAGTAGAATATTTTCTTATGGTGTTTGATGGATTAGAGCAGGTGGGGGTGGGGACAGAGCACATGGCCTTGGGCGTCATTGTTCATTGTTGGGATTCTGGTCTGCGACGTCAGTGGGTCTGTAGTCTTAATGGGCTGGACGAAACCCCGCTGTTCATCTTTTGACTGAGTTCGTCTGACTCGATACATCGGCGCCTCAAAAATGGCGGGTGGTAAGGGGGTCAGGTGTTCGGGCGGACCTTGTGTCGCCAGTGAGTGTGAGAGGGTCAGAGAGAGCTATTGTCAGATTCAAACCAATAAGGACGCTAATGAGTCTGCGGGCCGTGTGCAGATTTCTGTTGGGTCGACCAATGAGAAATGCCGAGGGGGTGTAGTGGACCCACCTCTGGAGTTTAAAAGGGGTTGGTGGGAGATATCCATTCCAGTTTGCTCTATCGATTCTATGTATTGCGCCTGATCGTCACAGAGTAGCAGAACACAAAATTTGATTGCTGATTTAGTAGTGTGTGTGTTTAGCAACGGGTAGTAGTGTGTGAAAGTGAGGATTTTGAAGGTAGAGACTCGGGCTGGACACTGGACGAAATCTTAAGACTCGAAGTCCGCACGAACCGTTATTCTCCTTTCAGAGGTTCATCATCCTTCATCGAGGTGCCGAAGCAGATCGCTGAAACAAAGGCAATCATGAATGTCATCAATAAAAAGGACTCTCAGTGTTTCATGTGGTCTATTCTCGCAGCTCTTTACCCCAACACCAACAACCCCAACAAAACGTCAAGTTATGTCCCTCACCTAAATAAGCTGAAATTTGATGGAATATCCTTTCCAACACCGCTTAACGAGGTGAAAAAATTTTCAAAAATGAACGATATAGGAATAAACATTTATTCTTTTGAAGAAGATTTAAAAATATTTCCTCTCCTCATTAGTGATATAGTGTGTGAGAAACATATAGATTTGCTTTACGTAAAAAATGGAGAGTTTGGACATTATTGTTTCATTAAAAGCTTATCTCGACTTGTTTCGAAACAACTCTCAAAACATCAACATAAAACATTTATATGTAAAAGATGTTTAAGTGCTTTCCAAACAGAATACAAACTTCTTCAACACAATGAGATGTGTATACATAAAAATCCTGCAAGGGTAGTAATGCCGTCAGAAACAAGTAAGTTTTTAAAATTTAAAAATTTTCAACATTGTTTAAAAATACCTTTTGTTGTATATGCGGATTTCGAGTGTGTAACTAGGAAAACTGATACTTGCTGTCCTAATCCAAACTTTTCCTTTACAAATATTTATGAAAAACATGTCCCAATAGGTTTTTGTTATTTTATCAGTTATCAAGGGGGGCATTATAAAGATCCAGTAGTATATAGAGGTATTGATGCCCCCAAAATTTTTATTGAAAAGTTAGAAAAAGATGCAATAGAAATTGATAATATTTATAAAAATCAAAACCGTTATTACCTCTTACTGAATCAGAAAAGCAATTGTATGATAATGCTAATAATTGTTATGTTTGTGGTCAAACCTTTCACGAAAACAATATCAAGGTTAGGGATCATAATCATGTTACTCAAAAATTTAATGGCCCTTGTTGCAATAGTTGTAATTTAGCAATGAAAACCCCCAAATTTTTGCCTGTTTTCTTCCATAATCTTTCAGGATATGACGCCCATATTTTTATTAATGAGTTAGGATATGATGAAAAACAAATTAATTTAATTCCGAACACCGAAGAAAAATATATTTCCTTCAGTAAAAATATTTCAAATAATTTTCAGTTAAGGTTTTTAGATTCTTTCAAATTCATGTCTTCTAGTTTGGAAAATTTGATAAAAACACTAAAAAAAGATGAATTTAAATATATGAAACATTATTTTGACTCAGAAAAAATAGATTTACTTTTAAGAAAGGGAGTTTTTCCGTATGATTATTTTGATAGTTTTGAAAAGTGTAAAGATTCTTGTTTACCACCTATTAGCAAATTTTACAATAAACTAAATGAGGAGGCTATAAGTGTAGAGGATTATAATCATGCATGTAAAGTATTTAATGAATTTCATTTAAATAAACTTGGTGAATACTGTGATCTATATGTAAAAACAGATGTTCTATTGTTAACAGATCTCTTTGAAAACTTTCGGAAAATATGCATGCAAACTTATAAACTTGACCCCTGTTGGTATTTTACCACCCCAGCTTTATCATGGGATGCTATGTTATTACATACTAAAGTAGCTATCGAACTGTTTACAGATTACGACATGCTTCTTTTTATAGAAAAGGGTGTAAGAGGAGGTATAAGTCAGTGTTGCAATCGTTATGCTATAGCTAACAACAGATATATGTCTAATTTTAACCCAGATGATGAGATAAAATATTTAATGTATCTTGACGCAAATAATTTGTACGGTTTTGCAATGAGTAAATATCTACCCTTAAAAGATTTTGTTTGGAGTGATAACGATTTAACTGAACAGGATATTTTAAATTTATCAGATGAATCCGATGTAGGTTACATCTTGGAAGTAGATCTTGAATATCCTTCCGATTTGCATGACAAACATTCAGACTTTCCCCTTGCCCCTGAAAATAAGCCCCCACCTAATTGTAAAGAGCCTAGACTTTTAACTACTTTGGAACCAAAAACAAAATATGTTCTCCATTATTCTAATTTAAAGCTTTATTTAAAATTAGGGTTAGTCTTGAAAAAATTCATCGCGTTTTAAAATTTTTCAATCTCCTTGGCTTAAAAATTACATAGATTATAATACTAAATTAAGAACTAAATCTGTAAATGACTTTCAAAAGGATTATTACAAACTAATGATTAATAGCATTTTCGGGAAAACGATGGAAAATGTAAGAAGAAGAGTAGATATACGTTTATGTTCAACAGAAGAGCAGGCTCGAAAGTTAATAGCGAAATCAAATTTTAATCGACGCACAATATTTTCTGAAAACTTAATGGCCGTCCATCTAAAAAAAACCCAAATCAAATTCTTCAAACCAATACAGGTAGGAATGGTAATTTTAGATATATCAAAAGTTCTAATGTATTCTTTTCACTATGAGTACATGAAGCACCGTTATGACTCAAAAGTACGGCTCATGTATACAGACACCGATTCTTTTATATATGAAATAAAAACTGATGATTTTTATAGTGACATGAAAGAGGATATTAACTTACATGATACTTCAGACTATGATAAAAACAATATTTATAATTTACCTCTTGTTAACAAAAAAGTCATCGGGAAAATGAAGGATGAAAATAAAGGAAATATTATGACAGAATATGTAGGATTAAAATCGAAAATGTATGCCTACAAAACAAACAATAAGACTGAAAAGCGGTTAAAAGGAATTAAAAAACAAACTATAAAAAATAAAATAACATTTGAGGACTACAAAGCTTGTCTTTTTAATGAAAAAATAAAATATGTTGACATGAACTTAATTAGATCCAAATTTCATTCATTACATTCAATAAAGCAAAGAAACTTGCTCTGTCATATAAAGATGACAAAAGGTTTATTAATGGTGATGGCATTACTACTCTTGCACATGGTCATTGGTCGTTGATGAATTTAGACCTATTTAATGAGCTGTAGGACATAAAATCCAATAATGGGATTTTTTTTGTGTGTATAAATAATTGATTGTAATGTAAAACTGAATGCTGTTTTTGTAAATAAACAACTTACTTTGTATCTTTACTGTACATGTGTAATCATTACACTGAAATAAATTTTACAAATTGTTGTTCTCCTGTGATGTAAATATACGATTGTAATGTAAAACGCAATACAAGATGTTGATTTCTGAATAAACAATTTACTTTATATCTTTACTGTGTGTGTGTAATCATTATATTGAATTAAAATTTACACATTATTAAAATAATATAAATTAAATATTTTTTTATTTCATTTTAATTAAGAAAATGATTTTAAAACACGTCGCCATCTGCTTCGCCTGGAAAAGCCGTCTTGTAGAATCAAGATCAGACAAGCTAAAACAAATTAAATCGTAACTCGTTCACGCTGATGACGAGTATACTACGGCACATTTTTCTGAATAATCAATTTACTTTGTATCTTTACTGTGTGTGTATGTAATCATTATACTGAATTAAAATTTACACATTATTAAAATAATATAAATTAAATATTTTTTTATTTCATTTTAATCAAGAAAATGATTTTAAAACATGTCGCCGTCTGCTTCGCCTGCAAAATTAAATTCATGAGATTATAAACATAAGTTTTCTTCAGGTCTGTATGCCTTCATAGAATAATGGTTAGCGTAACTGAAAAACTATTGTCCTGTGGAGACATTTTGATCTGAGGCCGTGAGTTTGAATCTGGATTTATTTATTTTTTATTTGAGCGTTATTTACTTCCATCATTTTAAAATCTATAATTAGTGTATATTTTAATCAATAGGTGGCGCCATGAGCACGTTTAACATTCCCATACTTCCATTTTTTGTGCACATTTTTTAAAAACAACTCAACTTAGCTGTAGAAAAAAAAACAATTCAACTCGCCCCCTCAGCTCGAAAATCAAAGCCAATGCAGGAGAAAAACAACTCAACACGTCAGTAGGAACGAAACAACTCAACTCAACAGGAGAAAACAACTCAACTCGGCAACATGAACGAACAACTCAACTCGGCAGCAAGAACGAAACAACTCAACTCGCCAGTAGGAACGAAACAACTCAACTCGTCAGTAGGAACGAAACAACTCAACTCTGCACTGCCATCGACCGCCTGCACCGCCTTTACAGCAGAATCGGCTTTTTCTACCTACTAACGTGTACTGAACAGTGTTCTTACACGCAGTACAAAGTATTCACCATTTGAATTGCTCATATGAGTTAAAATGAAGAATCCTGAAGATGTCATGATAAGAAATCTGCTTGAAGAGAAGAGAGTCAAGAGCAACTCTTCCAACATCGAGATAACCTGAGAAGAGAGGCAAAGCAGAACATTTTGAAGATTCAAGAAGAAAACAGGATAACTTACAACCGAAAACGGAAAGAAGCGCATCTATATAAGAAAGGTGACTTGGTGGCAGTCATGAGGACTCAGTTTGGAAACAAATTGAAACTGCGAATAAAATATTTTGGACCATACCAGGTGACCAAAGTGAAACCCCATGACCGATATGATGTGGCTAAAATTGGAAACCATGAGGGGCCCAATGCTACGTCAGTATCAGCAGACCAGATGAAGCCATGGACTTAGCATGGATGAGAGAGGAGGAATGAACTTGTTTCAAATGTTTGTGTAACTGTATATTAACCTTTGTTCTTTTTTTTTGTTTTTTTTTAGTTTGTTTATTTCAGATCCTTAGTGCGTGAGCAGTGAGGACACTGCTTGTGTGGATGGCCGAGAGTTGTGGGAAATTTCCTCATGAACATGCTATAGAGGGCGCTGTCAAGGCAGCCATCGGGAGTTAACGAAGGAGAGGAATTGAGCGAGCGGACGCTAGACGAGGAGGTCGATGATCCGGAGCTGAAGGGAGAGTAACGAGAACGGTGGCCGAGTAGGGACCCACCAATCCGTTGTTCATGAGAGAGACGCGCAGGTCACTCTCAACACTCCTGTACCTCAGTATTATTGTGAAGATCAGAATTGAGCGAGCGGACTCTAGACGCGCAGGTCGATGATCCGGGGCTGAAGGAAGTGACGAGGACGGTGGCCGAGTAGGGACCCACCAGCCCGTTGTCCAGGAGAGAGACGCGCAGGTCACTCTCAGCACGAGGGCTTAATCGAATTGTAGATATTGTATTATATGTGTTAAACGTCTGTCTTAGTGAGTACAACTTGTAATTAAACGTTAGATTAGAAACAAACGAGAGTGTGATTATTGAATACCCCTAGAACTGTACAATAATCCCACATATATGTGTGTGTGGGAAATTTCCACATGAAAATTCTATGGAGGGTGCTGTCAAGACAGCCACCAGGAGTTAACGAAGGAGAGGGGATTCAGCGAGCGGACGCTAGACGCGGAGGTCGATGATCCGGGGCTGAAGGAAGAGTGACGAGAACGGTGGCCTAGTAGGGACCCACCAATCCGTTGTCCACGAGAGAGACGCGCAGGTCACTCTCAGCACTATCGTGCAGATTGTCATTAACTATACCAGAACTGTCGTTAGAGCCAGAGGGGCTTAATCGAATTGTAGATACTGTATTAAAAACGTACCATAATCCCATATATATATATATATATATATATATATGGGATTATGGTACAGTTCTAGGGGTATTCAATGATCACACTCTCGTTTGTTTCTAATCTAACGTTTAATGCTGGAGTAAAAATACACAGTTCTACTCACTACGACAGAATATATATATATGGGATTATGGTACAGTTCTAGGGGTATTCAATGATCACACTCTCGTTTGTTTCTAATCTAACGTTTAATGCTGGACAAAATACACAGTTCTACTCACTACGACAGACGTTTAATATATATATATATATATATATATATATATATATATATATATATATATACATATATATATACACTGGTGAGCAAAAATTAAGGACGAGACGGTTTTTTCAATATAACTTTGTACAAAAGCTCTCCAAATCAACATCTTAATACCGTAAGATCCCCAATACGTAAGGACATGTGTAATGTAAGCAACACTTACTAAAAGAGAAATCAGAGGGATAAAAAGAAGCTTGATTGAAAAAGTAGCATGGAGCGCAAAATGCGACTGAAGGCCGAAACATCCCTGTGATGGGTGTCCAGCAAGAAACATCCCGTCTTTAGTAGGGGATATGATCTCCCCTGACTGCTAGGCAGGATTCACAGCGTCTGCCCATGCTGAGAATGAGGGTGTCAATGAGTTGTTGAGGCATTGCTGCCCATTCGTCTTGCAGCGCCAATCAAAGCTCCCGAATCGTTACTGGTGGTAAGGTACGAGCTGCCAAGCGTCTGCCTAGAAAATCCCATACATGCTCGATGGGATTGAGATCCGGAGATCGTGCCGGCCAATCCATACGTTAAATATCCTCACTCTCTAAGAGCTGTTCGGCAGCTACTGTGCGATGACATGGTGCATTGTCGTCCATGAAAAAGAACTGCAGACCCATAGCGCCTCTAAAAAGACGCACATATGGAAGAAGAATCTCGTTACAATAACGGGTCCCGTTGTCTGAACCTGCGTCGAAGATGTGAAGGTCTGTACGACTACCAAGCATGATGCCTCCCCAAACGAGAACACCGCGACCTCCATACCTGTCCCTTTCAATGATGTTCGAGGGATGATTGCGGCTTCCCCGCTCTCTCCAGATGAGTATGCGATGAGAATCGCTACTCAAACTGAATGGCACCACAGAGAACGCCTTCTCCGATGGGCAGGCGTTAAAGGTACACACCGTACAGGGCGTCGTGCAAACAGATCACCACCTTGCAGTCTTCTGGCCACGGTAAAACGCGATATCGGTCGTCCAGTCGCCTGTGTCGTGTGTCTAGCGATTTCTCCCGCTGTCTCTTCTGGCCTGTAAGACAATGTACCGGTCATCTGCGGGTGTGGTTCTTCGTGGACGACCACTACTGAACCCCCGGATAGCTGTTCCTGTAGTTTGAAATTGTCTCCAATGTCGTGAAACGATGCTGTGAGCAATTCCGAACTCTGCAGCCACACTTGTCACACTGCGGCCTTCCTCCAACTTCCCAATGATTCGACCTCGGGTAAAAGCATCCAGATGTCGTCTAACAGATTGATTATTCGCCATTTCTCGCTGAGGCAGCAACTCGGTGTTATTTTAACTGCTATACGGCGTGCAATCTCTGCCAGAAATACTGATCTTACCGACATGCTTTATACTACTCAGACACTCCCCCATTACGTCTACCTGCATATCTGCGCATGTGCTACCGTACATCACCTTACTTAATCTCCTGATTGGTCTTTCTGTCCGCTCTGCCTCTTCGTTCAGCTGATATGCTAATTTTTCGACTTCGTCCTTAATTTTTGCACACCAGTGTATTTTACCACTTCTCTTGATTGTACGATGCAACTTTATACTCACAATCTAATTAATTTCGCCCGTTAGGGAGACATACAAAAACGTGTACTATTTTGCTAGGTTGGCGATCCATGAACGTATAGTGGAGAGAGTTTAAAAAATTTCTAGTACATACCGAAAAACCGGTTTTTAAGCTTGTGAATACCAGGATTACAAAATTGTAAAAAAAGGCTCAAAATACCGATTGCAATTCTTACTCCAGATAGATAGGAAATATGCATGAACAAGAAAATACAATACAATATAGCGTAAAATCCGGTGTATAACGCGCACTTTTAACACAAAAAATGAGATCGAAATTTATAGGTGCGCGTTATACACCGGTTATAAAAAAATGATTGTTTCACAAAAATAAACACACACAAGTAATATATAAAAAAAATAAGTTAATTCCTACTTAGATCAACAAAGAAACATTTTATTTTAGCTACTTTTTATTAAATAGTTACAATTAATATAAATCTAGATATGCAAAAGTTTGTGAGGATGTTTGGCCGTCTTTCACGCAAGAACAACTGAATGGATTTTAATAAAACTTTACAATAATATAGCTTATACATCAGAATAACACATAGGCTATAATTTATTAAGATATTGTGTGAAGAGTCCAAAATATAACGATATTTGTTAAGTAAGTAGGAAAAAATTCTGCCATCTGCAAGCAATTATGGCGTGCGCTTCAAAAAAGCCCACGACAGCATATATCTATCTTTTGTTTGTGAAGGAAACCTTTTTGTTTTGGCTACGCAAGGCGCTCGCTTCTTTTTTTTTAATGATTTTATTATGCACATTTGGTAGCAAGAAATTGATCTTTTTTCAAAACAAATACTTTTATCGCTTCTGGTACTTACAGTAGATAAACTTTGTCTTTCACTCTACATCATTTGGAGATATTTGCATAGTTTGTGGTTAGTAGTTAATTATAACGCTATAATTTTAATTGAATAGGCAGATATTACTTATTTAAGTATAAAAATAATTATAACTACTGTACTGTATTTTTTGGAGTGAATATTAACGTCGCACTGTTCAGCTACACGAGGGCTTTTGGCAACGGACCACGTAATTTTGAACCATGGTCAAGTGACGTAGACGACACCTGAGCTGGTACCCCCTTCTCCTAACTATCACACCACACCAACTTAGAAGGAATATTCTACCAATACTTAGCCGGAATATTCTTTGAAATCCACTCTTCCAAGGTATATGGCAGCATGGGCTCTATGATGAGTATTTTAGTGGGGAAGGCGAATAGTTTTGTAGCAGATATTGCGTTTTCAGCGAATTGCTAAGATTATTATTTTTGTCCGGAAAAAATAGTTTGTCAAAATTTAAGTGTCTTATGTTTTTGTATGTTAATGAAGTCCTTAGAAAACGATTTGACTATTTATTTTAAATGAACGGTGTATATAATTAATTTTACAGTGGAATATCTTTAATTTATTAGCTCTAACAGATTAAATTTCCCAAAGTGGGTTATTTTGTTTATGTATATCCCTTAATTTTCAATGTAGTGATCCAAATATATATATATATATATATATTGTGTGAAAAAAACTGCAGTAAATCATAATGTGGTGGATAAAGTATTAACGTGCATCGTCCCCTACACGGCGGGTCATACAAAGCTCGAGATATGAAAGTAGCTAGACATTGGCCAACTTGACTCTATCGTTAACATTTCGCTATGTTTTTCATTGAATCACCATTATAATTTAAGAAACGGCATTGCTTGCGAATATTACACTTTTAACATAAAATAAATACAACAGAAAGTAATATTAATGTATTAAATTTTCAGATATAAATAATTTATACTATTTTAAGCGTTCATTACACAAAGCTTTTAACAATGTTACTTTTGCTAAGCAGAGATCAGCTTAGGGAAGTATTTTCAAAAATAGACCCTCAAGAGTGTTACGGTGAGTTTTAAATAAAAAAAAAATCCTTTTTATCAGCAATTAGATCTACATACTTAAAATTTAACAAAGGTGTGTTTTTTCCTTTTTTTTGTTTAGCTGAGATATGCAAAAAGCTTTTTTTTGTTTAATTTGCAATTCACGTAAAATAAACTCATTAAAAACTTCTTTATCCTTCAATCTGTGTTGTTTAATTTTTCAGTTCACCCGTGCGAAGAACGTGTATACCAGCTAGTATGTTGTTATTGTTTCTAATGCCACCTGGCTGACGTAGTCAGATCGAGGCCCACGAAATTCATCGTGGCATGGGGCTAGAGGTACGCCTGTCTCGTTGGCCTTGAGCACCATACAGGTGACAGTACAATTTAGCTCGGCAAAATTCCCCGAAGAGACGATAGATGGCGACATCACCTATCTCCACCCCCACTGATTTAACGAGCACGCACTCCGTGTGTACTCGGAGGGTATTTGGTAGCATCGGGCATCGAACCCAGGCTTTCCGGTCTGGAGTCCGATGCTCTAACCACTAGGCTACCCATTAAATTGTTGTATTGTCATCCAAAAGAATCATGTATATAAAATTTCAGCTCAATTGAGCGCTTTAAAATGTATTTTCTTAACGATTGAAAATTCCACCAAGATAAATATATAGAGTGTGAGCTAATAATAAGAATTGAAAAAAAAAGAGATGAGCATAAGAATAACTAGACTTCTACATATATCGGAATAATGTTTATTTGAAATAAACGCCAAACCAAATAAAATTATCGGATTCTTGTTCTAAAAGTTTACTATTTTTTTTTCAAAATCCTGGGATAATACCTTGAATATAAATGGCTTAAAAACACACCAGCATTGTAGAAGCACATTTCTTGTTCTTTTGTAAAAACGGGGTGCGCGTTATACGGCGAATATGCCTAAAAATTAAAAAATGCAGCTAGAAAGTCTGGGTGCGCGTTATACGCCGGTGCGTGCTATACGTCGTATTTTATGGTAATTATTATTAAAGAAAAGCTGGTGAGGAGAAAAAAATTACATTAGTCTTTTAATAGATAGATTGCGAAATATGGAAACAGGAAACTAACTTATTATGAATAATTGTTAACAAGAAATATAAAAGAAATTTAAGTCAATTCCTACATTAATTTTAATTAAATTATCGTATTTTTACCCAAAACAATAGTGTATCGAAAGTTTCAGCTCAAATGAGCGCTTTAAAGAGTGAGAAAAAAAAACCTTTGCAAATTTTGACACAAGTCGCCAAAAATGATGCCAACGTGGCTGTATTTGTAAATCTTTCAATAATTAGTTTTATAATCAATTTATATTAATAAAAATTAAATTTCTGTTGTCATCCGAAATAATCATGTACATAAAATTTCAGCTCAATTGAACGCTTTAAAATGTATTTTATTAACGATTGAAAATTCCACCAAGATAAATAAATATATAGAGAGTGTAAGCTAATAGTAGGAATTGAAAAATAGAATGAAACGAGGATGGAATAGCTTCTAATGTAGGTTTTTAAGATGAAATTTGGAAGTACGGGGTCATTGAAAAACATAATGATCAGCGTTCCCGGGATAACCACATAAATATTTTGGGGTGGAAATGAACTTGAACCTATGAACATAAACAATGAACCAATTTTTCCACATAGCCTTTCAATCCTTCAAAAAAAGGAAATCTTAACCAAATGAGAGACCTTCACGGTTCACAGTTTACACTGTCTTATTTTTTAATGGAACTAAACACTTTCATTTAAAAATGTTTCGTTCTTTCTTTAATAAATATCCTTATACTTATAATATCCTTTTACTTCTTGAAATTTAAATCTCTCAAATACAGATTAGTTATTCATCTGTAAACTAAAAAAAAGAAATTTTGAACTAAAATTAAATTAGATATTTTTCAATGTTATGTATATATATAAATATTTAGTTTTTGTATTGTTTTCTTTAAAATGTATCTCTCTTTTGAAAACAAAATTCACTTTTTATATAAGTTGCAATACAAATTTCCAAATCACACAAAAGTTCATTTTAAAAAAATTAAAAATAGTCATGCATTAGAAACCACAATACCATTGTATTATTATTTTTTCCAATTTCACAAAACTACATAAAAGTAATTCTTAATTTTCTTCTTAAAAATAAAATTTCTATTATAATTGGTATGATTGGCAATCACTCAAATTAGTTCATCATTGTTTAAGATAGTTTTATAAGTTTCAAATAGTTTTGACAATTAAATATATTCTAGTAAAATTCTTTACGTATTAAAATCATTTTAAAATAAAAAAAATTTAAAGAATACTTTATTTATTGAAAGATAAAACATGAGCAATTACCACCTTTGATCCACAAAAATCACTTGACTTATAAAATATTACCATTTGTCTCTAGTATTATGTCAGATTGAAAATCTGATAGTGAAAATTGAAAACTAATGTTTTCCCAATGCCACCATATTGTACAGTACAAATCAAAAGCACAATTAATCTCAATTTTACCACTGGTCCATTTCTGCATCAGCAAAAAGGCAATTTTTTTTCTTTAAAATTTTTTTTTAATTCACCGTATTGTTTTTACTACAACAAAATTTGATAAGATTAATATTTATGAAACATTCAAATTCTCCAAAGGTGATAGAGTTTTAAATTTTGAACAATGTTTAAGTGCTGAGGATGTTACTAGGGAGAGTAATGTGTTACTGCCAATTTTCATACCAAGCAACATGATGACTTGAAAGCCTTGTTGATTTTATATAATTCTTTGCTGGAAGTAAGTCTTATTCAATTCATGTTTCGTTGACCATAAAATTGTAATGTCCAAAAGGATACAACAACCCAAGAGTCTATGAAAGGATCTACATATATTAATGTGCATTTTCTGGGTACACAAAAAAATAATTTCCTAAACATTCAATTATCAACATATTTCAATTAATAAATGTTGCATTATTGACTTATTATGTATTAACATTACACTTTCAGAGCTTTTGCTTTTATGACTATTAGAGTAATTTTGTACCAAGGTCAAGAAATGCAGATATCAGAGCTTAAATAACACTGTCCTAATTTCACATCACACTATTTTGAGTCTTGATTGATTTAACATGCATCTTCATCTCTACATGATGGGCACTTCATGGCATTAGGAATGGAATCTGCCACATGACTGCAACAACACCAGTCCCAGGTTAACCTTTTTGATCACTTGGCTATCAAGATCATTTGCATATTATTAAAAGACACAAATTTTAATCAAGTTAAAAGAAAAAAATTAAATTTATAATAAGATTTAACTGTCAAAAAAGTTCTAAATAATTTAAAGGTTAAAAATCGGAAAACAGTTGCCAAAAATAGAGATGCTTGGAGAAGGCCAGAGCTTTTGAGCCACTGAAGAAGAATATCAAATTGAATTATATGCCTTCCAATGATTAATACTCACATTTTTTTAAGTGAAATATTTTTAAAGCATAATACAGCAGATTATTGCAAAATTAAGCATTCAAATATTCTTAGCTAATGAATAAAAATATTCACATAAACAATACTTTATTGAACAATTCAATAAAATTACATTCAGAGATGAAACACTATGTGATGAATCAGAAAATGCAAATAAGTGTATAAAATTTACTCGAAAGAAAAAATTCACTGACAATTTATATTACTTTGTGAATTACTAAACCAATTTATTTTACTTGTTAGCTGACAAAAGAAAAAGTGTAAAATCCACATGTAGTACAATGAAAGTGGAAAGAAAAGGTAAACATATACATCAACACATGTACCTACATCATAACTAACACACACACAAAATATACATCAATGACTTTTCAGTAATAGTACAATTAGATCTACAATAACCTTTTTTTTTAATTAACTGAAAAATTAACTCTACATATACAAACCAAGTTACAGTTTGTAAGTTACACATAAACATTAAGGCATAAATTAATAAGGAAAGAGAAAGTTCAATGAAAAATATAAAGCTATAACAGAATACTATTTATCTTTAAAAAAATTAAGGGTGATTCCTTAAAAATTTATATTTTCTAGAACCCATAAATCAGTAAGTCAAACAGAAGCAATATAATTGCACAAAACTGTGAAAAAATATCACATGATAAATAAATAGTAAGTAATGGTTTTAATACAATTAAAACAAAATCTGAAAATCTTCCGAGTATATTATCACATACAGGTATTCCCCCCTCCCCCTTATGTGAAAGGCCAATACACAATTTTCACAAAAGATTTAAAATAAGCAATACTTTTTTAAATACATAAAAATTAATGGTATTTCAGGAAATCACAGCATATATCTAGAAATAATTTTGCCTCTGAAAATAAAGTCTGATATTAAAACAAATGATGCACAAAAAACATTTGTTACATTACTTACATACAATAGACATACACAATCGCCCATGTCTTTCAACTCTGCAGTAGTGGCTATTCACAATTTCTTCAATCACCACCGATATTTCCTCCAATCCAGCGAAAAGCTACAATCATTAGATAAAAACGAAACAAAAAAATGCTGAAATAAAAATACAGCACAATACTGCACTTGTAAATCTTCCGATAAATCTTTGATACATATCATTCAGTTATACACCAGAAAGCAAATAGAATATAATTAAAATGTTATTTATATATTTTCAAAAATGACTAATGTTCAACAAATAAGAATAACAGATTAACTTTAAATAGCATTTGAATTAATGTCTCACGAAGCAGGCTTTGTTTTTCCTGAAGACAGAGAAAAAGAAAGGAATTTTTTTTAACATTAATTAGCATTCGCTGATGTGTGTGTGTGAGTAGGAGGAAATTTTCGGTAACGTCTTACAGATTATGTAAATCATAGCCACTACTGCAGAGCTCATAAGACATGGGGAGAAGAAACAAAGCCTGGGTAAACATTAATTCATTTGCACACACAAGTCTCAATGTTTAATTTTACCTTCTTGTATTATAACAAAATAATTATGTATCAAAGAATTGCTCATTTCTCTTCAGTACAAAGGTACTTAACTTTTGTTATTTTTCCAGCTGCAGTTGATATTTGGAAGTAGAATGGATGAAATGCCAAACCACAGATCCATAAATACCAAGAATGTCCAAGAAGAGAACTTCTCAGTGTTAAGTGAAAAGATGTGTGTTCCTTCAAGTTTGCGAATTAAGTGAACAAACAGGCCTGTTGAACCGAGGATACCAAGTTTTCCATTGAGTTGCTTCTAAAGTTTTTAGAAGAGTGATACAAGTTCAGTGTTAGTCCTTGACAATAAATAGTTCATATGTTTAGTTGAATAAATCCTTGCAGATGATATCAATTAATACACTTCAGTTCCATCACTGAATGATAATTGCTCGAGATGCTTCCATTGAGTTGCTTCTAAAGTTTTTAGAAGAGTTATACAAGTTCAATGTTAGTCCTTAACAATAAATAGTTCATATGTTTAGTTGAATAAATTCTTGCAGACAATATCAATTAATACACTCCAGTTCCATCATTGAATGATAATTGCCTTTTAAGATCTGAGAACTTTAATATAACAAATAGTTCTCAATAATATTTAAAAGCAAATCACATTCACACAATATTTATATGATACACAGCCAATAAATTGAATGAATATATATAGTTCCAGAGAATAACCAAGCCTCAGTATGTACAGATATAGCAATAACAAATTTAACCTCTATGGACCTAAAAGTATAATGCATTAACAATTACATCTTACATAGAGAATTAATAATTTTGATATACTATAAAGCATATTATAGTTTTAAACATTTAAATTACTTAGTTTTAAATTACTCTAATTTATAAAAAAAAATTAAAAAAAACTACAGTTTTCTGATAAGAATTTTAAAAAATATTAAAACAAATTACTAATAATTTGCTTCATTTTAATTTTAAAAATTTGGCAAGATCGAATTAAAATTAATAAAACAAAAAAGTATTGATACCAATTAACTTAATGACTTATATCACAACACAAATAAAATTTGGGAAATCTTGCAAACAAAACAAATAATAGTTAAAAAAAATTGGTAAAGGACTTTTGATTTCAGCCAAATTTTTTTAATGATTAAACCCAAATTCTGGTTACTCCTTACATATGATGTCCCTCCCTTCTTTGGCAATAATTTTAAAGATCAAGAAATTTGGCAATATCAGACTTGTCTTTACACTGAAATTGTTATCAAATAAGATGTACCATACTTATATATATATATATGTATAAAACTTCCAATATTATCAAAAATATTTTGTTCTTAAAGCACAATTCCTTACGAATCGAATATCAACAATATAAAATTTTTGAATTGGTTATTTTCAATCATATCTTAGGTCAGATTTGAATTTCATAATAAAAAATATGTTGTTTAAAGAAATTAATACTAATTTTTGATGAAAATTTTATAACAATAAAAAATGCTATTTATGATACACACAGAAATTAAAAGATATACATATAACATATTGGTATTGTAATCAATATTAAAAAATCATATCTTCAGCAACAAATATTTAATACACAAACAAATTTCAGAGAACTGTTTGATTTTCAGTAAACAATTACAATAAATAAATGATGCTTAAAACAGATAATTCAATCATGTCAAATAAAAGAAATGGAATGATGAAAACACAATTAACATTCTTCACAAATATATGCAGAAAACATTTTACAAACAAAACCTGTTATTCATACACACATATATATATACAAGCATACATACTTAAATTTATAATAAAACATAATAAATTAATCTACCTCTTGTTAGGCAAATTAAGAATGAAAAGTAAAAGAGAATTTTAAATCAATGAAATTTTTATTTAGCATAGAAAAAAAAACTTACCATGCACAATCTATAAACAGAACAGCATACATAACCCAAATCTAGAACTGTTCTGTTTTCTGAAGTAGAAATTATCATTCAATGATGAAATCAAAATTGCCTTAACACAACTAATCTATGTTAATGACATCTGGAGAATCTTCTTCTTCAGCCACTGGAGATGCATTATACGGCTCCTCTGGACCATCAATTAAGGAATAAAAGTCAAAATGATTGAAATGTCGGTTAGAACCTTGTGAACCGCGTAAAATATCAGTAGTTTCTGGGAATGTACTCGTACTTGGAGTAGAGTAAGTTTTGGGTGAAGCTTCAGGTGCTACGTTCTCATAATTTGATGTGCTTGGTCCTTTTAAAATTGATGATGCAGCTCCAAGAATACAATCTACATCCGAAGTATCAATATCAAGAGATTCGGGTAAAGGGCGAAGTGAAGCTTTATCAGGAATATGAGGAAGGAATTTTGGTGCTTCTGATTTGGATAAACTTAAAGCAAAAGGGACAAATGATTTTAAGCTTGCTTCTTCTGAGTGTCGAGTTTCCTCTGGCGATTCTATAAGTACCGGTGACATTTCGGAAGAATTAGTGGATTTATACTTTTTCTTTGGATGAAGTATGGGCCACGAATCTTCAGTGTCACTGGAAGAATCCAAGTCTACTACTTCAATGGGTCTCTTTGGTTTAGAAACTTGAACCTTTGGAACATCTTTGGGTGGAGCTTCAATGGATGCATCACTTACTTCAGGTGGCTTCTTAATTGGCATAACAGGAGTCCAAGATCCATCTTCATGAAACTGAACTTCAGTACATTCTGCAGGAGCTTTAATAGTGATATCTAGAAATAATCCATCAATAGCCAGATTTTTGAAGTATGCTGGTTTATCACAAACAGGACAGATCCATTTGGGTTTTTTTTCATTCATTTGCAAATACAATGTGGCATCAAAACACTGTAAATGAGTGCAAGTCAATGCACGACAAGGCAATTTCATTTTTATTTTTCCAAGAGGGCACATTAAAGAGCCTCGTAAAATCATTGTTGCTATTTCAGAATCTCGGTCCTGACTAAGTTTCTCTTTGATCATGGCTGTTGTATGATCTGGATTCCGTACTCCATTTCCTTTTAGTCTTCTTATTAATGTAGTAGAATTCTGTCTACGCACTAAAAATATGCCCATTACAAAAGGCTTTCCACTGCTAGATGCCCAAGAAAGTTGAACCTCATTTGATTCAGTTGCAGTTTTCTTTGTTAAGTTAGTAATGTCAATGGGTACTTTTGGTCTCCTCGGTTCAGTACCAGGCTTGTTTGTTGGGATAGGATTCGGCAGATTAGCTACTTTATGGTTTATTTTCAAGCAAATACTTGAAGGAATTTCATCATCTTGATCACAACTAGAATCTAATAAGCAAATTCTCAACTGCACTTGCACATCATTACTAGACTGAAATTCTAGTACTTGGTGAGGGGTTAGGCAAAATGCAAATTCTCGCTCTTGAAAACGTTCATTTGGTAATGTTACGAGACTTGTAGGTTTCAATAATTCAGCCAATATATCATAAAATGGCAATTCTTTAAACTTGACATCAGGATTAACAGGATATTGAGGCAACACATTAATATGCGCTGGGGGAGCTAACATATGTTTACCCATATGTGGAACATAATTAGACATTCCAGGCCCACCCATGGGTCCTAGATGAGTAGGACGATTGCCATAACTCATTACAGTATCACCCATAGAAGGGATGGAATACATATCATGACCATCTGAATGAGCACGAGATTGACAAAATCTACTGTTATGAATTTCCTTTATTTTCATATCAACTGCAGCTGATCGAAGTTTAATTAAATCCAAAGCACGATTTTGTAGATCATATTTCTTGCCGCCCTTGTTCCGTCCAGCGTAAGTAAGTAGCGATTGCAAATCACTGACCCTAAATGCTCGGACCATTTTTGCTAGTTCCGCTTCTGAAGTTGACATGACGGCAAAAAAGTGATGTTGACACTAAGTTAGATGAAAACTCAGTTCTTCTCAAAAAGTCTCAAAATTTCGGAGTTCATAAATATATTTTCACAACATATCATATCAAAACCAATGCAAGCCAAAATAAATGTTGCCAGACTTTCAAGCGAACGTTCGAAAATGGTATGATTTTCAGACACTGCGCAAGCAGTTCACGCATACGAATTTTATTAAACCTCATTTACTTTGGAACGCATAGCTGTAACATCTTAAATATATTTCACCTTTTTATGTCTCGGTAAAAAAAAAATGCTATCTAATGACGTCATAAACTTCTCGTCAATATAATTGGATAAAATTTGAAATACGTCATGATATCCTTGATTCCGAATGGTTGAAAATGCAGAATTATAACGTCATAATACAACACAAAATAACTTAAAAGAAGTCGATTGGTATAAGCTGCAAGATCAGTTGTCACTAAGTTAGTTTTCTAAAAATAACCACACTAGTACACATGCCGTAATAATAAGAAAAACAGCGCTAGTTTATTTTTTTTTTTTTGAAAGTGAAGAACTACTCCAACAAATCTGAGAGATTTAAAAAAAAATATCTGCAACAAGCACACTAGAATTTCTTTTTAAAAAAGAATTTAAAAAATGAATGATCCCGATGATGGCTTTTTAATCCATAAAAGTTACTTCATGCATTTTCTTAAAGCCTAAATTTTCATTTACAGGATCAGCACAATCAGAGTAACATATTGTTTAATAACTATAAAATTTTGGAGGCTTTTATGACAGACGGAGAGGATGGGAGGCGTAGAATATTATAACGATATATTATTGTAATATTTTATTTAATATTATTTTTGCTCAAGTGCTTTATTTCTATTTGATACGAACAGGAAAAGCATTCTACATTACTTTTGAAAACTTTTTTAAATTTGGATGTGTAAATTTAATTTAGTTATTCGTCAAATAAATTGTTAAAGAATTATACACAGCCACATGGGTTCGATGACGGCCCAAGTCGTGGATTTTCATGATGCAGAAAATCAACACCGACCATGTCGTATGATTATAAGGCATGAAAAAGGTCCCTAGAGTGTCTGTTTGGCTTCGGTGCTCTCGGCAAAATTAAATCCTAGTACAGGTTCACATCGTCAGAGCTCAGGTGCCTCCCTCTAGAGAGGAAACTGTTGGTCAAAATTACCTGCAGTGATTGGTATTCACTTATATGGTGCTGCACAAAAAAGAGATACCAGCTTCTGGGGAATGTATTAGGTATGTAATGGTAAAACACCAATTCACAGCCAATTAGAAATAAAAAAAATTTAAAAAAAAACATACAGCCACATACTAACCTTAAAGATCTTTTAGGCTCCCTTCACACCAAACAATTCCGAGTCTGTAGCAATGTTTCCAATTCACGGCGATTCTGAATGAACAGAGACTTGTGCCTTCACACCGCCACGGGCCAATCATTCTTCCATCAGTTGCTGTAGAACATGGATGCTGTTTTTAATATTTTAAGACGATTAACGTTTCAAGCTATTAATTTCACAACTGTATTTTCATTTATTTTGAAGATGAAATACATAAAATGAAAAATATAAGAACGGTTTTATTCATTTATATTTTGCCTGTTAGTATCAAGTGTAATTATAGTCTGAAAAGTTGTAACAAATAATAAATATGTATTGTGTAACTAAATAAAAACGCAATTACATTTATAAATAATATATCTAATGTTTTTAATGTTAATGCTCTACAGCTTTTGTAGCATATAGCAACTTGTAACAACTTGTAGCAACTTGTTTCTAATACAATAATGAATTAAAAATTTTACATGCCATTTACATTTTGTTAGTTTTATATAACAAAATGGTAGATCTATGTAGTAATAAAATGGAATCTTTTTTAAATATTTAAATTATCGACAATTTTGGTGTTTTATTTTATTTTAGCATTCTTATAAATATTTTTTTTCTCCCAAAATTAAATAAATTCTTATCAAATTGATCTCTGAAGCTATTTCAAATATCCTTCAAAATATTCCCTTCCCTACCAAAAAAAACAACAACACATTTTGCTTTAAAGTATTAAAAAGTAAAGAATAAAGTTTTCAAATTTCTAAAATTGAATAAAATAATACATGCAAAGTTAATTTGGTTATTTGCGCTAGATTAGCAGGGATAAAATATAGCCTACACACTCGGCGACAAGAACAAGAGTTAGTTTACATAATGAAAAAGAATACTATGATTGGCATAAAAACTATTCTACTATTGGCATAAAAACCAACTCATGCTAACCCTAACAAGAACATTAAAATCTTTAAATATCTAAAATTAGCTTCATTAATCGAAACGTTATGTGATATAATCACTAATAATATAAAAAACAATAAAAATCAACACTCTATTTGTTTAAATTCCCTTTTTCTTTAAGAAATAGATCCCGGCTGCTGGTGATTGAGGGAAGAAAATCTGACCTGCCGAATTACGCGTAAGTCAGAATGACGGCGGATTGAACCGGTTTTGTTTGGTGTGAATGCGGGAAGCGAATCTTGACTTATTTGAGCGGGAAATTACGAAGCCGAATCCTGGTTGATCAGACAAGTTTGATGGTGAATTAATCGGAGTCGTTTGGTGTGAAAGGAGCCTTACACGTACAAAAAATTCAATTTACTCCTAGTATACATTTTGAAAGAGGCAGGCTATGTGGCGTGGTTGGTTTGTCGATGGATTTCTGCACCCAAGGTTGAGGGTTCCACTTCGCATAGACAGATGAAATAGTGTAAACAATGACAATTAAATTATGATTGCGGACGCCGTTTTCTTCACTCAAATGATCCAAGGGATCCCCAGATGAGCGATATGTTCATAAAATATAATATAATATCTTTTAAAATACAAATACTTAGCTTGATTTTATATCACAGCTCTCTTTATTAACGGTAAAGAACAATTCAAAAAAGAATACAAACAAAAAACACAATGCTGCCATACAGCACATGCTAAATTAAAATAAAACGATAATTTCTTGGATATACTTGGACGGTTTGAAAATAATTTACAGCACGTTACATACTCCCACCTTGCAAAGTGAAACTGATCTTTGCAATCTAAAATAAATTAGACTTTAACCATGCAATACATTGTATAGATATATATGATACTTAATTCCTCCTAAAATTTGAAAAGAAGTTCACAAGTCCAATTTGTGGGGAATTTTTATGGTCCATCCCAATCTGGTTTTGGTAGGGGGTTTCTCCTCAGAATTATCAGTACTTTCAACTGGAGAATCGGGAACATAATCAGTTGGTGAATCCGAAACATGGTCAGTAGATGATTCAGGAGTTTTCTCAACAGGTAGGCTGTCTTTTCCTGAGGCCTTTAAAACACCAATTTCAGTTTTAGCTGATGCTTCCAATGGATATAGCCTTTGGAAGGGACGAATCCTCTGACCATGGGAGGTTCTAATTCTAGCTACTCTGGGAACTCCATCTTTGCCAGGATAAACCTCCAAGACAACACCAAGAGGCCAGTCAATTCGTCGCACATTGTCATGCCCAATCAGCACAACATCGCCCACTTCTAAAGCATCATTTCTCCTTGTCCCTCTGTGGACCAGAAGAGCAAGATTTTCTTTTCTAAACCTTTGTCTCAGATCTTCACGCAACTTCTGCAAGTATTTGGTGCTTTTTACCAATGAAGATCGATCTACTTGATCCAAATCAGGAGTTTCACAGTTGCTATTTCCGTGAATGAACATTGCTGGGGACAAAGGTAACAATTCATTTGGATCTTCGTGTATGTATGTCAAAGGCCTAGCATTGATTATTGACTCCTAATCACATACGATGGTCAGGAGTTCTTCATAAATTACAATAGATTTCCCTAACACACGACGTAGAAGCTCTTTGAGCATTCTCACAATACGCTCCCACCATCCACCCCACCATGCTGCTGTGGGTGGAATAAATTTCCAAGTGATTTTCTGGGCAGTTGAGTACACCACAATTTTATCCCAATATAATGTTCTCAGTGCATTATTTGTTCCTACGAAGTTAGTACCATTGTCACTGTAAAGTACTGAAATCCTGCCTCTTCTCGCAATTAATCTTCTCAAGGCTTGAATGAAGGTGAGTGATTGAACTAGTTCAAAATGCACTGCCCGGTAGACAGCACAGGTAAACAAAACAATCCAGGCCTTCTCTTTTGACTTAAGATAAAGAGGACCTGCATAATCTACACCTGTTACTTCAAATACCTTTGTCTGAGTAACTCTATCTCTAGGCAGCGGAGCAAAGGGCACTTCAACATGCTTAGCTTTATAACGTTTGCAAATCACACACTCAGAAAGAACTTGCTTTATTAATCTTTTGGCTCTAATTATCCAAAATTTCTCTCTAAGGCGTGCACGTAATATTGAAAAACCTGCATGCATTGCTTTTACATGCTCTTCTCGAATTAATTTCACTACAACATCATTGGCAGGTAAGAGAATTCGGAACTTGAAATCTTCCTTCTCATAACTTGGTTCTAATTCTCAGAAGCCCATCTTCATCTCTAAAGGCTTGCATTTTAGCAAGAAGTCTCTCATCTTGAAAGGCGTTTGACTGCAGGGACTTGAAAACCAAAACTTCTGCTCGTTTCAATTCTTCATAGCCTAAGCTTCCCTTTAACTTAGTTGCATTTGAAACGTTGTGAATGAAACGTAGCATCCACGCTACTACTCTGTTGTTTCTACTATAGGTGGAAAAATAACCACTCTTAATATCTGTTGTTTGAACATTCATCATAGAACATTCATCATTTCTTTATTCACTTCAACCTCATTGACATCTACTTCCACATCACTAATAGGCCATTCTTGAGGCGAAAGATGCAACCAACTGGGACCTTCCCACCATTTTGAGCTGCAAAGCTGCTTTGCTGAACGCCCTCTACTCGGACAGTCTGCAGGATTCAGAGATCCAGGAACATGTCTCCAGGCTTTGACAGGTGTCAACTTTCGAATTTCTTGAACACGGTTGTAAACAAATACACTCCACGGTTCTTCTCTCTTCAACTAAGCTAATACTGTAGTAGAGTCTATCCAGGAATAAACATTGTCTGTTGAAAACTCTTTCAAGACAGTTGTAGAAAGACGAGCAGATATAGCAGCACCAAGAAGTTCTAGTCTGGCAATTGTTGTTTCCGTTTTCCCACATGGTGCAATCCTAGTTTTACTCTGTACCAGTTGTATGGGTACAGTGCTTCCAATATCAACTCGTAGGAAAACAACAGCAGAATAAGCAAGTTTGCTTGCATCACAGAAAAATGTAACGAAATATGCTGAAATCCACTATCTCAGTGTAACCATCTTGGTACTTGAACATGCTTTAAGTGTTCCAGTTCCTTTAGCCATTTCAAAAAATCTTGACTTGTTTTTGTATCTACTACTTGTGATCCCAACCAATTTGTAGCCAAAGTTTTGGTAGTAGCAACACTGGATCAGTGATCCCCAAGGGGTCAAAAACTTTGTGTGCAGCAGCAAGAATATTTCTTTTTGTGATTACCTCTTTCATTAGTTCTCTCAAATCTGGAATATTTAATGATAGGGTATCACAATGACTGTCCCAAATCATTCCCAGGACGTTTGTAGGACTTGCTATAGGATCAGATATGTTAGAGTGCTCCCACCCTCTTAAGTCAAATTTTCTTTCAGCCATGATCTCCGTGTCTACATCAATAAATCGTTCTAGTTCTGACTGGGTTTGGACACTTGCCAAACAACTGTCTACGTAAAAGCTGCTCATCAATTTTTGTACAATATACTCAGGGTATTTCCCACGAAATCTTGCTAACAAGGAAGGGATCAGTTCAATCAAGTTTAAACCCTTTTTCGAAACAGTCATTGAGGCTGACCGCTCCCTTTTGTTTTGACGAAGCATTAAAGACGGGTCTAATTTTTGTAGTACTGTCCGGCTTCACCACATGTCGATGGGGCAGATAGTGAGAAACATACTTCAATTCTTCTTTGGGAACTTCTTCGATTATGCCTTCTCGTTTCCATTCCTTAAAGACATCACCATATTCTTTAAACAAGTTTTCCTTCTTCAGCTTATGGGTTGTCACTCGTAACCCTTTAAATGCCAAATTAAAGTTGTCTGGCAGAGGTAAATGATTGTCAAGCCATGGTAGGGAGACAAGGAATCGCTCTTCTTCATCAACCTTGACAGTTCTTAAGAAGTGCTCCATTGAGGCTTTATGAAGCTCCTCTTTAGTTTTTTGTTCTGAAGGATCTTGTATCCCCAAGGAATCCAATATCCACAACTGGGAGATATCCATCTCTTTCACAAATAGGGATGTCACCAGCATAGCATTGCATGAAGAAATCTCACTGTCAGGTACTTTACCTGACAGAGTCCATCCAAGTATTGCCTCCATGGCAACAAGCCCACAGGATAAAATTCTGCGCTGACCAGTCATGAGCTTTCTGATTACATCTGATCCAAGAAGCACTTGTATAGATCGCGACTCTTCCCCTGCATCTGATAACTGGATCTTCATTTCATCAAGTTCTGAAATTCAACAACCTGGAGCAATGTTGTCGCAAATAGATGTCTGATCTAATGCTTCCAGGTTACATGTAATACTATTGTCTGGATTTCTTAATCTTATTCTATAACAAGTATGTTCACACTTGTCAGATTTAATCCCCCCAAACATCGAGTGCATCAGAATTTCCTTTCTGAGTGGGATATATCCCATTTTTTCAAAAAACTACATTTTTTAATACATAAGACTTTTGTGAGCCAGAGTCTAGAATTGCCCTAACTGGGATTTCTTTGTTACCACACACCATTTTTAACTGCAAAGTTTGAAGAAACACCCTGGGACTAGAAGTGCAGTTGGCCATATTAACTTCAACTTTTGGACCCTCATTTTCACTCCTGTATGAATCTTGATTCTTAGCCTTTAGAGACTCACACATAAGTGGGACATGCTTTTTACCACATATTACGCACCTTAAATATGTCTTACAAGAATGAGCTGTATGCTTTGGAGTTAAGCAAGCAAAAAAAACATTGCTTCTCTCTTAAAATATTATGCCTTTCAGCCAAACTCATCTTCTGAGCTTGAAAACAGTCTCGGCTCGAGTGCTTTCCAGTACAAAAAACACATTCCTTCTTCACTTCCTTTGAAGCTGTAGTTAATAAATTGGCAGCTGTAGGTATCTTTTCCTTTGGAAAATTTCTTACTTTTTTCTTAAAAGATTGGCGATTTTCATCTACACCCAAGCCAATACCAGCCATAGCCAAATTAATTCTTTCTTCTCTCTCTGTTTCTACCTTGAGAAAAGTCATTAAATTGGTTAAACGTTCTTTAGCATCTGTTGAGGCTGCTGAAGTAGCACTTCTATCCCATGCTTTCAAAAAGTACTCTTGAAAACGTGACTCAACCATGGGATAAAGAATTGAAGCACATTTTTCAGTAGTCACTCCTAAAGTCTCTAAGGCTCTTAGATAAGATTCGAGTTTATCATACAGAGATGTCATTGATATTTTTTCCTGTTTCTGCACCGAAATTATGAGCTTTAATAATTCACGAACATAAACCTCCACTAATAGATCATCTCTACCAAATCTCGCTTTTAAGCTGTCAACTGCTTTGGCATAATTGGCTGCTGTTGCAGGAAAGCTCTCTACTACTTCTCGGGCTCGCGAGCCATTTACAGTAGCTTGAACAAGATACTGAAATTTGTTCTCGGGCGCGATTTCATCATCGTCATGGATATGTTGAAATCGACTCCAAAATTGAAGCTAATCTTTAATATCGCCACTAAACTTTCTAAATTCTAATTTTGACAGATTAAATTTCTTTTTAGCGCCAGATATAACAGTATTTTGTGACTCACCAGAAACTGCCAATGTTGCCTTGATTCTCGCCAACTCCAGTTCGTATATTCTTGAGTCATCGAAAATTGGAGTACATCCGAGCCAAATGTAATGCTACAAGATTATCTTTCGAATAAAAAAAAATTCATGTCAATCGAATAATACATCGTTGTTTTATTGCAATTTAAAGTTCTATACCTCTAAAAAAAACACCCTTTATATGTATTGTGTACACATCTTGTATTTTGCCTACATCATTTTCGCATTTAATGCTAATAAATTTTTTCAAGCTTAATTTAAGTATTGGTTTAATTAAATCATAGTTACATACTGAAAAACATTCCATTTATTATTTGGTTTGTAACTGTTATATTTTAAAAAATGCAAATTTCTAACCGTTTGTTTAGTGGAATAATTATATAAAATCAAATTATTGGTAAGTTTTATGAAATTCATAAGAATTTTAAAAATTTTAATACAATTTGGTATGTTCAAATCAGTTAATTTATTCATGTCAAAGAAAGCTGCCCATTTTATCAAGCTCAGTTTTTTTTAAAAAAAATGCTTTAAAATCTGTCCTTTTCATTTCAAAGTTTCCTTTATGCGTTAAAAAAAATATAATTCATAAAAGATTTCTACAATACAGACCGGTTTATGGTAATACAAAAACTATGAATACAATTAAATACTGAGTGGAAATTTTGGTGGAAAATTCTTCATTGTGTATTTAGTTCTCACGTTAATTTGTACTTCGTAGAAGATATTTATATAGATGTAGCTTAATGCTTTTTTAATGGGCCACAGTTTAGTAAATGTCACGGGTTCGGGCCTTAATTTTGCTAAGAATCCATTTTTTGAAATTTTGCAAGTACGACTTATACGAAACGGGATCTCAAATTTCTCGAGTGATATTGTGTGGTAGTTAATATAGTAATACATATAAATTAGACGTGTTCCACCTGAGGTGTCTTCGTTTGACTACATATAAATTATGAAATCTGTTACCAAAAGAACTGATGTTACTAATTTTTAGTATGAAATAAATTTGTAAAATGATTGTAATTTCCATTTCTGTTGTTTTGTTATTGAAGGAAATTGTTTTATTGCTATTAATTAAATTTTTATTGTTAGGCTTAAGAAATGTTGAAAATTTTTTAGCGATGCTTGAATATCGGACAACTTTCTTCCAACAGTCATCAAACATGTACATTTTTCATCATTTGTACGCAACGCTCTTATTAAATTCAATTACTAAAAAAAACTTTAACGTTAGTTATTTCATTATTATTTCAGACGTTTTTAACATCAGAGCATATTTTAATATTAAACTGTATCGAACTAAATAAAAATAATGCAAATATTTTATATTCGTAATTTTTTAGTAAATATTTTGATTGATTTTAAAATAGTATTAATTTTTTGAAAATATGTAATGTGGATCAGATAAGTTGTTTTTATGTATTTATTAATCGGCTAAATTTTGCAAATTAGATGTGTTAATCATTACTTGAATTTTATTTTAGATTAGCGTTTTCAAGAGTTGACTTTTTTTTAAACCTAAAAAATTATTTTATTTACTCTTGAGGATAGGATTATTAAGGATTTGAATGAGTGGGTTTGAATTTATTTATTTATTTTTGTTGATAGTAACATTTAAAATGTTGTGGCTATTTTAAAATAACACATAGTTATACAAAAAAAGGAATACTAACTTCATAAACCTTTTACAATTGATGTGACAATTATAGCATTTCGTTTCAATTGTAATAAATATAGAGATAAATATAGATTTCATTTGTGATGTACAAAGAACTTTTACATAACAAGTGAAAAAAAATTCAGTTGATCAGTTCAAGGCAGGTAATGTGGCTAGCATTTTATATAATTTATCTCTGTACTATTTTCATGTTTCGTATTAAGTACTCGATAAAAATATTTAATAAAAACTGTAGATCTTTTATAATGAAATGAATCGCTAAAAAAATGAAGTTTAAACTGAGGGTTCTCAACTTAAGGCAAGAGGACCCTAGTAGCGAAGCATTAAAAAAAGAAATTCTTAGAACAACTGGCATTTTTCAAATATTTGAACCACTACATGGGAGGTCCTGGAATACAAGTTAAGTTTTTTTAACGCTTTAAAATCAGCCAATTTCCTTTTTTTTCTTCCATACTTTAGAAAACCGATATATTCTCGACATCTCAGCAATATATTCCCGCATATATAAATCTATACTCTAGTGAAAAATTCTGTTGTTGGTACTTATGCCACCTGATGGACAGTAACCGATTGTAACATCAGATCAAGGCCCACGACATTCATCGATGGCAAGGGGCTACTTTTACGCCTATCGTTAGTCTTAGCTTTGAGAACCAAACAGGTGATAGTGTGATTTGGTTCCATTCCACCCCAATTGTGAGGGAGAACACCCTGGGGATGATCTTGGGCCTCCCATCTCTCTTCCCCTTCCACCAACCTCACGAGAAGATTTGCTGCTCGATGGCTATTTACAGTAACCCCATGCCGCAAAGGCACTCTTCCTTTAACAAATACTCATGCCTTATCCGTGATTCGAATCTAGGCCCAATGGCACAGCAATCAGTTTCACTAACCACTATATGTTTCGTATTAGAATGTATCATTCGTAGAAAAATATTTACGTAGGTATTGGAAGAACTTTTGTCTACGTGCATCTAGCTTGACTTCCAAATGGTGCAAGGAGTTAATGCTTAATTAATTTTATAATTACTTAATTTTGCTTCTTCTAAAATATTTATTTTTCATAAGAATTTTCATCATATTGTGATTAAATTTTTATTATAAAATTTTTGACAAGTATACCCCTGAAAGGAATACTTCAAAATTTTTCCTTTGTGATTTTAGCACTACTTATTCATTTGTATACATGATTATTTAAAAAAAAACTCGTTAAAATGTATAAAAATCAAGAGAGGGAGAGGAGTGGGAGGGGGGAGGATTACATTAACGTCACGCTGTAAAGCAACAAGAGGGTTGTTGGCGAAAGATTTCGTAATTTTGAGCCGCGGTCAAGTGATGAGGACGACACACGAGCTAGCAACCCTCTCTCCTAACTACCACGCCACAACAACGGGAGGACATTGAGCCTCTACAGATGTAATGTACATCGGCCTTCTCTACACGATGGATCTTCTGTGGCACCAGGACTCGAACCCGTGACATTCCGGCATCGAGTTCGTGACCATAATCACTAGGTTACCGCAGCCACTATTCAGAGTGAAACAAAATTATTTAAATTTTTAAAAATCAAATTTTAAAGCATACGTAAAAAACATAGACGTTGTAGAATTTCCTAGCATTTAACTAAGCATAGTATTTTAAATGCATTAGCATAAAATGAACAGAAAAATAAATAACATTAAAACATTTTATACTAAGTTGGTTAGAATATTTTTGTAATAATTATGTTTAGCAGCAAAAAAGTATTTAATGACTTAATGAATGAGTTTTAAACATTTTTCTTCAAGAGAGATATTGGGATGATTAATTTCACAAAGAAACTAAAAAAAAAAATATAAAAAAAAAGCTCACAGAATTTAGCAAAAAAATAAGTGTCAAGTTTCAAAATGAACACTAAGAATTTATTTTTTCTTAGTAAGTGCAAAGAAATGTGTGTGTGTGTAAGAGTCTTCAAATAATATAAATTTGATTATTACGGAGCTCAGAAAAAAAGTGTCGTCTTAAAAATTTGAAATAGCATATTATGAATATGAATATGAATATTAAGAAATTAAGTAGAAGTACCTGATTTTATTTTTAATAATAAAATTTAAAATGTTGCCTATATTTGTAACTAAGTAGTAATAATCAAGAGAGAAAAAGGGAATTCTGATTGATATACAGAGCCAAGTATAACAACTTTTATATATTGCTCTCATTTTTGCGTCCTATCGACAAAATTCAATGGTATTTTAGAACCTAGATATTACGTATGACAATTGAATATGGTATGTTATAAATGATATTTTACAATAAAAAAAAGTTTACCTATAAAATGATTTATATATATATATACTAGAGGACCCGACAGACGTTGTCCTGTACACACATATTAAATACAAAAATTCCAAATTTTTATGAATAAGCTTTAACAATCTGGACCGTTTTGAGTAAAATTTGAGTAAAATTGAGTAAAATTTCAAACACTAATTACATCTGAATGTAATAATTTAATTAACACACGATTTATTTCAACAAAATAATAACATGAAGTGACAAAATATTTTCCTGAAATGATCACATCACCAATTGATGGGACCAACTTGAATTATAATAAAAAAAATTTGAGTATTCGATACTGCGATCGTAGTGCAGTCTGCCGGATCCAATTTAAAACATTCCAAGATCAACAATTTATAAATAAAAAATTAATTAAACATTTCTAAACCGAATTATAAATCTAAACCATTCTCGAGTCCACTAGAACAGACAAAAACTTTCATCAAAATCGGTCCAGCCGATTAGGAGGAGTTCAGTTACATACACACGCATAGAAGAATTACATATATAAAGATTATTTGAAAAGATATTAACTAAAAACGCTAAAAAGTGTGAATCGTCTGCATTTTCGTAACAATAAAGACCGGATTTGGCCAGTTTGGCTGAAAATCAATTTTTGACGCCAACTTACGTCTTTTTCAATTCCTATTATTAGCTCACGATCTCTATAAATATTTTATTTGTTTATTTATTTATTTACCTTGGTGGAATTTTCAATCGTTAATAAAGTACATTTTAAAGCGCTCAATTGAGCTGAAATGTAATGTACATGATTATTTTGGATGACAATACACAATAATATAATTATAATTAATAAAAATTAATTGATTAAAACTAATTATTTAAAAAATTACAAATACAGCCACGTTGGCGACTTAGCGACCCTTTTGGCGACTTATGTCAAAATTCGAAAAGGTTTTTTTCTCACGTGTTACAGCATTCAGTTGAAAGGAAATTTTATATACACGATTGTTTTGGATGACAATACGATACTAAATGATAATTAATAAAAATTAATTACCGCTTAATGTTGTGATTCTATCATATGTATATACATATTTATATTAATTGCAACTATTTTATAAAAAGTAGCTAAAATAAATTTTTTCTTGGATGATCTAAGTAGGAATTGATTTAAAAATTTTTTTTATATTACTTGTTTACAATAGCGTTGTTACAACAATGCAGGTGAATGTTGAGTTGTATTTTTTGAATGTTTTTAATTAATATCGTTTTAACTAATTGCGATATCGGACCGAATTGTGAATCTAAACCATTCTCGAATTTACTCGAACCCACACAAAAAAATATCATCGAAATCGGTCCAGCCGTTTAGGAGGAGTTTAGTGACAAACACACGCACAGATTTTCATATATAAAGATAAAATCACTTTTTTTTACTACTTATTTTTATTTTAAGTTCTAAAATTAACCAAATGCTATTAATCATATTTTTATTGGTTATGGTCTATAAGCAAAACTAAGTTTAATGCTATCATTTTTTAAAAATTGGCTATAATCTCTGAAAAATCTAAATCATGTTAATTAAAACATTAATTTTTGTTTAGCAAGGAAAAAAGTTAACACACACATTAAAACAAAGTTAAACACATTATTTTTTCCAACATTTTCATACTCTAAAATTTCGCAGTTGATATAAAAAAAAGTTCAACCTTTAGTAATAATTAAATATTCTTAAAATAGGTTTTTGAGTTTTTGAGATTTTCAAGTTTTTAAATGTTTATTAAGGCTTTTATAAGAAAACAATGAATTATGGAACACTTAAATTTTGACACTTCATCACTGTATGAATGTAAATTCTATTTTAATGTTTACATGAATATTTAAACTATGTCAACTATAATTTTTAGTATAATTGTAGTTGTACATGATTCAAATACTGAAACATAAATTGTTCTAAATAGAAATCACTCATTTTCATTGAAAAGAATGCTTACATCTTATACTTGTTTAGAAAAAAAGTACGCACATAAAGTCGTACTGTGTACATAAAATTTTATGTACACAGATGTGTATAAAAGTGTTTTATTAAATAATTCAAAAGCTTTAATAAAGTTTTTCTTAAGTTGTTACAATATTAATAAAAACCATGTAGGATTTTAAAGAACACAACGCGAAGTTTCACACACAAAAAGACATTAATAAATTCTTGTTTTTTTTGTTTAATTTGTTTTATAAAGAATGCTAAAATTTTGATAAGTTAATTTTGATAAATATATTCATATTTCCTGTCCAGTCAAAGTGGTGCCGATAAGATATCATTTTACAACCATCCTTTTCAATAAATACGATCTTCTAAGTGTCGTGACGATTCGGTTGTTATGAATTCTAGATTTTGTATGTGGGTAATTCAGGATTTATTTTCATCACATTTACTTAAATAATTTTGTTATTTAGAGCAGAAATGAATTTTCTAATACTATTCACTAACATGTAATATCAACAATTTTTTGTAAATTACTATTTTTTCGAAAAACTAAACGAAAAAAGAGAAAAGTAATGAAAAATGTAAGATAAAATACACTATTCTGCAAGTATATATTCGCTTCCAAATTATATCTTTTAACTATTACATCCTTAAAAAACCTCAGTAGGAAATAATATTTGTTGAGTATAATAAATCAGCTGTAAATAAATATAATGGAAGAAAATTCAGTAAAGAATATTTCGAAAAAACATGAGTGGTTAGTTCCTTTAGAAATTAAGATATTGACAGAAATGAAACAAATAATAGATTTAGAATAATATAATATGCGTAATTTTTTTCTAGGTTAGATAAAATAATTACTTTCCTTAATATCGGCAAAAAATTAAAACTGCTTATAATTTGACATTTATGTCCTGTATTTGTAAAATTAATATAATTTACCTTCGTATTTAAATGATAATAATTCTTTGCTTTGAGAAAAAAAAAACTGAAAAATTTAATTTAATTGAGAAATGCATAAAGTTTTTTAAATCTGATTTTGATTAAAAAATTTTTTCAAAGTGAATTCAAGAAATCGTTAAAATTACTGCTGAAATTACACTGGTAATATTTCCTGAGAACATGAGCTTTAAACGATTATCAGAAATGCAGTGTATTACTAAGTGGAGTTATTCCCGCGAGGAGAAACATGTCGCATATGGTTACTGCAAACCGGTTCCTCTCAAGGATACGCCGCGGCAATCCACCTTTGGCTAGAAAAGAGGATTTGGCGGCGGAAAAACCCAGCCTTCATTATTGAAGTTTTCACAAAGAAACAATGGAATAAATGTCAGCTAGCATTCTACCAAATGTAGATAATACCTATAAACATTATGCAACAATGGCACTTATATCTAAACTGTAGTTGGTATCCTGCTTTAATAGGACAAAAAGTTGGATCGTTGAGACTTAATATAAAAAGAGTAAGGTCGGTGATAGGTAAGTAGGTAGAAAAAGCCGATTCTGCTGTAAAGGCGGTGCAGGCGGTTGCAGGCGGTTGTAGGCGGTTGCAGGCGGTCGTAGGCGGTTGTAGGCGGTCGACGGCAGTGCAGAGTTGAGTTGTTTCGTTCCTACTGACGAGTTGAGTTGTTTCGTTCCTACTGGCGAGTTGAGTTGTTTCGTTACTGCTGACGAGTTGAGTTGTTTCGTTCCTACTGGCGAGTTGAGTTGTTCGTTCCTGCTGCCGAGTTGAGTTGTTCGTTCCTGCTGCCGAGTTGAGTTGTTTCGTTCATGTTGCCGAGTTGAGTTGTTTTCTCCTGTTGAGTTGAGTTGTTTCGTTCCTACTGACGAGTTGAGTTGTTTTTCTCCTGCATTGGCTTTGATTTTCGAGCTGAGGGGCAAGTTGAAATGTTTTTTTTCTACAGCTAAGTTGAGTTGTTTTTAAAAATGTGCACAAAAAATGGAAGTATGGGAATGTTAAACGTGCTCATGCCGCCACCTATTGATTAAAATATACACTAATTATAGATTTTAAAATGATGGAAGTAAATAACGCTCAAATAAAAAATAAATAAATCCAGATTCAAACTCACGGCCTCAGATCAAAATGTCTCCACAGGACAATAGTTTTTCAGTTACGCTAACCATTGTCCTATGAAGGCATACAGACCTGAAGAAAACTTATGTTTATAATCTCATGAATTTAATTTTGCAGGCGAAGCAGACGGCGACATGTTTTAAAATCATTTTCTTGATTAAAATGAAATAAAAAAATAGTTAATTTATATTATTTTAATAATGTGTAAATTTTAATTCAGTATAATGATTACATACACACACAGTAAAGATACAAAGTAAATTGTTTATTCAGTAATCAACATCTTGTATTGCGTTTTACATTACAATCGTATATTTACATTACAGGAGAACAACAATTTGTAAAATTTATTTCAGTGTAATGATTATACATGTACAGTAAAGATACAAAGTAAGTTGTTTATTTACAAAAACAGCATTCCGTTTTACATTACAATCAATTATTTATACATACAAAAAAAAAATCCCATTATTGGATTTTATGTCCTACAGCTCATTAAATAGGTCTAAATTCATCAACGACCAATGACCATGTGCAAGAGTAGTAATGCCATCACCATTAATAAACCTTTTGTCATCTTTATATGACAGAGCAAGTTTGTTTTGCTTTATTGAATGTAATGAATGAAATTTGGATCTAATTAAGTTCATGTCAACATATTTTATTTTTTCATTAAAAAGACAAGCTTTGTAGTCCTCAAATGTTATTTTATTTTTATAGTTTGTTTTTAATTCTTTTAACCGCTTTTCAATCTTATTGTTTGTGTTTTGTAGGCATACATTTTCGATTTTAATCCTACATATTCTGTCATAATATTTCCTTTATTTTCATCCTTCATTTTCCCGATGACTTTTTTGTTAACAAGAGGTAAATTATAAATATTGTTTTCATCATAGTCTGAAGTATCATATAAGTTAATATCCTCTTTCATGTCACTATCAAAATCATCAGTTTTTATTTCATATATAAAAGAATCGGTGTCTGTATACATGAGCCGTACTTTTGAGTCATAACGGTGCTTCATGTACTCATAGTGAAAAGAATACATTAGAACTTTTGATATATCTAAAATTACCATTCTTACCTGTATTGGTTTGAAGAATTTGATTTGGGTTTTTTTTAGATGGACGGCCATTAAGTTTTCAGAAAATATTGTGCGTCGATTAAAATTTGATTTCGCTATTAACTTTCGAGCCTGCTCTTCTGTTGAACATAAACGTATATCTACTCTTCTTCTTACATTTTCCATCGTTTTCCGGAAAATGCTATTATTCATTAGTTTGTAATAATCCTTTTGAAAGTCATTTACAGATTTAGTTCTTAATTTAGTATTATAATCTATGTAATTTTTAAGCCAAGGAGATTGAAAAAATTTTAAAACGTGATGAATTTTTTTCAAGACTAACCCTAATTTTAAATAAAGCTTTAAATTAGAATAATGGAGAACATATTTTTTTTTTGGTTCCAAAGTAGTTAAAAGTCTAGGCTCTTTACAATTAGGTGGGGGCTTATTTTCAGGGGCAAGGGGAAAGTCTGAATATTTGTCATGCAAATCGGAAGGATATTCAAGATCTACTTCCAAGATGTAACCTACATCGGATTCATCTGATAAATTTAAAATATCCTGTTCAGTTAAATCGTTATCACTCCAAACAAAATCTTTTAAGGGTAGATATTTACTCATTGCAAAACCGTACAAATTATTTGCGTCAAGATACATTAAATATTTTATCTCATCATCTGGGTTAAAATTAGACATATATCTGTTGTTAGCTATAGCATAACGATTGCAACACTGACTTATACCTCCTCTTACACCCTTTTCTATAAAAAGAAGCATGTCGTAATCTGTAAACAGTTCGATAGCTACTTTAGTATGTAATAACATAGCATCCCATGATAAAGCTGGGGTGGTAAAATACCAACAGGGGTCAAGGTTATAAGTTTGCATGCATATTTTCCGAAAGTTTTCAAAGAGATCTGTTAACAATAGAACATCTGTTTTTACATATAGATCACAGTATTCACCAAGATTATTTAAATGAAATTCATTAAATACTTTACATGCATGATTATAATCCTCTACACTTATAGCCTCCTCATTTAGTTTATTGTAAAATTTGCTAATAGGTGGTAAACAAGAATCTTTACACTTTTCAAAACTATCAAAATAATCATACGGAAAAACTCCCTTTCTTAAAAGTAAATCTATTTTTCTGAGTCAAAATAATGTTTCATATATTTAAATTCAACTTTTTTTTAGTGTTTTTATCAAATTTTCCAAACTAGAAGACATGAATTTGAAAAAATCTAAAAACCTTAACTGAAAATCATTTGAAATATTTTTACTGAAGGAAATATATTTTTCTTCGGTGTTCGGAATTAATTTAATTTGTTTTCATCATATCCTAACTCATTAATAAAAATATGGGCGTCATATCCTGAAAGATTATGGAAGAAAACAGGCAAAAATTTGGGGGTTTTCATTGCTAAATTACAACTATTGCAACAAGGGCCATTAAATTTTTGAGTAACATGATTATGATCCCTAACCTTGATATTGTTTTCGTGAAAGGTTTGACCACAAACATAACAATTATTAGCATTATCATACAATTGCTTTTCTGATTCAGTAAGAGGTAATAACGGTTTTGATTTTTTATAAATATTATCAATTTCTATTGCATCTTTTTCTAACTTTTCAATAAAAATTTTTGGGGCATCAATACCTCTATATACTACTGGATCTTTATAATGCCCCCCCTTGATAACTGATAAAATAACAAAAACCTATTGGGACATGTTTTTCATAAATATTTGTAAAGGAAAAGTTTGGATTAGGACAGCAAGTATCAGTTTTCCTAGTTACACACTCGAAATCCGCATATACAACAAAAGGTATTTTTAAACAATGTTGAAAATTTTTAAATTTTAAAAACTTACTTGTTTCTGACGGCATTACTACCCTTGCAGGATTTTTATGTATACACATCTCATTGTGTTGAAGAAGTTTGTATTCTGTTTGGAAAGCACTTAAACATCTTTTACATATAAATGTTTTATGTTGATGTTTTGAGAGTTGTTTCGAAACAAGTCGAGATAAGCTTTTAATGAAACAATAATGTCCAAACTCTCCATTTTTTACGTAAAGCAAATCTATATGTTTCTCACACACTATATCACTAATGAGGAGAGGAAATATTTTTAAATCTTCTTCAAAAGAATAAATGTTTATTCCTATATCGTTCATTTTTGAAAATTTTTTCACCTCGTTAAGCGGTGTTGGAAAGGATATTCCATCAAATTTCAGCTTATTTAGGTGGGGAACATAACTTGACGTTTTGTTGGGGTTGTTGGTGTTGGGGTAAAGAGCTGCGAGAATAGACCACATGAAACACTGAGAGTCATTTTTATTGATGACATTGATGATTGCCTTTGTTTCAGCGATCTGCTTCGGCACCTCGATGAAGGATGATGAACCTCTGAAAGGAGAATAACGGTTCGTGCGGACTTCGAGTCTTAAGATTTCGTCCAATGTCCAGCCCGAGTCTCTACCTTCAAAATCCTCACTTTGTTTCACTATTTTCTCAGACATGTCGTCATAAAGTCTGGCGAGATTAGTTTCTTGTAATACCTCATTATTCGGCATTTTGAATTCTACGTTCTTTATCATTTTTCCAGCATCTGTCGCTTTCGAGTAAATGCAATGAACCCATTTACTCACTTTCAAAGCTTTGTAAGTTTCCAGTTCATTGCGAAAAATAAAGATTGTCTCTTCTTTTCTTAAGAGTAGAAACTCTTTTATCCCCAGTGAACTATCGTTATTGGGAAGATTAAAAGTTTTATATGCTTTTTGAAAAGCCCTCTCGTTCTCTTTTGGTGGTAAGAAGATATTTTCAGGATCAGCCGTAGAGTTTTCAGCAGATGTGAACAATTGTGTTTTCTTTTTCCTACTTGTTACAGACAAATCCACTCTCTTTCTTTTCCCCGCTTCTTTCTCCAACTTTCTTTCGCATCTTTTATTGTTCAAATGTTTCAATAAGTTGTCTTTACGGGTAAAGGACGTATAGCAAAATTTACAAGTAATTTTCTCGGTTGAATGCACAGAGTCTCTGTGCCTTTTTAAGTCCCTTTCTCGGACGAATTTTTTACTACAATCCGCACATTGAAGGACAGCATTTTTTTCATGAACTTGTAATGTATGGCGTTTTAAAACATAGTTTGTAACGAAGTTTTTCCACAAATATTACAAGTATACATAATGAAGACGTAGAACTTATAGAACGTTGCTAAACACACACACACTACTAAATCAGCAATCAAATTTTGTGTTCTGCTACTCTGTGACGATCAGGCGCAATACATAGAATCGATAGAGCAAATTGGAATGGATATCTCCCACCAACCCCTTTTAAACTCCAGAGGTGGGTCCACTACACCCCCTCGGCATTTCTCATTGGTCGACCCAACAGAAATTTGCACACGGCCCGCAGACTCATTAGCGTCCTTATTGGTTCGAATCTGAAAATAGCTCTCTCTCTGACCCTCTCACACTCACTGGCGACACAAGGTCCGCCCGAACACCTGACCCCCTTACCACCCGCCGTTTTTGAGGCGCCAATGTATCGAGTCAGACGAACTCAGTCAAAAGATGAACAGCGGGGTTTCGTCCAGCCCATTAAGACTACAGATCCACTGACGTCGCAGACAAGAATCCCAACAATGAACAATGACACCCAAGGCCATGTGCTCTGTCCACAACCCCACCTGCTCTAATCCATCAAACACCATGAGAAAATATTCTACTGAATGTATATCACGATCTCACTTTTATCTGGTAACGAATCAAGACAGGAAAATACAGGATACAATAGATATGATTACGGACAGGGAAAGAATTTATGAATTTTCCTTTCGGTATCACACAAAATGAAATTTATAGAATTAAGTGACTCGTAGTATAAATAGCAACATCATTCATAAAATTATTTAGTTTAATCATGGATTTTCTCAAATTAGTTCATCCATTTACTTTAATCTTGGCTGGGCCATCTGGTAGCGGTAAAAGTCAGTTCGTTAAAAAATTAATCGAAAATAAAATGATTAAACCCTTTCCTAAAAATATAATTTGGTGTTATGGAGTTTACCAAGCGTTGTATGAAGAAATGCCGAATATTTCCTTTCATGAAGGTATCCCCTCTAATTTGCACCAGTATTCGGATGCGTTAATTGTTATAGACGATCTTATGGGAGAGTTAGGAAATGATCCCCAATTAACAAAATTATTTGTAAAATTTTCGCATCACAGAAATTTAAGTATAATTTTTGTGGTACAGAATATTTTTCATAAAGGGAAAGAAATTAGAGAAATTTCCTTAAACACTCATTATCTTGTATTATTTAAGAATCGAAGAGATCAATCCCAAATTACACATTTAGGTCGCCAATTGTATCCTCGTAAAGTGAAATTTTTCAAGAATGTTACGCAGATGCCACATCAAAACCGTACGGATACTTACTTATTGATTTAAAACCTGAAACTGATGAATCCTTGCGTGTGCGCACAGGTATGTTTCCTGGAGATGTTTTTATGTATATCAACCTCGATGACCCATTACTTTGAAGCATATAAATAGATCAAATTGTTCAATGAATATTCAATAGTTCACAAGATGCCGGTGTGTTCTGAACAAACTTTAGAGCTCTTAAAACTAATTTCTAAAACAAAACACCCAAAATCTATTTTTGAAAAAGTGTTCAAAGAAAGAAATAAAAACTTTGTGCGAGTGTGTGCTGAATGTTTTATGTGGTAACATATCATTGACTAAAATTAAAAAAAATCTCTTATCTCCCTATAAAGAAAGCTTAAGAAAACTCTTTCTAACAAAAAACACCTCTTTACGAGAAAAAGAAAATTTTAATTCAAAAAGGAGAAGGATTCTTAAATATTTTATTGCCTGCAACTATTTCAGTCATCAGTTCTTTAATTCAAAATGGAATTTAGCAAAAAATTTGTACTGGTACCCGAAGAAAGAGTTCAAGTAATGGAACACTTATCGGAACTTGATCAACGCATGAAAAACATTCTCCATAATAAGGATTTAACAGAAGAAGAAAAAACAATTCTCTATGTACAAGTTTTACAAAAATATACGCACTTTTCTAACGAAAATCGAAGAGAGTCTGAACCAGTTCCAAGTGCAGCATCTCTATCAGAAAATCAAGAAACGGAATCATTAAAAGAAAATCTAAAAGAGTCAGTAGTAAAGACGAAAAAAGAAGTGTTTGAGGATGAAATTTTTAGAATTGTTCCAACTAGGTATAAAGAAAAAGCAAAAAATATATTCCAGTTTTTAAAGCTTCAAGAATCTTTCAGTTGGAATTCTGATGGTGAAATTATTTACAAAAACACTGTTATTCCAGGAAGCAATATTGCATTCCTCGTGAATGATTTTCTACGGAATCGAAAATCAGCACCTGAAGGAAGATATGTATTTTTAAGAGCTTTGAATGATGTAAATTTACCGAAAAATCTAGATGTAAATAAAAAATTGTATCAGAATAACAAAATTATTAAGAAACCAATAATGTATGCTCGCAGAAATGCATGGTTGAAACTTTGAAATAAATGATACTCATTTGATTAAAAAAAAAAATGTCTCAGTTGTCTCTTTATGATTTGAACAGTTTTCTTTTGCTGAAGAAAATATACTTATTTGATAAAATTTAAAAGTTTCAAATATATAATTAAATAAAATTATATAAATCTTTTGGGTGAAAAATTTATCATAGAAAAAAAAATTTTTTTTGAGAGAAAAAGAAATTTAACATAGAAAAATATTAATTTTTTTTTTTTTAGAAAAAAAAAAAATTATAATAAGAAAATAAATATAAAATAAAAAAAAAATTAAAGAAAATAAAAGACACACACATATTTAGTTTCATTCCATTTTTTATTTTCTAAATACAAATCTTACACCATATCGTTTCTTTACAAATTGATACATTTGAAAATCATTTATATACAATTGATTCAAAATATAATGCATAGAATAGCCTTGGCTGCGTTTGAATAAAAGTAAATACAGTATTGCCCACAAACATTAGATGTTGGTGATTGAAACACTATAGAATTCCATAATACATCTAAATAGGTAGTAGTACTAATGTTATAGAATACAGGAGGTTGTCCAAACGAGTCATAAAATTCTAATTCTCTTTTATCATTTACAAATAATGCTAACCAGTGTGTTCCAGGTTGTGATGAGTCATCAGAATTCACAATAGCACACATGTTTTCTTCCAGAGGAGGGAGCGTATCTCTAGAATAAACACCTTGAAAATAGGGGGAGGTTGTCTTCTCTTGAGATAAAACTGTATACATTTGCATTCCATCCATTCTTTAATTTCCGAAATCATACAAGATATTTCTCGATTTGTTTATTTCGATTAAATTTTCAAACTCGGCGAAAACGATAACACATACGGTTTGTTCTAAAGATTTGCTGAATTTTAATTCTAATCGCAAATTGCTATGTTTTATCAGACTTAAATGTTCTCCTGAAGAACATAAATCCGGTGAGAGGTTAAATCCAAACAATGTATTTGAATTTTTATATTCTTTTCTAGAAATAAATATACCTCTGTCTTGACCCATTCGATCTGTCCCAACAAATAGAGTTTGATAGGCCCGTATGTATTGATCTTTAGAAAAATCGAGTTCTAATGGATTGTGAGGCACTGGTTGTCCATCCACATACACTCCAATAAAATTTAAATTAAAATGTTTAAACTCATAAGGAGATTTTGAAAATGCTCCGTGAAAAGCTTCATTATCTACACATCCTACAAAAAGTTTTTTTGGCATTTGGCCTGAAAATATGTTATCTTGAATAAAAGACATGCTTCCTTTAGGAATCGAATACACTTTGCACAGAACTCGGTTAATGGGATATTTTGCGCTTGTTTTTTCCAGTGCTTTCGCATGACCAAGAATAACTCCAGGATTCCCACGAACCTTTCGTATGAATAAAGAAACATGATCCAAAACAACTTTAAATCCCTCAGATCCTTGTAAACAGAATTCGGGCTTGCTTCGTATTAATTTTATTTTCAAATCCACTAAATTGAGTAAAAGACGATCTTGATGAAATAAATCCGAATGTATACAACCAATCATGTCTACAGTTGCACTTTCTTTAAAAAATTCGGTTCTTTTCTTGAGACCATCATCAGAATCCTTGTAAAATAGTTCAGCCGTTAACTGGGAAGTTTTGCTGTCATATCCATGGTTTAAGAGAGTTTCAATATAAGATCGATAGGGATATGTATTACTGGAATTGGAAACCACGCGATCATTTAAGGATACATCTACTTGAGAAAATAGTGAATGTATAGAAAAATAAATTCACAGGTCCTATAGTATCATCTTTAGTAATAGGCGTATTGTCCACTTTTACTATTTTCGCTTTTACGTATAATTGTGTTTGACTGAGATCTATGTAATCTTCTGCACTTCCGGAAATGTGAAATTCTACAGGTGCATTATCGAAAACGTTAGAAAGAGGATGAAATTGTTTCCACTGCCCATCTTGAATAACTGTTTGAGTTCCTGGTAAGTTGAAAAGTTCCAATTCAGATTTAACACATTCAGGAGAATCTTTAAGAATAAATGCCATTTTTACGAGTCGAAAATGTCACGTACACTCACTTTACGTGCTTTGGATGAAATGAATTTTTTCTGTTTCTTACGCTTTCTTTTGTACTGTCCTTTTCCTACCATAGACTGAACTCTATCAATAGCTTTCTAAACTAATTTTTTTCCACTTTCTCTCTGCTTCTTGTTTTTACAGCTTCTTTAAAATTTTCTCCTGACAATACATCAGAGGCAACACGACTCCCTGTCATTAATACTTCTTTTCCAATAGTTTTACCTCCTTTTACTAAAAAAGGTAAAGCTGCTCTAAACAATCGACGAAATATTCCTCCGATTCCATAACCCTTTTGAAAATTAATGCCCTTGTAATGAGTCAGACCCGAACCTATTTGACCTGCATAATGGTCTTCAAATCTTTTAGTACAGCAAACGTATGGTACACTCATCTTGGTCTTTTATCTCCAAATGAGGGTATGAGAAATGCATTGCTTTATTTATAGTATTTGCCTCATGCGAAAATGAAGCACTATGATCACTTTACCTCTTTCAAAGGGAACAAAATCACCCGAATTGAGTCTCAGCTCAGATTGAATAGTTTGAAACGAGTGTCTCACCAAAGGTAAGTATTGAGGTCTATCATAGTATTGACTAATCGTTTCCCCGTCTTTACCTTTAGTGCGAACGATTCGCAATAAAGGAGCCTGTGTATCCCCCACAATTTGGGGTGAAATTAGATCGGAGTAAACGTAAAAAACTGAAAAATTAGACCATGCATCAGCAACGAATTCGCTTTTCATGTTACTTATTATAATTGCATTGCGTTTGAATCCTAACAATTCGCCTAAATTCTCTAAGTGAAGACTGCTACCTTGAACTGCATTAATTTTCACCCGTTTTGTTGCTTTATTGTAAATTATTGTGAACCGATTAGGATTTTTGGGTAAAGCAAGTTGTACGGCTGATATAATATCTAACATTGTTTCAAAACAACCCACATCAATTGTTTGCTTAACAGTTGAAGAGATATTGCCGTCACCAGCTTTGTATAGAAAATAATTGTTAGTTTCATTTACGTTAAGCCAAGAATGAGGGTAGATTATTTCAGACAATCCCACTTCCCATTCACCATTTAAACAAACAGGAGAGGGTAATTGAGTTTTGAAATGAGATATTTTGTTTTCTGGAAAGAAATACATAGAACTATCAGAAGGTAATGTTACGTAGAAAGACATTTTGAAAATGAGTCGGCAATAAAAAAGTTTAACTATTTATACTTTTGAATATCAGTCACCCAATCATTAAATTTTCAGGATAGCCTAAAAATTTAACAAAATATTCAGTGTGATTCCTCCTCTTTTTCTTTGTTTGATAACATTCTCTACAGGGTAGAAACCAGAGTCGACAACTTTTTGTAACTCTGCTTCGTAATAAGTACCTTTAATCTCTTCACCTTGTAAATCTTTTAATCTATAAACAATCGGAATTCTTTGCACGATTTCAAAAACTATGAAAAGTTCTCTTCTCCAGTTTTGTTCGTATCCTTTTTCAAAGTGAAGTTTTTGTTTATTAATGCGTACAATATCACCAATTTTAAATCTAGGGGCTTTAGGTTTCTCATTTCTTAGACCACCGTATAAATTTTTTAATACCTGCTTTCGGTTATGTCTACTTACAGAAACAGGTTCCATTTTAATTGAACGGTGATACGAGTGATTATAACTGTGTATTAATTTATCAATGACGTCGATGTAATTTTTAGTGTTAAATTCAGTGAAATATTTCCACATTTTTGTTTTTAATGTTCGATTAAACCTTTCAACAATGCTAGCTTTTGTTTCGTTATTTGTAAAAAAAAATTACATTCAGATTTTTTAAATAATTTTGAACTATTTTATTTAAAAACTCCTTACCAGCATCTGTTTGCAACACTTTAGGCTTCCTTTCTTTAAAAATAATTTCTAGCCCAGACTTTACATTTTTTTCCAAATTTATCTTTCAGAGGAACTGCCCAAGCAAATTTTGAAAATAAATCAATGCAAGTTAACAATTACTTATACCCTTTATTAAATTCTGCTAAAGATTGCATATCAACTAAATCCGCTTGAAACTGACGATCAATATCACTTACAAACACTCGATTCCGCTGAAACTGATGTCGAACAGGTTTATGAAGAGTGTAAGCATCTTTCTGCGATAACCAATGTTTCACATCTTTTACTATATTTCCCTTTTACAGAGCGATGTAATGCTTCCACACCCCGAAGCTATTCGGAACTTCAGGATTTTCGTAAAAACGCTGCTAAATCTTGATGCATTGTTACCGATGAAAAGAACTTGATTGAATGACTATTACAATGAATAGTTATATTATTATATACTTTTTGAGAAAGGCAAAAAGTTTATGTATAAAAACATGAGCATAAATTTTCTCACTTTCATATGAAATACATTTAAAATATCACTTGTACATACTTTGATAATTTCTTTTAAAAATACTCTTATTTATTTTTAAGATGTGAAACGATTTCAACATAAATTAAAATAACAAACAATAAAAATAATAAGAACTCAAATTCAACATATAAAAAAAAAGAATTTTATTCAAATTTATAAAAGCAAAATATATTGAGTGAATCTTATAAAAATCTTTAAACAAAATCCTCATAGTATTCAAAACAATCAGGTGGACATAACATGTCTCTTACTTCTCTTAAAATAATATCCAAGCGAAGATTTTTAAAAATTCTTGAGTTACATAATGTACAGGTTTTAACAATAAAAAGTGTTCATTTTCAAAAAGATTATTATAAAAACAATCAGCTATCTCATTAGCTTCAAGTGATGAAACATATGAATTAAATGTTTCTTCGCGATTCCCCCATAACTCCTCAGCGAAAGTCTGAGGCTGTTTCAATCCTTTTTCGTTCAGGAGGCTACAAATAGATTTTTTCAAAATTTGCATCAAGTATTGTTGACCCAGACTAACATCCAAAGAAGAAGGTAATGTATTTTCTATGGGGCCTTCGCAGAAGGTTTTATATGCAGTTAAAAAGTCCATACACTGAAACATATTGTCTATAGCAGCATTTTCAATAGCACCATATTTTTTAATCATTTCAGTCCACTGCTCTCGGGATATGGTTATTTCTTTAAAAGTGGGCTCTTTATCCGGACTGTATTTAATGCGCTTGAAAGTAAAATCAATGAAGTTCTCACTAGTTATTTGAATGTGTCGTTCAGGAGGGAAAAGTCCACTTGGTAATTCCTCCATTGATTCCGGCACTTTCTTTTTACGCATGATATATTCGATCCACCGTGGGTCTAATGTTATTCCCTCGGGAGTTGGGTAGTATGTTTTGCCATATTTCTTGAAACGTCTTATGTGTACTGATACGGAATCATAATAGGTGCTTGCAAAGACAAAAACATCATCTCCAACTGGAAAAACTCCATCTGGTATGCAATCCTCGGTAAATTTTCCATACTTCTGAAAATAATATATCAAAATTAATAAAGATCAGAAATGTGTAAAAAACATTATAAAAATTACATATTAAATTTATTTAATTTTGTTACTTACTTTTGAAACTTCTCTTCTGGCTTTCTTATTTACAGAAGATTCCCCGGCTTTTTCCAAACTTTCGTTTTTCACTATGTGTTTCAGACATCACCATATTTTTTTTTCTTGTTGAATACAGCCCACCGCAATACTAACAAACGAAATGAATTGTGAACTAAAATGTGATAAGTGTCTAACGCATATCAACCGAATTACACTTGAGCGGCGTTCGCTGAGTGGTTGAAAGCAATGTATTCATCCGCTCTAAGCATTCAGATAATTTCTGACGTAGAATTCAGTCGCCGTCTTGTAGAATCAAGATCAGACAAGCTAAGACAAGTTAAATCGTAACCCGTTCACGCTGATGACGAGTATACTACGGCACATTTTTCTGAATAATCAATTTACTTTGTATCTTTACTGTGTGTGTATGTAATCATTATACTGAATTAAAATTTACACATTATTAAAATAATATAAATTAAATATTTTTTTTTATTTCATTTTAATCAAGAAAATGATTTTTAAAACATGTCGCCGTCTGCTTCGCCTGCAAAATTAAATTCATGAGATTATAAACATAAGTTTTCTTCAGGTCTGTATGCCTTCATAGGATAATGGTTAGCGTAACTGAAAAACTATTGTCCTGTGGAGACATTTTGATCTGAGGCCGTGAGTTTGAATCTGGATTTATTTATTTTTTATTTGAGCGTTATTTACTTCCATCATTTTAAAATCTATAATTAGTGTATATTTTAATCAATAGGTGGCGGCATGAGCACGTTTAACATTCCCATACTTCCATTTTTTGTGCACATTTTTTAAAAACAACTCAACTTAGCTGTAGAAAAAAACCAATTCAACTCGGCCCCTCAGCTCGAAAATCAAAGCCAATGCAGGAGAAAAACAACTCAACACGTCAGTAGGAACGAAACAACTCAACTCGGCAACATGAACGAAACAACTCAACTCAGCAGCAGGAACGAACAACTCAACTCGGCAGCAGGAACGAAACAACTCAACTCAGCAGCAGGAACGAACAACTCAACTCGGCAGCAGGAAAGAAACAACTCTACTCTGCTCTGCCGTCGACCGCCTACAATTGCCTGCAACCGCCTGCACCGCCTTTACAGCAGAATCGGCTTTTTCTACCTACTTAGGTAGAGTGTGCTAAAAGTATTGAATAATTTTGACTTTTCAAGCGGATTCGAGTGGATGAGATCGCTTTGAATTTTTTTGTATTGAAATTTATTTCACACACATATAACTTTTATTCTATCTTCGGATAAGAGCTTTTAATTTAAGTTTTACACAAGATAGTGTATTCATACAAATTTGAGTGTTGGAGTAGGGAAGACAAAATGGGTGACTACCCTCACCCAGATAATAATATGGAGGTAGAAAATACAAACTCTAATTTTTCATTCAATAAATATAGATGTAACTTAACAGATATAGAATTATTGACCAAGTTTGCGGAAAGACAAATTTTAAAAAAGAGTTCAAATATTACAATTTTCTTAAAATCAGAAAATAACTTTCAGAATGGTAATCCACTTAAACTAAAAGAAAGTATAATGAAAACGTTCACAATTAAAAAAAAGTATTCTGAGTATAAGCAAAACAAGAAGCGGTGAGATCATAATTAAAACAAATAATTGCGAGACCGCCAAAGAAGATTTAAAAATTAAAGAAATTAATGGTGTAAAAATAAGTACAAGATTGTCCTTTATTGGACTAATCAGTAGTTACATATTACAAGGAATAGACACAGAATATACAATAGACGACATAAAATCGGAATTAGAAAATAACAATTATGTAATTTTTGATATTCAACGTTTTACCAAAAAAACAGAATCTGGATTTAAACCTATCAAAACAATTAAAGTTACCCAAATTGGATGCAGTATTCCTGAAAGATTTCCAATAGGTTTCGAAATGTTTAAAACTAATCTCTACTATGAAAAACCTAGGCAATGCACAAACTGTTGGAAATTTGGACACATTCAAAAATTTTGTAGAAGCTCAATAAAATGCCGAATTTTCTCACTAAACCACTGTGAAAACGATTGCAAAGAAATAAAAAAAAATGTAGCTCTTGTGGAGAAGAGCATGAAGCTAACGATAAAGGTTGCAAAAGATATCAAGAGGAAGTTGAAATCTTAAAAATTAAAGTACAGCAACAAATCTCGAGAAACGAAGCAGTTGAGAAATTCCAAAGGGAAAAAAAAAAACATCATACTCGGCCAAAATCTATAATAATCAAACAGAGAAGATAGAAAATCTTGAAAAAAAAGTTTGCAAAATTAGAGTTGAAATTTGAAGAAAACAATAACATATTTGAAAAGAAATTAGAACAAATAGTACAAAGCTTCACGACAGAACTGAATACCGTGGTAGCACAAATAAATTCGAGCTTTTCTTCCCTAATGAATACCATGGAATCCACCTTAAAAAAGTTGCATCCAATATAACAATTCCAAAAGATGATGATTTTCTAATAAATAGAAAACTGAATGAAAAAGCAAAAAGATTCAAGAAAATATCAGAACAGAGAGGAAATACATTAGAAAGTGTAGTAGAAAAAAATAAAGAAAAAAATAAAAAAATAATCACATTTTCTTATATTTTTTTTCTCGCTAAAAACTCAATATTAATCTTTCTTTTTTGAATATTTAAACTAATTCGTAGTATCGCACCTTTTTTTTCGTTTTAAATCATGAATATAATCCAATGGAATGCACGTGGAATTAAAAACAAGAGGTTAGATATTCTTTTCGCGCCAATTTTTCAAAAAGCAAGTACTTTAATAATTCAAGAAACTTTGTTACATCCAAATGATATTTTCACAATTCCCAATAAGAATATATTCAGAATTGATAGGGAAATCAAAAGAGGAGGAGGGTTAATGATAGTTTTAAATAAAAAGATATTAGCGCAATAAAAATATTCTCAGAGAAATTAGTAAAGACTTAGAAATTTTAATAGTCAGAGTTCAGATAGATTTATAGTTCCTATCACAATTTTTAATATATACATCCCACCGGGTAACTTTAAAGACATCAATTTATCTAAAATAGCATCATATATTGATAATAACAGTTTGATATTGGGAGATTTCAACGCATCTCATGAGATATGGGGATCAAAAAATTCCAGTGCTTCTGGAAAAAAGTTTTTGACTGGATTATTGAAAAGGACTTAATAATATTAAAAGATAAAAGTCCAACTTATCTCCATTCATCGGGAATTTTTACATCTATAGATCTTTCTTTAGCTTCTATAGATTTAAATTATGATTTATCCTGGTCCACAAATACCGATAATTTTGAAAGTGATCACTTCCCTATAATTATTAATTACAAAAGAACAAAAAGCTCAGCAACTAATAATTTTAAACAAAAAAAATTGGAACAAATTTATCAATATTATTCACAAAATTTAAATTTAAATAAAAACTTAAATATAGATATTATAAAAAAAATTAAAAAAGCTCAAATCTTATCTCAAGAATCAGAAAAAAACCCAGATAAGTTCAAGAGCTCCATGGTGGACAGCAGCATGCGGGCATTTAAGAGCAAAAAAAAAAAAAAAAAAAAAAAAAGAAACCTCCTTAATAAAGCAAGGAAAAACTTTAAAGAAGAAGACTGGATAAAATATAAAGAAGTGTAAGCGTAAAACTTAAGCGAACAATCAAAGTCTGTAAAGAAAATTTTTGGCACAAGACATGTGGGAAAATATCTTCTCCTAAAGTTCTTTTTAAAATAATCCGAATAATCAAAAATAGAACAAATCCTAACTATTCTTCATTTAATATTATTGAAAATAAAGGAACCATATTAACAAACTAACAATCCCAAGCACACAAACTGTTTTTTACAATATTACGCAAAACAAAACAACGATAGTATTCCAAATATCTCTATTCCGGACAATAGCCAGGATATTAATAAACCTTTTTCTTTAAAAGAATTAGAAATAGCAATATCTCATGTAAAGAACAGCAGTCTAGAGCATGATAAAATTTCTCTCCAAACAATAAACAATCTCCCCATCAAAGCAATAAATCTCCTTCTGAAATCCTTTAATGATAGTTGGTCTTCAAGTCAAATTGCAAAAGATTGGACTCACGCAATTATTCTACCTATCAGAAAACATCAAAAAAATCCCAAGGAAGTTTCGTCATACCGGCCTATATGTCTTACTTCAGTAATTGCCAAATTATTAGAAAGAATGATTCTACATAGAATGCTAGATTTCAGTTTTCAAAACAAAATTTTTCATGTTAATCATCATGGTTTTTACCCTCACAGAAGCAGAGAATTAATACATTACTTCAATTACAGCATGACATTATACTGGCTAGAGAACGCAAAGAATATTTTATTTTGGTAGCGTTAGATATTAAAAAGCAGCGTATGACTCAGTGTGACCAAATGGCCTTGTTTCTAAATTAAACAAAGTTGGATACTCTGGTAGATTGCTACGATGGATACAAAACTTCTTACATCAGAGAACAATTCAAATCAAATGGAGGAACATTTTTTCAAAAATCGTTAAAAGTAATTATGGTGTACCCCAGGGATGTATCTTAAGTCCTTTCCTTTTTATGATTTATGTGGCAGATATTTTTGAAATTCAACACGACAGCCATCTTCTGGTTTATGCAGACGACATATTTTTATACAATAGTGGTACAAATTGGAATAAAACAATAGGCGAAATGCAAGAATCTTTAAATAAAATTTCAGTCTGGTGTAAAAAATGGAAATTGTCCACCTCTCCAGAAAAAAGCAGTCTAATCAACTTTTCCAGAAAAAGAAGCACAATACCTCCATTACTTAAAATATGCGACAAACCTATTCCCGAAGTGAAGAGTCTTAAAAAAAATCCTGGGTATCATCTTCAACCCAATATCACCTGGAAAATCATATTAATTACCTACGTCAGAAAGGATTCAAATATTTGAATGCCATTAAAGCCTTATCTTCACCAAAAATAGGAACAAGATCTGATCATCTTTTAAATATTATTAATGCCACAATCCGTTCTATATTTGACTATGGAAGTCAACTTTTTTCCTTTTCTAGCAATAGCAACAGACAAAAACTAGAACAGATTTACAATGCTGCTTTGAGCCCTAGGTCTCCCAAGAAACACCCCGTTAGATTTATTAAGAGCAGAGTCTATGAATGGAAGTATTAATAATCGCCATAATTTTCTTTGCCAAAAATTTATAACTAAACAAATTGCATTAACCCTCTAACTGGATACCTTCCTCCTGAAAAGTTATTCCGAAAGCGTTTAACTCTTATTTTGCGATTCCCTTCAAAAATGCAACAGACTTTTTTCCTTTCCCCTTTTAGAACTTGGGTGGTCGAACGGGGAAAATTTTACGACCCAGTTCGGTCGCTTTGAAAAGTAAGAACCAAGAGATCAATCGTTTACAGCTAGCTGTTAAGTTGCCTTGGGCAATCTTCTTTGAAAGCGTAGATATCCTCTCTTGATCAATCCTCTTTGAAAAAGATACGGTGTTTCTTTCTCCTATATGTTCAGTCACAGTAAAATTAAAAACGAAATGAAAGGTAAAAAAAAGAGGAAAAAATGAAATAAATAGTATGTTAGAAGTTGAAAAATAATTATATTTTCTTCAAAGAAAATTTATTTTTCTGTCATTTTTAAAAATTAAAAAAATATATATATATATTTTTGGTATTGCGATTTGAACCAGAAAAAGCATCCTGTATTCATTTTTGAATATGAGAGTAAGAAAACGCGCTCACTTTCCTGTTTTTAAAAAAGTAATGAGGTAAAAAGAGCAAAGGCCCTATCTCATTTTAAACAATAACAGAATAAATATTACATACAATGATTATATTCATGAAATAAAACCGATCTTTCTCTATTCAGTTATATTTTTAATTTAAAATAGCATAAAAAAGATTTCAATACTTTTAATTTATTTTAATTAAAATCATATAAAAGATATTTTTATGTTAACTGAATATTTTTCGGAAAAAAAAATTTAAATTTTCCTTCCTAGAGTTCTCTTTTTCGAACTTCTTGTATTAAATAAAAATTCCTTTTCTACATCGGCATTTGTGATGGACATAACACACATTCAGTCAATAATTTTTAATTTTAATGGGGGATATACTTCTTCAAATGCGCATGACAGTACTTCTAACCATTTTCTACTCAAGTTAAATTTCTTATCTTTCTGTTTCTTTTATTACAAGGAAAAATGTCACACATCGATAACTACATTTTCACACAATTCAGTCATTACAAATTCTATTGAGAGAAAAGTTCTCCCTAATTAATCTTGTCTTTCAAAACAGTACACTTAAAACAATTTTGTTCAGTGAAGTTAACCGACAGTTTCACAATGTATTCATACCAAATTTTAAAAACAAATTTAACACTTGAAATGTATCCTGTATTAAATTTTCAGTATACACAAATATTTCCTGCTGTAGGGAAGATATAGTATGAGAGAGATGTGGTGTGCGGTTGTGAAAGAATGTTTTCGTACCTGTAGACTATTTTTGAAAATTTAAATATCACTGAAGCTGATCATATAACTGCAAATGAGCCTTATTTTAATGTGTGCTGGTATCAAAGTAAAACACTTTACAATATTAAACAGCCTATGGGTTTATACTCAATATCAAACTATTCGCAAAATGGCTTACAACTTCTATTCAAAATTGTAAAGAAACTGAAATATAAATATATCTTACTGCAGTCAAAAATATTCATATGTAAGTATCCTGTTGCTCCACTTATTTCTGTACATTTTAAAAACTGTAGCTGAATGCAATTTTTTATATTTATAAACGAGGCATAACAGCTCACACAGTCGTAAAAATGTCCTTATCATTTTTAAATATACTACTATAAAACGTATATGGATTGTAAGATCAGTTGTAAAATCCTAAAAGCTTTTAGAGGAGCTAAAAACATGTAATTTTTTGGACTGGTCAAATTTTTAATATAATACACAAATATACATGTTATTAAGCAAATACATTTGAAAAATGAAACTTCCTTCTGAAATAAACGTAATTGAAAGAAAAATGTTTAATTGCAAATGAGTGGAAATACATGTTTATCTAAGGGGTATCCCCAAAGTGAGGTAATTCTCAAACTTAAGACTCAAACTCAGAAGCACAACAATCCATGAGGGCCAGGAACTACTGTGCCTATCATAATACACGTGACCATTGGACGCTGAGGTGCATGAACAGATGTCCCGATTTGGTGGTCTGTCTGAAGAGAGACCTTCAGTGTTTAAGACCCGAAGCAAGCTTGGTACTCATTTATCGACCCAATGTAGCGGGGATGAAAGGCAGAGTCGACCTTGCGCAGCCCGTTAATACAACCCCAGACATGTGGTGTGGAAGCACTACACACTACCACTCAATCCTATTCGGTGAAAAATAAAATTTAATGTTAGAAAATTATATAAATCCCTAATGAATGAAGGAGTCCAAACCTCTTTTTTTTTCATGTAAACTGTTTAGACGGAAATGGTTAATTATGAACATTTCACAAGTTGCATAAATTAAAATTAACCGTTATAGTTAACATAAATTTTAAGGGTACAAAAGGTGTATTTCGGCTGCACGAATTAATTTTAAAAGGAATACGGTTACGAAAAAGTAGTGTACAAATCTATCTAAAGTAGGGTTGGTTACCTTAGATATTGTCAAACACAACAATGTATTGGAAGCCAATTCCACAATTCGTTGTTATAAAAATGTATGGAAAATTACAAGATTTATTTTTGCATTTGTAATTTATATATATATATATATATAATCTTTCCTGGGAGCTTTAAAGCTAGAGCGGCATCCATCAAAACCGCGGTTCTCTCTGTTTTCCAGATCGCCCGACTAAGCCGGCTCTGCCATAGTAAGCGAAAATGCCGGATTTTGTTTGTCAAGATCATTTTATAGCAGACTGCATTTTTCATGTATTTTAGATGGTCGTTTTATATTTTCTACATCAATATCTTAATGTCTGAATTTAAAATTACATAAAATTCTTGACATTCGCATCAATGACCATGATAATTTTTATTAGTATATGAATGTGTCATCAAACGATTACATGACTAATATTAACACACACACACACATTATTTTAACCATTTAATTGATATCAAGTATAACATAACGCACACAAATTTTCTAAACTTTAAAATAAATATTTCGAAAACTACTTCAGATATACTCAAAATTTTTTATTCCTACGCTTTAGCTTTTCAGTTTTGCTTCTCTATGTAAGAATTTATTGTAATTGTATATTCATCAATTTTTTTAGTATATTTTTTGCTCTTAGCATGCGGTTTTCAACCGAATTGTATGAAATCTTCGAAATATATTAAATGAATGATTGAATATTAACGTCGCACTGTTCAGCTACACGAGGGCTTTTGGCGCCGGACCACGTAATTTTGAACCATGGTCAAGTGACGTGGACGACACCTGAGCTGGCACCCCTCTCCTAACTACCCCACCACACCAACGGGAGGACGTTTCAGCTCTCGACAGATTTAACGTGCATCGCTGCCCTACACGGCGGGTCTTTAGTGGTACTGGGCTCGAACTCGTGACAAAGCAAGCCACGTTCCGATACCTATACCACTCGGCTACCGCGGCCGAAATATATTAAAAGATACCAAAGAAGCTATATAATAAAATTTGAAATTTTTATTATACTCAAACAATTGCTAAAACTTATGGTAAATAATTTTTAACTGCGCGATGCATTTTTTTTCGAAATTTCAAATGGAATTTCTAACAAAATTTCTAGCTTTATAAGGTCGAGATTTCAAAACATATCCAGATTTTAATTACTTATTCAGTTAGCCTTTAAAAAGATAAATGTTGAGGTATTTTGTATAAATAGATATTTTTGAACAATATATAATTCGAATGTTTTTCAATAGCTCGAATTTAAAATAGGTTTTTATGTTTATTTATATGCATAAATGTCTACTGTAAATGTTTCCGTATATTTTTGATTACCATTTATTCAAACATTCAAGTTATAAAAAAAAATGTGTGAAAATCTTCATTCATGTTGTCTTTGATGTAAACTGAAGTTCAAGCACTTAAAATTCAAATATAATTCGGTGTATTTTAACAATATATAACCAGGCACTGTACTTAAACTTCCCTGAACACTTAGGCTTTGAAATCTAAAAAAAAAAAAAAAAACTAATAAATCTTAATTAGTTTTTTTTCGTTATTATTTTTATCAAAGTGTAAGAAAATATGTTTCAAATGATTTGATGAAGTTTAAATTTATTCATTTTTAGTGGTTGAAAAATTGAAAAGGTTCCAAATTTTAAAGAGTTTGATGTTTTATTAATTTTTTTGGTATCTTATAATAAAATAATCATGCTTCAAAAACTGAAAGCTTTGAATAAGAAAAATGAAGCGAAAGAGAATATACTTAAAAAAAGATATAATTTATCTAACTATATAAAATAGCAGATTGCCCTGACACGCCCCAACTTGTTACAGTTTGAAATTAATATGAAACCAAAAGGGAATTGTAACATATTTTACTTATGCGTTGGACTTTTGGAAACTTTTAAAGTACAAGCTAGCAAAGAAACACACACTTCTCCAAGAAATTTCTCCCCTATTTTTTACGATTGGGGGGGGTCAAAACACGGGGTTCCCTGCGAGCCATAAAACTCCTACTGTGTTGCTTCCTCCGTCCCTCATTATCTTTCAAGATGTTAAACCTTAAAAGGGGGAAAGGATTTCAGAAAAGTGCGGCTAATCCGCTTTTGAAAACGTTACTTGAAGGCAGAAAAATCCGTGCAGTCCATTTTCGAAGCCTCTCTAGTAGGGCGGAAAAATCCGTTCTGTCCAGTTGGAGGGTTAAAAAACTGGTCACCGAATACAAGATTATTTTAAGATATAAATAACCTTTTTTATAAATATAGAGAAAAAGAAATCAGTATTTTCAAAAGACGATCAAACTGCTCCAAGAATTATGTATCTCTAAAGTAGATATTCTTCAATGGATCCCTCCTCCTCCAATCTACGAAAATCGCAAAATATACATCTATACTCATGAATTACCGTTTCAAAACAAGGATCTTTCAGATGACATAGTACAAAATATGTTTAGTGATTACATTCAGCCAAAATTTAATAACAATATCATAATAGCAACAGATGGTTCAAAAAATACTAATCAAACATCAATAGGAATTCTGATCCCTAAGAAAAAAGTTCGACAAAATTTCATACTAAAATAAATGATTTCAATATTCACAGCTGAAGCTATAGCCATATGGACTGCGTTAAAAAATTGGGTTTCTGAAACAGAAAACTATATCATCCTGACGGATAGCTTATCAGTCCTAAAAAGTATCCAGAATATTAATAGAAAATCCAATACGATAATATTAAATTTAAGTTCAACTTTACATCAGTGCCTCCAAATAGCTCAATCAATTACATTCATTTGGGTACCAGCTCACAAGGGAATAGGGATTAATGAAGAAGTTGATAAATTAGAGCTAAAGCCTCTCCAGAGCCGTGGAATATTATTTCTTGGATAACTTGGGAAGACCTACATACACATTTCAAAAAACAACGCAAAAATAAAAGTGAAGAAATATGGAAAAAGAGCAAAAGACATAAAAATTATTTTTATATTTCTCATCTTGAAAAATGGAATAGACAGGCAGCACAAAATAGAAATACAGAAGTTTTAATCAATAAGTTGCGAGCTAAAACATTACCATTAAATGATATAAATTTCCTTTTTAAACAAACAGATTCTCCTTTGTGTGCAGATTGTAAAGTACCAGAAACTAGTGAACATTTTATATTAAACTGTATCAAATACAAATCGCAGCGTGAAATTTAAAGAAATTTTATCTCCAACCACGGTCTTATTCCTCAATAGCGAAATGTAAAACAATAGATCATGTTCAAAAAGTTGAAAAATTTCTGACATCATCCAATAGATTCTAAAATTTCAGTTACTCTATACTCTACTTTCATCAATCTCAGTTGAAGCACAAGGCGATAATTCAAATTACTGATCGACAGTGCAATCACGAGCTGTACGTTACTAATAATGTTAAAAACTAATCAAAATTTTATCGGAGCATAAGGCGTTGGCCAAGTCTCCACTATTACAGTGATATCACTGTACTGAACTGAACTGAACTGAATCGTTGACGCTTAATAAATAAAATCATCTAGAATCAAGTATTTCTAAGTTACACACGTACAAATATATACATATATATATGTAAAAGTGTGTGTTGTAAAACAACTTAATATTATAATTTGAAGTTCTAAAAAAAATCTTGTATATTTTCCCTCTAAATCATAATTACGAATACCGTATTTCGAAACGCCAGTCTCCAATCATTCCCGTTTTCAATTTATTAATGCCTATATTTTCACATATTTATTCGCGATTCCTCGGATTAAGGACAAGAGACTTTGTACTTCGATAAATTCATTCATGATTCCCAGAAAAAGATTATCTTAACAACTTACATGTGACTTATAAAGGTTTTAAAACTACTTAAGTAATTTCTAAGGATAATTAATGTATCCCTGCTCTTGTGAACATGTGATTGTACTTTCCCTATATGAATGTATGAAAGGATTATTTTGTTTCTTTTGTCGTTCGATAACTATAGCAAAAAATTACAAAAAACTATAAGAACTATTAAACTACAAGGTGGGGAGAGATCTTTCCATCAAACCAGGAAGGGAAGTGTTGAAGCACTACGAATACAAAAAATAGAAAAATGCGCCGCGTGCGATCAGTGAATGAATGTCAGGTGAATATCCCACAATTGCCCAGGATGTCTCCAATTACGTCCTCGCTAGTCCTCAAGGCTCAGTTCGAAGTGGATCTCATCGCTAAAAACAAGTCTACTCTAGTCCTTGAATGCATTCCTGTCCTGATTAAATGCCTTCGACACCACTGCAAATATGGGCAAAGGTTTGGGAACTTGATGCTGTTTGCAACGGGGATGGATACTAGGATCTCAGCCCTCGTTCACTGAATCACCTATATATAGTTACTATTGTCACTGGCGTCCCGTTACACGCACGTAGTATCATGAATAAGAACGCATCAGAGGCTATGACTGTTGATTGGATGATCGCTCTATCCTCACGTTCTGTCGACCACTACTTTCATAACACATTTCGTACAGCCATGATTCTCTCGTTACTGCTAATATCATCGAATGGTAGCATTATTCCTATCCAAATATCAAACGGTCATTTGATTTGATCCACCTTCACCTCGGATTTCACGTCGTTTATCAAATGGTAGAATTTGCTCATACTGTTCGTGAATTCATCTACAAAGCATTGATATAGTTTACGCCAGGCATGTCAAACTCATATGATATTACAAGCCGCAAGCTCTATTTTATATTAAGTTGAGAGCCACATGTTTTTAAGGTTTTTTTTAAAAAATTAATAAATATATTTGAAATAAATGTACGAAGTTTGTTTAAAATAATTGCAAAATAGAGTATAATTTAAAAAATTGCGAATTCTACCTATTTTATTTTTATTATATGTCTGTTTGTTATTTTATTATATATTATTGTGTACCAAGCCGCAAAAATGTTCGTTATGGGCCTCGAGTTTGACAATTTTGGTCTACGTGGATCAATGGAACCCCATTCTCAAGAAAGTTTTACCTTAGCAGTGTATTCGGTGCAATGCTCTATGTCAGTCAGTGCTTCTCAAACTTTCAATACTTGCGACCCAATTTTCATCGCACCCCCCTCCCTACAATAACATGTATTGCATTCAATAATACTATACTTTGACGTAAAGCTACAGTACGATTTTAATTATAAACTGCACAAATTATCAAGATAAGTATTAAATTTTGCATATAACTTTATAACATTTCCATAGGACCACTGGTAATTATTAAACTTGTTCTTAATTGTTAAACTAATTATGAAACACATTGTGCAGTATTCATACATTTATAAGTGCATTATATCAGTGTAAATCTATATTTTATGATGTCAGAATGTATTTCGTTTAGCTTCCTTTCAGTAAGTTATGAATTTTTTTAAAAATAATATTTGTGTTCGACTTTTGATATACTCACCACCCCCTTTTAGGGTTATCACACCCCCCCTAGAGGGCGCGCCCCACAGTTTGAGAAGCACTGCTCTATGTTTTATACACCATTCGTTACAATGCACTGGATCTCCAGCCAGACAATCATTGGAGGTCAAGAGTTAGTTATTTGGATATTCTATCCTAAGATATGTGCTTTTTCAATTTCGTATCTTTCGACTGAATCCTCTTAGAAGGTCACTGTTTTATGTTATTGAGCAGTGGTTCTTAAACTTTTCATCGCCCTCCCCCTTTATGTGTAAGTGTGACATCGGGCCCCCCAAGATTTTGAACATTTCTCCACGACTTAATATTCTTGATGAAAATATATGTTCTAGTAGAGTTTTTTCATTGGTGACAATTTAGTGATCAAGTCTAATATGGCACATCGTATAATTTTTCCACGAGGCCTTTCAGAGTCTGTAAAAGAGGAAAATTTCAACGTTACATGAAAGACTTCACGAACCTTCAAGAGAGGCTCAGTGGATACTCAGGGATCCACGAACCACAGTTTAAGAACCACTGTTATAGATAAAGAATACAAAAGGATTTGTTCTAATTAACTGTGTAGTTATAAAAACAGCCATATAAGAAAAATTCATTTAAATGCGAATGAAATGGCTCTTAATCTATAGCAGAGGATCCCAAACTTTTTATCTCATACACCCCTTTCCATGTTTTTTGGTTTTGGGTAGACGCCTGCTTACCTAATATTGAATTTTTGCAAATTAATCATCGTAAGTATGTCTTTAGAAGCTGGTACTACTACTTACTTTAAAAGAATTAAATTTCTAACTGTAGGGAAGTATAGCGTTTAAAACTTAAGAAGCACACGTTAATGAGTTAAATTAATATATAAAATAACTGAACACACACACACAATAAACAAATGCTTTCAAGGTGAGGGAGGAATCTAGTGCTTCAATAACAAACTTTCAACATTTAATATCAATATAGTCAGGTTTAACCCTAAATCTCCTTTGTTAATTCCTAAATGACCAGTTTTTTTTTCTTGAGATAGACAAACTCACTAAAACTCCCTCTCACTTGGAAAAGCAATTAAAAACTTTCTCACGTTGTTCCATAATTCATGTCAAATAACAGGCATGTTTTTTTTAAACCCAAAATTGCTGACATCCATTTCTAAACTTTATTTTTTAAGATCTTCATTAGGGCGTATTCTGATCAGTTCCTATTGTAATATGACTTTTTTTTTCAAAGTAACTTTATGAATTCACATTGCTTTTTTTTTTATAGAATACCACAGTAGACAATCTCAAACTTACTTTCAAAATCTTAGAAGGGCATTTAAATGTTGAACGCAGGGTAAAATGTCCTGACAGATTGTCTGTGAAAAATTGAGAAAATTTGTGACGTCCAAATTATACTTCTTTAGCTTAATTCTAAAAAGAAATTCTGAAATGATCCTTGTCTTAATAAAATTTATGCTGTCAACTAGTAAGCACAAATTAACCTCACTAAATGTAGCAAATAAATCAGTTAAATTGGTAGAATCTGGTTTCCATTAGATCAAATTTTTAAAAAAAAAATTAAAGTCACGATCTGGTTTAATGAGAGCCACTATCATAGACCACCCATTTGTCCCTTATGGACCTCCAAATTATTTTTTCGTTGGTGTAAACCCCTTGCAGATCGTCATAGACCCCTGGTGGTCTATATAGACCACTTTGGGAATCACTGATCTATAGCGAGCAATTTTAGCTACGAAAAAAATCAAACCCTTTTTATCTTGAACCAAATTTTGTAAAATACTAAAATTTCAAACTTTTAGTAAAGTTTTATTTTCCTTCCTCTCTTATTTATGTGTCTAATAGGTGTCTTATATTCCACGTTAATATTGTTCTCAATTCATTTGAATCTTAGTGCATTTGTCGGAGGGAAGATTCGATCTGAGTACCTTCCGTTCCGAACGTACGAATGAAGCAAGTACGCTAACCATCACGCCAAAACGATCGTCATCGCGGGATGTTGGTACAAGTTCATATAGATATCACACCGCCACATACCCCCCTGCCAGTGTTTCGGCGAATAGGCGAACGAACGATACCATATTTGTGGCGAGCATGTAAGCAGTTGCGTCACTTTGTGGGTTGCGTCATCGTGCGTGACGGCTTGAGAATTGCGTCATTTGTGTTAGACGGCTTTGAGAAGTAACGGCTTATTTGCGTCAATGTTTGACGGCTTGGTTGCTTTTGCGATGGATAGATGGCGCCACGACTGCGGCGCGCGAAGGGTGCGGATTATATCACGGCCAGGGTCACCAATGTCGCGTTGCGTGGTTAAGCATTCTTCATCACAACACGGTTGAATTAAATAACAATAAACATTTATTAACTTTAGATTAAATGTGCAATTAAGAGGTAAACTTCTAAAAACAACAACACATGGAACCAGGCACGCTACAATAATAACAGATCAATTCAGTTCAGTTTTGGAGTCGTTATGTTGAGTTGTAAGGTCGCTGCACATTTAAAAATTTTTTTTTTTTTAACCTTGTGATGTTGTAGTTCATTTAACTTTTTTTTTGTTTTTTTGTTAATGGGGTGTTTTACAAGCTTTTTTCATTCTAATGTATCTATGATTTTCTATTGAAATATAAACAGAAATTTATATTTATTAGTAGTAAATTTCATTTATATTTATGATTTTTTACTTGTTTACGTAAAACAATTACTTAGAAGGCATTATTAAGAAATAACAAGTTTCATTTTAACAAATTTACTTATTTTTTTAAAAATTAAATGAGTATTTAAAGAATTATTATGAAAATAGAATCATATTATTTATTTGACAAGTAATATAGTTTGGGTTTTTGAAAACCAAGAAAAGTGCCACGTGTATATTTCCAAATGTGCTGTATACTTGCTGCATATTCTGATTAAGTACAGTTGTATTAGTTAGATATTAACTATTAATGATCGCAATAGATGGGAGCACATGCCGAAGGATGCTTCATTCACTCCCGAGAAGTAAGTAGCAGCATTGACCTTGAGCGTGAAGCACACACAACTCCAATGCTTTGTAATCTGATTTATAAATTTTTTTAATGAATATAATGAAATACTCTCTCAAGTGATGTTTAGTAGAAAATATTAAATTACGTCATAATGGAATTCACATTACTTTCTGCAATACAATTTATAATTTATGAATTTAGAGACTGTTGGAAAATAGTTCTAAAGATTGCACACAACCATCAGAGTCCTGGAAGTATTGGAGACAAGATATTTAAGCTTATGTGGAAGCCTATGGGCTTCCAAATAAGCTCTCTACTGTATAGTACCAATGCATTGGTACTATAAAGTAGAGGAAATGAAAACTGCATTTTTTCATCATTTTGGAAGAGAGGACTTGATAAAGAAGCTACAGGCTATTGATGTTACACACTGGTTTAGCTAGTCCTGAGTGGGCCAAGAATCAAAAATTTCTTGGGGGCCCCATTAAAATTTCACGATTTTTTGCATACATATGTTGAGTCCCTTGTAGCTTGGGGAGGAGAGGGGGGCGTATCATCCTGATGTTAAGCTTAAGCAGGTTAGAGAGTACGTGACTTTACAATGTTAGCGAATACGTGACTTTTCAACAAGTATTTCAAGAATTTGGCATCTATTTTCTCTAATATCATAATAAGGTTTTTGCTCTTTTTAGGTTTCTTGAAATTTGGCCTGATGTAAAGCCATAATTCACAGGCTAGTATCTTAAACTTTGTAATACGGTAGAAGGCTGTAGTTCTAGTAATGCATGATAAATTAATACAAGGGCAGCTACAGTGCCGGTTTATCCATTGGGCACTTGGGGAAGGCGCCCGGATAAGCTGGATTTAACCAGGTTTTCTAGTAATAAATTGCGATCCATCAGTGCGAAGGGGGCCCGTAGATCTTATGCGCCCAGGGCCCAAAATGAGCTTAAATAAGAAAGGCAATAAAAAAACTAAAACACTGTAAAAATAAGTTAATGACTACTGAGAATAGTAAGGTACAAATATCAGTAATGAATAAAAAATTTCAGTGAATGCATAGCAATATAAATTAAAATCACAGTATTAATCACAAAATTATATTGTAAGCAATGCGAAGAAACTCATGAAATGGATAAATATCCAAGAAAAAATGAAGGGGGAAAAATCATTGGGCAAATATGTGTAGAATTTAAATGCACAGTTCTCAGAGGAGTGTAATTGAAGAAAATAATGAGAATTGCAAGGTTATTTGCATTGAACTGAAAGTAAAATAACTGATAATTCAGGGATACATACAACTGTGAACAATTTGAAAAGTTAGAGTAAATAAAAATGATGCAATTAGATATTGGATCTCAAATAAATGTAATTCAGAAGTCCGAATGAAGTATTAAAAGGGGAAGAAAAGTTATTAGTAAGAAAGTTCCAGTCTCATGTATTTGATTGTAGCAAAAATAAAGTTCAAATGTTATGCAACTGTTGCCTCAAATGTCTAAGTATGAAAAGACTTATAAATTTCAACTTAAGAGTTTAAATTTATGCCCAGTTTTAGGCAACAAAACTTGTACACAGTTATGGCTGAGATTAATGTGATGAGTAAAAGCCTTTCCCTGAAATACTAAAATGAAATTTGGAAATATTTGCATTGGTATAGAGAGATTTCAGCACATGAACTATAAAAATTAAATTAAGAGAAGACTCATGTAATAGTATCTAGGAAAGGGCTTCTTGTGTGTGTTTTACAAAGGGAACTGAATTATACCTTTTTTTGAAGACATAATAAGTACAGTTGACGAGCCGATTGACTTGGCGGAGAAATATGGTTGCAATTGATTCACCAAAATTAAATAAAAAATAAAAATTTGTCTTGATTCCAGGCCATTATATATATAAATGAGACTTTTTAAAAATCTTATTATTCAATCCACAATGAAAATTCACTTATAACTGTCAAAAAGTTAAAAATGTTTACCATTCTAGATGCAAAGTTAAATTTATGTGAAGAATTATCATATTTAACTACGATTTTTATAAGCTGGAGAACGATACAAATGTTTGGTAATGGCATTTGGCCATATTGCGCTCATGAAGAATTTCAAAAAGAAATGGATGAAATTTTCAATGATGACACAGATACCAAACCTTATTTCGCATTATGTTCATCTGCTGTGGAAGAACACAGTAATTTATTACAACGAAGAATCTTAACATTCAAAAAGTCAGCTGTCTCAAACTAGTTAACTGTTTGGGTTATGTTCAGTTAGATTCCAGAAAAATAAAATCAATTGAAACATCTTCAACACATAACTAACTACAAAGAAGATTAATTAAGTTTCTTGTTATGCTGAGATACTGAGCTAAGTTCACATTCCAATTATCAAGTTTAAATCACAATCGAAGGCAGCAGCTAAAAAAGATGCTGTGTGGGATGAAAATGTAGAACACTTTGAGCTAATAAAACAAACTATGATGAAAGCTCTGTGTTTGAAGTATTTTAATAAAAACAAGTCAGTGTAATGGTATCAGGTGTACTGATTAAGAATAGACTTGGAGAGAGAGATATATTCTTCTAGAAGGTCAAACAGTGGCTTATGAGTTTATATCATTAACCCTGACCCAAAAGCATTATACTGAAATTCAAAAGGAGTTAATTGCTATGATGTACGTAATTTATAGCTATATTATATTGCTGCAAATAGTTGCAATGCCCATTTCATTTATTAAACACACATAACTGTTTATTTCATTTACTACACGTACCAAAACCTCAGCCCAAACCTTAATTAAAATTTTTATTTTAAATCGTACACTCGTTCAAGTAAGCTAAGCTTTTATAGACTGCATCTGTATCCCCAACATTATAGCAACATAAAATTTATATTAATATATATCAGAATATTCTTCCACTTGAAAAATTCCTTTTGAATATGGAACTTATACTTTAAGATCTGGAGAAGCTACTTATTTAAAAAAGAGTTTTTTTAATATGGTATATGTATTGTTTTTAATACAAAAGCATTTCAAAGTTCTTGTAATGATAAAAAAAGAAACAAGCACTGATACAAAGAAAACGAAGTTTATTGAATGAATATATGAAAGAAGGAGGAATGCAAAGGAATACTGAATTATATACACTATGTACAACTGAGCATGTTTTTGTTGAATTAACTGAAGTTTTTTTAAAATTCTTTCTTTTGAATTATTTTGGAGTTATTGTGATTGACTGCCGGAAAAATTGAAACTTTTTTTTCTCCTTATAGATTTCTTTCTTTTCTTCAAAATGTTCTTTGGATTTCTCTTTGCCGCTTTCGACTTCCTCTACGTTGGATGTCAATTGTGGTTCTCGCCATAGTTTCTTTTCGAAAAACAAGTATGGTGCTACGCATATCACATAGCACAAGGTAGCGAGAGCTATAGTAAACACAATGTAAGCTGTTGCATACATGACCTGCAAATAACATAAACAATATAAATATAGATATACGTAAATATGATCAGAATATAATATAAAATAAGAAAGAAATTTGCAAAGGTATTGAGGTAATTTTGGGGACAGATGATGCACTAGCAATGTTTCAAAGGAATTTATCTTAATCTTCCCAAGTTAAGATAAGCCTTCTGATAGTTTATTATCAATGAATTTTTTTATCCAATGGCACTGATATCAACTGCCTCAACTGATCTTAATTTAGAAGTCCACTAAAAATCAAACCAAAGTTATTTGCTACCTCCTTTTACACTGAAAGTACAAGGAAGTTCTAGGATAAGTACTAAGATACTACTGATGCTGGTGATGGAAAGGAAATAATTTTTAAAAAATGGAAAAAGATAATTTGCATCATTTTATCTCAACATTTTAGGAATTTTAAATTCATATAATCAAAAAATTAAATAAATTTATATAATTTTTTATTTAAGACGACAGAATTATAAAAGTTATAATTCTATCATCTGATGCAAAAAATTCTGAAAAAAGTTAAATAGAAATTTTTTTATAATCAAATGCTTCCAAACGCTTATTAACATTAAAAGAACTTTTTAAAATCTATAACTCAAAAACCCTCAAGCAGAATTTTACGATATTTGAAAAATAATCTAATTTCAAGAAGGGAAATTAAATATGGGTGCAATGTTTTTAAGAATAGGAAAATCATGCATTGAGAATTAATTTACTTCTATAATTAAATTTATCAATTAATTCAACAAAAGCAATAACTTAGTTCCTTTTGAGAATTAAAATTGATATCAATTTCTTCCAGTTGCGATGACAGTTGTGGTAATTATTAAAGAGAATTCCCTTTTTTCTACGATGACACATCATTAAATAAAAATGTTAAAAAACTTAAAAAATAACTAAAAAAATTCTAAAAGTGTGAATATTTAAAAAAATTACCAAGAAATATTTTAAAATGGCAGTGGAGAATTTAAAGATGTGTTTTCTTAATATGGAAATCATAATCCAACTTTTTTGGCATGTAATGTGTCATTGTTAAAATGATTCACTACCAAATTTTTGGTTTTGTACCAACAGCAAAATGAGATTAAAGCTACAAAATTGGAAGAATGTTCATTTAAGAAATAATTTCATGATCAATATTTTCTAACCTTAATAGTAGGTAAGTCATTATATTTAATTAGGGTTAAATTAAACTTACCTGTTCAAAGTGACCCATGTACATTTTTTCTCGTAACTGGCCTTCATGTAATAGTAAGATTAAGGGATGAAGTATGTAGATCAAAGCTGAAATTCTATCGCATGGAATGAAAAATTTCCATGACAATATACTGTTGACGAAACCTGAAATCAAACAAATATAAATTTTAAGACAATTAGAAGAATTTCATTATGAAATATTTGGATACAACTTAGACATAACTATTGTCTATATTGACTAGGTTTTGAACAGCTGAATTACAGATTTTTTTTGATAGAAGCAGTAGCATACACAAGAATAAAGTTTAGGTGTTTAAGACCTCTTATACACCCATGATAGTTTTAAATTTTTGCGCAAATATCACATCTCGATTTATATATATATATATATATATATATATATATATATATCTCATCTACTTTTTTTTTTTAAATTTAAAAAAAAAAAACTCTCTCATACAAGTAATTTAAGTACATTCCTAGATGGAAGTACTTTTATGGCATGATATATTAAATTTTTTTTCTCATAAACCATCTTTTTCAGACGATTTGTAGTACACTATTTTGTACACTTTCAAGCATTTGGAAGAGGATTTGGGCAGCATAAACCCATGCGTGACTGTTCTGAGCATGGGATTGTAAATAAGTACTTTGTTATTTAAAGACATATTGGGATTCCATAGAATTAAAGAAACTTTCTTCAGAACATTTTGGAACTTGTGAGATGAGACGTATGTCTAGCTTAACATAAAGGTAAGTTATGGATGGAGAGACCAAGATGGATTGAAACCAGAGAATGAAGGTGTTTAAGATTTTAATTCGAAGATAAAGAAATGTCTTAACTGTAAAAAAAGGTACTGTATCAATTTCAGAGACAATACTTTATCTTTGTGCAGGTTGAAAGTACTAACGAAGTTGAAACTGTATTTCTGATGTTAATTTAAATTGCATGTGATTTTCAGTTTTCACTTTTCAAAAACTTTTATAACAATTCATGACACAAAGCTTCTAGATGAAAACATACTTAAAAATTTTTATTACTCATTTATTATGATTTTGTGATTTTATGCCTTAGAGAATATAAATAATGAAAATAGTGGGACCTAATAGAAAGCTTTAATCTTTAATAGTATACTGAAATTATTTAAAAAATTATAATTTTTTGTGAAAAAACTTCCATTAGTCTTAAAGTATAAAAAAATCTCACCTCCATATCCATAAAAGCAAGCAAAGATCATCCAACTTATGCCCAAAGACCATACTAATCTATGAACTGCTGCATAAACAGCTGATAGTGACATCTCCATTTGTTCGCCATTTCGATAACCATACAATCCGCACATGACTGTCAAATTGCATGCAACGGCACTGACCCAGCCAATCAGAACTGTAGTCTGTAACAAAAAGTAGAGAGATTTTGCATAAGTAGAATTCAAGTTTAATATTAATAAAGAAGATCGTTACGTTAATATGAAATGCAGAATACTATTAAAAAATAATAAAATTGTATTTTTTAAAATTTTTAGCATCCAATTTGTAATAGTATATGTAGAGGTATATGTTTTCTGTTTTAAGTGTAACACAAATGAGCATAGATATTACAATATTCCACGTTGACCACTTTTTTGACTTCACTGGGATGTACACATCTTTATGGCAACTTGAATTGAAGGTGGTTTCAGATTCTCCTTTGGTCGTATCCCCCACCCCAGGGATGGATCTAGCAGTTTTGCCACCCTGGATAAAAATGGAAAATATCACCCCCCTCTCCCTCTTTCTATATAAATTATTTTAAGTCTTAAAAAAATTCAAAAAAATTCGAAATTAAGGACATTATTACTTGTTACTATTTCAAACGAGTGAAATGAAAGAGAAGGAATTGTCAATTTAAGCAGGCCAATTTCTTCTAAAAATATTCCACTAATCATACACATTTGTTTTAAATTATAGTAGCTACACTCAAGACTAAAATAAAACAT